>JAVDPK010003061.1:29028-59993 GCA_034780415.1 Cichlasoma orientale | reverse complement strand
GGTCCAGATGCATAAAAAGTGCTAAGATGGCCCTTTATTGAAGTTTCACAAATCAGATAAAGGTTTCACAAATCACAAACTTGGTTGTAAATGCTCTGCTATTAGTGCAGAGTAATCTAGTCCAGGTTTGAAGTGTGTAGGCGTTGTAGTTTTTTAACTAGAGTAGATTAAAGATGCTGAAGGTAGCGAAAAATTACGTTGAATGGCCCTTTAGCCATTTCCCGAATCGGAAGCTGCAATCGGAAA
Organism: Cichlasoma orientale; assembly: GCA_034780415.1. Classification (NCBI taxonomy): domain Eukaryota; kingdom Metazoa; phylum Chordata; class Actinopteri; order Cichliformes; family Cichlidae; genus Cichlasoma; species Cichlasoma orientale. The sequence continues at coordinate 59,747 of JAVDPK010003061.1, read as the reverse complement.
CAAACTTCAGCTTCGTGTCCAGTTCTTGTATAATTTGGTGCTTTTCTCCTTGTTTTCATACTTAAAATGACAGCCAGCCTTCAACTGAGACCAAATCTGATGAGGCTTTGATGAACACTAGATCAACTGAACGCCAGATGTATCTCTCAGGTCCTGTGTCAGGCCTTTTGTTGGATTTTTACCAGTTTCTTAAGAACATGGCCTTCAGACACTTCAGATACATGACCTTCATCTTCTGTAGTGTCTGAAGATATAATTTAAAATTGGTTCTTTGCCAAGTGGTCTGTTAGGTGTAGACACAACTGTGGTTCATCCCTTGAGTGAAAAAGCAGCCAAATGTCCAAAGTATAACTTTCAGAAAGCCTGAATAACTGTTACTCAAGACCACTTTAAAAATTACAAGAAACTCTGGTTCCTTGGAAGCAAAATATATTAACTTTGTTCTGTACTCTACCTGCTAATGTTGTGTGTGAGATGACACGTTTGTCGTACATTAACTTTTGGAGCTACTGTTTTAAATGGCACGCTAGCAGCTGTTAGCTAACAACATTAGCAACATTAATAATAACGCTATCTTACCATTTTGTTACAGAGTCTCTCCCGATTTCCGACAGGTCAAGCTTAAAGGTCCACAAATCTCGATTTACAGCTATCTGTTACAACATGTAACCGCTTAACTCCACACTCTGGCCCAGTTGTTTATGCACGCTGGCTGCGCCTTCACCACGCTGCTGCTACCATTACTGGAAAGAACCATTAGCAAGAATAACGGGGGTATCAATCAGCATTGACATGAAAGCTACATACGATAACGTTTTATTCTAGGCAAAAATACTGTTGTGGTTGTAAATGATTTAAAACCAGTTTTTATACTGATGATATGATTCGTGTTATCATTCCCCATGTGTGATGTATGTGTAATGTAGTCCCCCTACGTTATGGAGTTAGTATAGTCCAAAAAACCTTTTTTTCACTTTAGAGGGGGCCACAGCGGATCATCTCTGCCTCCTCTAGCATCCTTCTCTTTCACAACAACCCTTTGAATGTCCTCTTTCTCTATATCCATGGACCTCCTCCGAGGCCTTATGGAAGTATAAATATTTCGTTACTGCACTTAAGTAGAATTTTCAGGTACCTGTACTTTACTTGAGTTTTTTTAGATGTATTTATTGGGTTTCACATGCTTTACACACAAAATATATCTAAACATGGCATAAAAACCAGGATTACACAAAAAGTGTGAACACTTGTTTTGACTGTGGTCCCAGGAAAAAAAAGAAAAAAACATGACTATAATAGTCATCGTTTATGTTATGGTGTACTATACCATAATGGAAGCTAAAAATAGATAAAGTGTTTCCCTCCTGGCATGATAACTGATTAAAATTTTTACAGCTTTCTTAAAAGTAGACAGATCTTGTATAAAATGTAATTCTGAAGGAAGATTGTTACATGTCTGAATACCAGCGTAAAGGAAATTAGATTTACCAAACCTGACCCTAGGCAGATGCCTAGGGTCAAGGATGATGCACTAGAGCTTGTATTGACTGAATGGAGTTTATTTGTAAAATAGAAGCCTTGGGCCAAAACATTTGGCACAATACCATTTAAAATAAAAAATTTAAAACATACTGTAAACATACTGTAAAATAAAATATATAAATCTGTTGCTCCTGCCTTTGCTCTGCAAGGTAAAATATGTCAGGTAAAGGTGGGCGTACAGCAACTAATTTTCAGTTAACTATTTGTACCTGTTTGCAATAGATGTGTCAGTGAGAGAAGATCCTGCAACTTACTGCAGTTTGGGGAATAATTTCTTTTGTCATGAAAATAATATTTTGCAAAATAAATAAGTTGATTTTTGTTTGCACATGTTGTCAGTTTTAGTTCTTATAAATCAGAAATGGGGCACAACCAAGAACATTGCAACTGCTGCATCTCTGCTCACTGCCATCTTGTCAACCTTCCCTTTCACTGCTGTTATTCTGTAACACTCAAATCAAGACTCCGTCCTGACACCATCTGTCAGCTCGTCCATCACCATCACTAACAAGAAGGGGTTTAGAGCTGATCCCTGATGTAATCTCACCACCACAGCAGGAGCTAACATTTCCTCCTGCTCTTGCAGCTCTTTGTCAGACGTGTGTGCAAATAAATGGTAAATGGTCTGGTTCTCTCTATATGAGCACTCAGGGTGCTTTATACATCATGTCTTGTTGACACAAGCACTTCTGTCTAACATTCACACATACAGTCACACTCTGATGAACACATCAGGAGCAGATCGGGGTTCAAGGATCCTTTGGCATTGCAGGCTGGAGCAGCCAGGGATTAAACCTTCAACCTTCCAGTTAGTAGATGATGACAGCCACCCTAATAATCTAGTTAAGAGTGAACCTTGTTAAAGCGGTGATAACTGGTGCATGCTATTCAGGAATTCCACCTGACCTGAAGTTGTTCAGTTAAGCAGCCAGTAGTCTCCATAGGATACATATGTCAGCCCCTCCCACACACGCCAGAAGAGTGACACAAAATCGACAGTGAAAAGCAGTGAGCATAAAAAGATTTTATCAAACAGCAACAAAAAATTCCAATGCCAGTGTTTCCTTTTGCAGTTTCACTTTTTAACTTTCAATGCCATTTTTTTTCTATACCACAGTCAAGTGGCATTATTCTGACTCCGTAGCAAGAATCCAAAGCACACAAGCACTCAAACCTGTCAGGTAACGCGGTTAAGGAGTGCTTCTCAGGTTTGTTTTTATTGTCTCTAAGGATGTAGGTGCAGTCACCGTGCACTGGGAGGTGGCATTCCACTTTCCTAGAATTCATTTTGATACGTCCCAGTACGAAATAGTATAAACAGCTACAAAGAGTACAACAGAGCAAACATGTTTCTTTCACATCACTCTGATATTTTCTATATCTCATTCTTGTCGTCCATTAATGGAGCCTGTTTTTCCACTTCAGTCAACATTTGTGGTCTTTCAAAACAATATCCCTACTCAGTCTGCACTCCGGGCAGCTTTCACACTGATTCTCTTTGTATTTATTATAATGACCAACATAATGACTCTCTCTCCGGTGCAAATTGAAAACACACAATTTAATATAAAAAAAAAAAAAACACAAGCAAATTTCCTGCCCTGAATAAAACGTTGGGCTGTTTGAATTTGAAGAACTAATTGTGTGTAACTTTAACTGTAACAACTCAACGGGTCATCATAGACCTAGCTTGCCATAAGATCCTTGTATTAAATGTAAACAGCTATTTAGACATGTTTATTTAGTCAAATTACCAATAAAACAATGTAAAAGCACACAATAACAAATCCACCCAAAATCTGGCTGGAGTTGTGCCTCCAAAGTCTCTCAAGATAAATCTGAGGGGTTCTGAGATGATTAACGGAAGAGGAAAGAACAAAAACAAAGTTTTATTTAAAAATCATTCCCATTCATGCACAGAGCAGGAAAATAAACCAATACTTTGTCGAAAAAGCTCAAGTCAGCAAACTTTAGTTTTAGCACTATAGTGTGAGATTTCTGTCATAGCGCACGTGCAGGTATTCACTGCATTTGCAGTATTTGTGCACAAATTCAGCAGCTGTCTGTGTATTACCAAGTCACCAGCAGGCACGTGAGAGTTTCTGCTTATGGCACGCTTGAGGTCATTCATGTGCTCACTGCTAACTTGAATTCTGCTTATGAGAACTGATCTGAGACGTTTTGGGGGGGTCGTGGAACCCAAGGAGAAGCTGGCCTTCCTGTGACAGCTCATTTTCAAATCCTTCATTAGTTGCATCTCCACAATTTATTAATTTTTTTACAGTATTTGCCAAATTAATTGTTAACCATCCTTTTTGCTGTGTGCTGTTGAATGTTCTGACATGTGGATTCTAGGGCAAGCTCTAAAGTGTTCCAGTCCCAGGATCTGCAGTCACACTGTGTTTTACTCTTTATCCTCACATTTTCATCTTAACTAAACTGCTGTATGGACACTTCCAATCCTCGTCCTAGTTTTGAGATAGTGTTCTCATAATTATGAAATGACGTAGTCTGCAATCGACTAAAGGAAAAGGGAATGCATTAAAATTTGCCTTAAAATCTTTGCGTTATTAAAGAAAATGTAAACAAAGGCAGTACATGAAGGGACTCGTGTTAAAGGTGAGCAGGTGCCTTGAAAGTGAGGCTCAACAGAGGGTCGGTTCCTCATTTGGTTTCCTCTAAACTATCAAAAGTCAGATGGATTTGCACAAGCAGAATTTAGCTTGGAGACTGTGAGGCCCGTGCAGTCCAGGCCTGCCAGGCAAACACGCTGACACACTCGGCTGCTTTATGCACCCAGCTGCTGAAGCGGCAGTGAACACCTGCAGGTGGACCCATGACTCAAACCAAAACTAATAACCACCCCCATTCAAAACCTTTAGCTCAGGCAGTGTTTTCACATTACAAGTTCAAATAACAGCACAGAATCTGAAACATGGCAGAGTTTATGTATCAATATGCATCAGCCTGAATATTCGAGGCGCTGCACTCCGAGATGGTCTGTTGTGTTTTGTTCCTCTGCTGGTCTCCGTTTCCTTTCACTTTCTCCTCAAATGTTCATCGACAACATCAGGAACTGTAATGCAAAGAGGAAAAAGTTCAAAATGACGTGCAGAATACACGAAGTCTGACTATCACAGATCCCTCAGGTATACAAGGTATGGTAAAATGAACTCGGGACTCAGGTGTGGTGCGTTTATGGTTTTACCTGCATGATGTTCATTCTCACGCGTCCCCTATTTGATTGGTCCATAGCCTGGAAAACTCCTGGATAGGAAACACACCAACAAGATTGATTTTAAGGCATTAATGTAGTTACTGTGTACCAAACTGTAAGCCTGTACTTTAACGTAGTCTTCTGTACGTACTGAACATGTTCTCCAGACGGACAATGCAGTTGAGGTAGCCGTCGAAGTCAATCTCGTGTTTCTCGTCAGCGTACCTCAGTCCCATCAGCTGCAGGAGCTGGTTGTTCAGTTGCATGCCTTCATTAGGAAGAAAAAGCAGCAGTTATCTTTCAAATTTAGATGTCCAGATAAAAAAGATTTGGGGTCAAACGACTGATCATGCCCAAAGAGCGGGAAAAGCATTCTTATTAGATACAACGCTCAATATTGTTAATGTCATTAAAGTAATTTTTGAAGTGTCATTATTGCTGCTTTGATTAAGATCAAAATATATATACTACCACTACCATTTTTAATAATGCTATTATAAATAATAATTATGTAGCTGGAGAAATGAAACGTAATGTGAATCTTGTGAAACTAATACAGTGACCTCCATAATTATTGGAACAAAGATATAATTTAAGATACAAAGAAGATCGATCAGACGCGCTGCTAAAAAGAAGGGATTCGCTGAGCAGCTCAGCAACACTAAAAGGCCCGAAAGACCACAGAAGACACCTGAAGTACATGATGATAAAATCACTTCCATGGTTAAGAAAAACAACTTCACAGCATCTAACCAAGGACAGACACTCTGGAGGAGGCCGGTGTATCACTGTCCACAATCATGAATGGATAACAAAGGATTTACAAATAAGCAGCAGGGCCTCTTAGAGCAACTCAGGGCAGGAAACACAGAGGGTTCCACGGGTTCCAAACTTCAGGCAGACATTGACTGCATGATTAAAAAGACTTTAAATTTATGTTAGTTTGTCCCAATACTTTTGAACCTCTGAAAATGGGGGGGGGGGCTGTGCATAAAAATGTCTGCCAACGAAAAAGATGAGACAATAGGAGAAATAAAATCATCAGAAAATGTGTCAATAGCTGAGCACAAGATTTAGGCAGTGCCCTGGGAACTCTCACCTGCAGCTTTGAGAGCGGTGCGAAGCTCATAGGATGACATCGTTCCCGACCGGTCTGTGTCAAAGGATAGGAAGAGCATCTGCAACAACACAGGTTTGTGTTCAACAGCCTGAGCAACAAAGAAAAGTGCCCCCTCGAACTTTCGTGTACAGTGCTGTGATATAAATCAACACATACGAGCCATTTCTTCATCTTCTCCCAGAAGACTTTAAACTCTTGGAACTCCATCTTCCCTGTATTGTCCACCTGGTTTACTGTGTCAAGGAAACACTTAAAAAAGCACATCGTGGTGAACAGCTTACCCTGAATATCAAAGCCAAACTTTTTCCTATCACACATTAACAAACACACACACAAAAAAACCCTCAGTGAAATTGTATAACAGGAACTTAATGCTGATTGGCAGATCCTAACCCGGATCCTGTCCCCTGATTTGGGAGACATGCAGTTCATTTCTGGGCGGCCCAGTGCTTGCTCAATCCCAGTACTGTTCTACACTGGCAACTCTGCCACACAAATTCTAAACAAAAATTGACTGAAATACTAATTGCATACCTATATTTACATACAGTATACTGTAGTATGCCCCAACATTGTTCATATTATTGTGTTAACCATATTCACCATATTCAGCTAACACGACATAGCTGTTCAAAGTGTCCTGTATTTTTACAGCCACGTGTAGCAGCATTGTGGGAATTCTGATATGGGCTAACATGTTACCAAAGAAGTGGGACAAAATATCAGCACTGAAATAGATCAGATCACTTTGTCTTGCACTGCAATATTGATACACCAACCTATTCATGTAAACCACAATCACAAGCATAAAACGAGTCATCGACTTGGAAGGATACGTCCATAAGGTTGATGATGCTGTGGCAGGTGCCGATACTCAGGCCGTGACATTTGATCTCCTTTCCTGATGATAAAGCAGTGATACATTATTCAAAAACATAGCGCTGTGCAATAATACGACACAAAACTGAGGTTATTGGAACATGTCTGATCATTAATATAAGGTATCAAGAGGAGAAAATGTACTCACTGTACACACAAGATAAATAAAGATGCCACATGAAGTATTTTAATATCCGATAATTACCACACGTGTGATTTCAATGCATTTTTGTTCAGTCACATCATCTCCAGCTGATACTTAACATTCATGTTTGATCCACTGAGTGTTTAGTGGGTTGTTTTTCTACTGCATGAAGAGGATTTTAAGCCAGTAAAACTCAAACTTTAAGTGAAAATAAGTACCAAAAAAGAGGAATTACCCGTAGATCCTGCTTTCAACAAATGATTTCATTATAACCGACAAACAACTTAAACTTAAACAAAGATTCTCTTCATTGCAGGAGACATGATGACTAACTGCAGATTAAGAGGATGAAGAAAATCCACTGAAAACAAGTTTCAAAACCAAAAACCTTTCAGTCACTCACTCCTGCCGAGGACACCGTTCAGCATCTGCTGAAGCTCTTTGACAGAAATGGCCTGGTCCTGTAGAGACAATGAACGTATGAAAGTAATACTGAACATATCACAACAAGTTTAACAACAATGCCTCCAACACTGCTGGAGATATTTCATCTATACAAATGAAGGATGCCCTGAACACTGTTTACCCTGAAGCTGAAGCTGCTTTTCTTACCTCGCCAGCCAGCTGTTCAAACAGTCTTCTGAGGCTTTTCTCCTCAGGCGTCTCCTCCTCCGGAGCGCTCGGCATGGGTGGCTGGTGGAAACAACACGGTGTCAGTGCAAGCACATTCATCTGCTTAATTAACTGAGCAGGTAATTGGGCTCTTGATTATCTACTTACATCTGGCAGGTCAGCATCAACTTTGCTCCCCATCTCTCTGTGAAGAAAAACCACAAGTTGTCAAGAAAGCTGCTGTGACACTTTAATGAAACCCCGTGGATGGTTTTCTTTAAGTTTGATTATTGCTTCAACTTTTTGTTTGCTGTTTTAGCTTCATCCCAGAACCAGAGCTGCACACTCACAGAGCTTCAGCTTTCTTCTCAGAGAAGACACGGATAAGAAAGTCAGCCTCGTGGTGGGGCTGGAAGGTGGTGGGGACCAGCAGGTATTTTCCAGGAGGCAGTCTGAAACGTTCTGACACTTCCCGCACGTTGATGTAGGTTCTGCTGCGAGCCTTGGATGCATTGTAACGAAAGAAATCTTTCCCCATGTGGTCCTCACCGTCTGGAGCCTGAAAAAAAATCATATATTTAACATGTGCAACAGAAGTCTTGTGTTTTTTGCTAATATTATTACTCTCCTACAAATCTTACTGTTTATTTGAGTCATTTTGTGGCTACTTCAAACCAACGCCACAAAAGTCTTTAAAAAATTGCTAGTAAAGGTGTTCCACAAGGACCAGTATTAGGTCCCATGATATTCATGACAACATAATAAATAATTGTTAAAGTGCACGATCTAGATCTTTGCAGACGATATCATACTGCATGTTTCTAATGATCAAAATGAGTTTGTTAAAACTATGGCTTAACTAATTATGCTACTCCACTACTTTAAGCTATTTTGTTTTGGCTGCCATAAAACAGCAATTTCCTAAATTTTGGGATAAATAAAATGTATCTTATCTAGTCTTAAATACAAGTTGATTACTTTATTATTACCTTTATAACTGAGCCACAGTACTAGACTAAGATCATCACTAATACTAGAAAAACATAATAACCTAGTAGAGAGAAGGCTGAGGCTCAAACATGTTTGGTTTCTTTCAGACCTCATACACCGCAAAGCCGATGGTCTCCATGTCCAGGCCTTCTTTTCTCAGTTTTCGTCTGTTCTTTTGCATCAGTGCAATCACCACACTGCACGCGTGATCATGGTCATCAGCATCTTGCAGCACCAGCTTGAACTGAGGGTTGGTCCAAAATGTGTCTGCAGATTAAATGAAATGCCAGCTGAATTATGCATTTGAGCCATTTAATGCCAAAAGATAAATACCAAAAAGGATCAAAAGTAAAATGCAATGACATCTCTGAGTATGCCTGACAGTGTGCTGAGTTTGGGGGAAAATGTTTGACTTGTGGTCTCACCAATGTAGTTCCTGCAGCCTCCAGCAGTGGAGCCACGAATCCAGTTTCCCTCAAACACGCTGACTTCCCACTGATGCTTTGTGTCATCAGTCAGGTCGTCAGGAGTCATGTTGCAAATCTCCACTTTGTCGTAGTTCTTCTTGAAGTCCTCAAATTCCATCCTGGAATCACAAACAGCAACAACGTTGTCATTCTTAAATTTATCCAACTGTACTGTGGCTGGATTTTTTTTTTTTAAGTCATTCATCCGATTATTAGTAATGTTTAAAGTTAGGGGCGTGGGCTCTTTCATTAATTTGGAGCTAACTAAGGCTGGAGCTGATAGCTGTCTTCTAGGCCTCAGCTCTGCTAATTCCAGTTACTGAACTGGAAGTTCTCCTTCACAGCTGGCTCCAAAAAGCAAGTACACAATGTCCTTAAACAAAAAAAAAAGCTAACATCAAAATTTGGAGTCCAGAAACCAAGGGGCAACTTCACGGTGGCTACGTACATTTTTTATATATCGTCAGGCGGTGTGTGCCATACAGACTGAAAAAAATGCCTTCAAAAGTGCTTCAGACTACAAGCCGCATTCAACATTTTATTGTCGATACTTAAAGCACTTTATCTACCAAACATCCGCGGCCAAGTCAGAATCACAATTAACCTAACGTGCATGTCTTTGAATCGTGGGAGGAACCCGGAGTACCAGAAATCCATCCAGTCTCTGGTGTTTGCACTATTGCACTGGTGTCTGAAATGTTATTGTAAAAAAAAATCAATAAATAAAAAAACATTAGCATGACATTTTTAACATTTTATTTCATTCCACTACCACACTCATACACTGCACATGCAAAAGTAATACACGACAATCCGAAGAGAAATTAGTAGACAGCTGCACATATCTCACATATCTTAATCTGTGGTTTGAAATTTACTACGTGGACTCACCAGAATTCACCATCTTCAGCTGAATTCTGCATTACGCGATTTTTTTCTGCTGCGTCAACATAAGTCCACTCTCTGGAACTGAGAAAAAGCCAGGAGATAAACTGTTACAGCCTGAACAGGGATCAGAGAAAAAGTACAACTAACAAAATGAGAATCATTAAATTTTCAGCGGATGCTGTAGTTTCTATAAATGTGAGGATCGGAAGGACTTCATAGACTTGAATATTATTAATATTCCTGTTATTTTCCTGCCTCTACATGAAGTAACAGTGCCAGTTTCCTCTGGGAAAGTCAACAAAGATTGCATCATAATGTCAAACACAGAATGTGAACGCAAAAAACCAACAAGGACATGCAAACATCTGTACAGAGACACAAACAGACTGACAACTGCCACATTGAAAATGCTTAATAAGACATGTGACTATAGAGAGATGCAAAAACACTCTCACACACAAACCTCTCTAAGGAGACCTGTTTTACACACTGGTGTGTAGATGGGTGTACCTTATGCATATGTATAGTTTCAAAGTCAAAATTAACTTGTCTTTATTCTTACTTGTCACTCCAGGGACCGTTCCACTCGACCTCTCCCCAGGGGTTCCTAATCCGGATCAGCTGCACCTTCTTACCTCTGACATTCACCTGAAAAGAAAACGAGAAACGATGACAGTGAGACCTGTGACTACCTTTGTGAAAAGCATATATTCTTCAGTTTTAAAGTCATGCTTTGTCTGACTAAAATCTAAATGCGATTCGTGTTTCTTTGGAGAATTTTATGTTTTGTTTTGAGTCTTACCTCCTCCAGGCCTGTGATGGAGTAGGCGTGTCCTTTCACCAGGCCCGTGGTTGTCTTGGCCTCAGACTCTGCAGAGCTGGTGATCTGAAACAAGAGTTGAAACACAACAGCTGAGTTGATATTCTGAGTAAAGTTCATAGGCAAAAATTCAAAATTATTATTATTATTTTTACATCAATAGAGCATCCCATCATTGAGCCTCGATCCAGGGCCTTCTTCATGATTGAGAACAAGTTGCTCGGAGCAGCCTTGGTTTCGTACATTTCACCCACACCACCAGTAAAGTCCTCCATGGCCTCCAGCGTGCTGCCGCCCTTCAGGGACTCATAGCTGCCGTACATTCTAAACAGAAAAAAACATCACAGTGTTTAACATGCGTGTGACAAAAGTCAAACACACCATGAGTTTAGTAGAGGATGGAAAAATGTTACTCCGTAAGGAAGTAAGTGATCGTTACTTGGCGTAAGCTTTCTCCAACAGAGCACTCCAGAACTCATTTTGGGAGACAGAGTGAACCATGATGAGGCGATTCCTCACTGTCGGCAGTCTGTCATCCACAACCACATCCAGCCATCTGTTGTGGTTCCAGAACTGAGGGAACAGCAGAGAACATGTTACAAGACAGTGTCGTACCTTTTGTCCTGTTTCCCTCCACTCACCCCCAACCGGTCGTGGCAGATGACCCCCCCCCCCCCCGAGCCTGGTTCTGCTGGAGGTTTCTTCCTCTTAAAAGGGGTTTTTTCCTTCCCACTGTTGCCAAGTGCTTGCTCATAGGGGGTCATTTTAATTTTTGGGTTTTCTCTGAAATTATTGTTGGGTCTTCACCTACAATATAAAGCGCCTTGAGGCGACTGTTTGTTGTGATTTGGTGTGATATAGATAAAATTGAATTGAACTGAACTAACAGACATACCTGTGAGCTCACTGCCTTTATTGATTTTACTAAATGTGAAGAAAATATGTCTTCATCTAAAATAGTAAAGCTGCTCTTTCTGGCTGAAATGCTTTGTGCTTTTTGTTTTATTTTGTCGGCCTTTTACAACCCCAATTCCAAAAAAGTTGGGATGCTGTGAAAAATGTAAATAAAAGCAGAATGCAGTGATTTCCAAATCTCATAAACCCTTATTTTATTCACAATAGGAAACTTATTAAATGTTTAAAATGAGACATTCTACTGTTTCATGAAGAATATTTGGCATGATTCTGTCATGGAAATCACTGCACTTTTTCAGGGAAGGCCTTGCATAGTTCATACTGCCTCTATTAAAACATCGTGGCTTTGCAGCAGAAAAGTCCCAATGCTGAAGTGCAGACCTTTCACCAACTGATAAATATTTGGCACATCATGAAATGAAAAATACAAAAAAAAAAGACCCAGGACTGCTGAGCAGCTGGAATCCTATATCAGACAAGAATGGGACAACAGTCCTCTCCCAAAAGTCCAGCTGCTGGTCTCCTCAATACCCAGATGTTTATAGACAGACGGATCTCTCATTGGATAACTGATAAGAATTCAGCCATCTTAAACAGTACTGCATATATAGGCTGCATTTTAAGACATTATAACTGAATATTTTGCCAAATGTTCAGTCAGTGAAAACTGTCTTAAGTCCTGGTTCAAAACTATTATTCAAAAAGCCATTTCTGGAGTCCCTGAAGCACAGGACTTTAAATTCATGCCACTTCTGTAAACATGCCATCTTCCTGTTTATGGTTATCCCGCACGTCTGCTTATTTCAGGAACAACTGCAGGATGCTACACCTTTGTAAACTTTAAGATATCGTGATCAGGAGAGTCAGCGTTACCTGGAAGTGAAAGATGCCAGCATATCTGTTGTCAAATTCCTGGTCGGGGGGTACGACTCTGGCCAGGGCTTCTTTTTTTATGGTCAAAGAAGCAATGGCTGCCAGCAGCCAGCAGTCACCTGTGGTGATAAAAAAGGCGCCTCATTAATAAATCAATGAAATATGTGAATGTTGAAGATTTAACAGGACTTTGGCTGGTGACTTGAATACCAACCGAGCTGCCCCTGGCAAATGTCTGTTCTGTCGGCGCCATCTAAGATGAACTTTGGGTTTTTGCAGATCTCCTGTTGAAGGGTCACAAAACAGGAAAAGAAACTGGTTGGTTTAATTTTTTTAATGACAGGGGAGACCGGTGTGTTTGATAGGTGTGTTCACATTCCAGGCATGTTAATCGGCCTGAAGTCCCAGCCGCTGCAACACAAAGTACACAGCACACAGACACACACCCAGGACAGAAATGTGTAGTAATTGTAACGAACACGAGTTGTGAGTTCGACAGTTTGCTTTGAGGGCAGTGCTGCAAGTGTGTTAACGGGTAAAGATAATGGAGCTAAAATAATATGAATATACTGTAAAGCTGATCAGCTAAAGCTACTTCAGAGCAGCTGCAAACCCCCCCCCCCCCAAAACTTGGATCGAAGAGTACAAACTGCCCCTGCACTCGGCTCTGTTTACACAGCTTTCTTGCAGAACTGGTTTCGCAGCTACAACTATTTAATAGCTTGGTTTATATTTAAAGTAATAAAAACATTCTTTTGATAAACTTTAATTTTTTGAGTGCCGTAATATCCGCAGTGCGTCTTCTAATGTTGTCGGCACTTTTTTGGTCAGCTGACACGGACAGCTGTCAGGCAGCAGTTCATTCATTTAGATGTATTTGAATGATAAACATGAGCGAAAACAATTACCGAGAGACGATAAATCAGTCGGTATGAGTGAGACAATCGTTATCATTAGATGAACCATATTTAATTCATTTAGCATTCTGGATTCAAATGTTCCACAGGTAATAGATTCCAAGAGCACTTTTGAGCATAAGAATGTTCTGTGCCTGCTTACCCCGGGCCTCTTCCATTCAATCTGCACAGGAACACTCTGGCTGTAGAAGAGTGAGGAGCCATTGGCAGGAAAGTCTGGATCCTCAAACAGGACCCCCTTTAGGAGACATTCATGCCTCAGCTCCTCAAAGGATTTCCCATCTGACTGTGTGCTTTCAGCCTGGCTCGAGCTGGAGTCCCTGCTGGACAGAGAAGATTGGAGAGGCATCTTCTTCTTCTACTACTTCTCTTTTGGGAAGAACCTCAGTGAGTGGAGGAGAAGCAGGTGAGGTGAAGTGTGATGCAGTGCTGCTGAGTGTTTGATGCAGGGACAAGTCTGACAGGTGGGTAGGGCTGGAAGATCCACACCCTCCACACAGAAACTGGTTTGTCCTCCTCGGGCAGTGAACCTCACCCCTCATGGCTCTCTACCACTGTCTTGTTTCTTCTCTTTATCTATTTATCTTGGGCTCCAAAACACTGGGAGAATTCATTCCTGTGGGTTTTGCAACAGGTAGAAAGGATGATTTTCTAACTGGGCTCTGTTAGACTTGCAGATCCAAAAAGAGAGCAGCTGCTCATTTTACCATGAAACTGACCCGAGTCAACGATGCGAGCAAATAAATAAAATGCTAAATGATTAAATGAAAATGTCAAATGATTCAAAATGGTGTCAGCTTAAACTTTATAAGGAAATTAATTGGCCTGGCAACATGCCACATTAATCACATAGTAAGGAACCAGAGAGAGACATATATTTTTATTAAAGGTGGGGTAAGCTGGGACCAAAACTGCTGTTTTTATCTGTGACAAATCACTGCAGGCTAAAAGGGTTTTTTGGTCACCCTTATTATGTATTCATGACTGTCAAGCTTTTTATGTAGTCGTCTGAATTGTTGATAATGCTCTTAATGCCATCACTCACAGACTCAAAGTAAAGCAAAATAAATAAATAATAGAGCGACTATAGAAACCTCGAGAACACCTGGATCGGCCTTAGTGTCTCTTCATTTCGTGTCTCTAAGCCCAGAGCTATGGTTACAGATCAAAGACGTCTCTGTCCCTCCCTCATTCTCTGAGCACTGCAGACAGATTCAGGGTGTGCCAGCATAGTATCTGCTGCACCCTGCCCATCTGACCCACAGCAGTGTGACACTTCACGCCGTCAGGTACGGCATCCACATTCCTGCCTCACAGCCACCGCATTCCTTTCATAGCTGAAAAAGATGCATTTTAAAAAGCCCTGTAATGCACCTGTGACTCTAATTAGACTAAAACTAGAAGATATGGGTGAAGGAGCTGCGCAGCGTCCTTTGTATGGAATTATACGCGGATTGTTTTTCTCGCGTGTGACTAGATGAACATCCGAGGTGAGATCGTTCTCGAGTTGTGGCCAGCTTTAAAGTTTTTGTGGAACTTGACCTCTGACCTTTACCTTCAGGTCAAGGTCACCAAGATTCTAACTTGTACAAGATTCTAACAGCAGCATCTGTGGTGTGAATTTAAACGTCCCAGGTCGCAGTGTTCTCGTGTTATGGCCAACGTTAAAGTTTTTGTGGAACAGCAGCTTCAGTTTTTCTTTGAAACGGCCGAGCTAAAGAGGGATAAAATCTGACGATGTTAAAAAATATGTCATTTATTTCTTGTTTGGGGCTACAGAAGGGAACAAAAAGCTTGCTGACAACCAAAAGAAAACTTCCAGGCTGAATTTATCATCAAACTCTCAACCAGACTTCATATGAAAACAACCCAGGAACATCCGCATTAGTTAGCCCTCACAGCGCACAACCTGGGTGGCACCCAAGAAGGTTTACAAAAATAATGTATACTTACAATTTTTATTCATTGCACAGTTACTGATACTCACATAATTGTGCAAAACCACAGCCTTAGAAATGTCAACAAGACTCTCTGCACCCACACCTGCAGCAGGTGGACTCAGGCACGACCTGCTGCTGTGAGAAGAAGAAACCACCGCTTGTTTTTCTGCTGTTAGTTCACAAGAACGTGTTCGTCCCTGAAGACCCTTAAAAACTGAAGTCTTTGAACTGGATGGGATTCATAAACGTTGTTTACGTTGTATTTGGTAAAACCTAATAAATTTTTTTGATTAGTGCTATTCACAAATTTTTCCTTACATTTAATTTGTAATACTTTATCAGGTTGTAAGGATTAGTTACCTTCCATGTAGAGAGACCTAGATTAGCTATAACAGTGATTTATTAGCAGTGGGCCTGATAATTCTTTACTGGTAACATCTACTCGCATGCTTAAACACACTGAGCAACGCTGTCTTCGGAACAGCCGTATTATTTTCTCATTCCAAGTTAAAAGCACATCAACACAAAGAAGTCAGCAGATCGTCTTCCTAACTCGGGAAACGAGACTGTTTCAAGAGCACACAAACGCGAGTTAATTTCCTTTAAACAGCACATTTACTGTGGACATGAAACTTTCTGGATTGAGGGAAATTTTCGGAAGAAGACTGCCAGCATCAGTGTGGAGCGTTAACAGAGAACGTACTTTGCCAGTAAGAGCCGCCGTGTCAGCTCACTTCCTGCTCTGCCACAATGCAAACATACACAGCTGGGTCAGAGATGGGAGCGGCTGACAAGTAGACTTTGCGAGGAAGTGCAAATAAATTTCACTTTCTGGGATTATTGTCACCTATGGTGTAAAACTCTGTACACTCACCTACCCCTGCTCAATTTGGTCCCGTGTATGAACTGGACTCATTGATAACCATGTTCTGATTAGAATCTGATTAATAAGCTTCTCAATACTCCAGGCACGAACATTAAGTGCTAACCCTGAGCAGCACAGCAGTCAACTGTGGAAAACAGAAAACGCACGATGGTCGTAGATGTTCCACAATGTTTAAATTTCCACTAACTTTCAGATGTTAGATATGTTTATGTTTGTGGGTGTTTTTTTGTTTTTAAATCAGAGGGGTGTACTACAAAGCAAGATTAGCAAGATACGTTTAGCTTTAAGTCAGAGTTTTTAGTGTCATGAATGTGCGTCACTCAACGTGCTGTAAAAAAAATTTAAAAAACCTTTTATACAGTTATTGTGCTGAACACAAAACCTCAGCAGGAGCAGGATGTGTGTTCAGTTTGTGTGGTCTTTCCTTACAATATAAAGCGCCTGAAGGCGAATGTTGATTTGCTGCTATATAAATAAAACTGAACTGAGTTCTGATGCAAAGTTGGAGGGAAGTTCCACATTTTCACCAATTCCTTTGATGCCAATCTACTCGAATTACAAAATTGCTTCTCAGCTGAAAGCCTCAATTATAAGAAACCCTGTACAGCACTTCTGCAGTAATACCACCAACTGAAAGCATGCAGTAAAGAGTGTATGTGCCAAACGGCCAATGGGAATTAACACTGATTCAGGTGGTGATGCAGAAAGTGTGCAAATATGCTTTTATATTTAGTCCTTATTTTCAGCACAATTTACACATACCATTCATTTTTGTCATTATTCATGCAATAAAACACACTTCATTTCTTCAAAAGTCTCCACATGGCCATCACTGTGGCACAGCGTCAGACCTTCAGACCTGAATGCACTTCTTAAAGGTTTAAATGGATCCAGTTTAAAGTTCAAATATATTAATTTAATAAAGCCTGACAATATTAAACTTGCTTTATTGTACACCTCTCAGGTTTGAATATAAAAGTTTTCCTTTTGGGTAAACCTGACTTATTTATTCCAACATTATCACCTCTGCATTTTAGATGCTGCTTTACATCAGAAGAGAAAAACAGAATATTAATTTTTAAACCATCGGCTCAACGAGAAACTGAGGAATTCTTCAATACTGACATCTCATGAATTGACTTTGGTAATTTATTTAAAATAAAATAAAAAACTATAAATGAAAGACAGTTTGTGAAGGAGGAGACTTGATGAAAAACAAACATGTATCAGTTTTCATGCCAAGAGCAAATGAGGAAAACAAAAATCAGACTCCTGAGTATGTGCTGGCATTTAGGCTCTCAGGTAAGAACAAACAGAAACCCCATCTTTAAACAGACATATGGACACATTCAACTTCTTTCCCGAAAGAACACCAGATGAGACGCTGCGGCTACTGCTCTGCTTTCTCCTGTGCGGTTCCTGTCACCAGCAGCAGGTTGCAGGCCATAAACTGGACGTTGAGCACGTTGCTGGTGTTTCCAGTATACAGTCCCACCAATTCGCTGGACGAGCTGTCCGCTGGCGTCCCACCGTGGGAGTTGCGGATGTCCCACACCCGCACTGAGTTGTCCATAGATGAGGATGCCACCAGGCTGCTGTCCGGGCTGAAGGACAGACTGGTGACACTGTCTGTGTGTCCCCTCAGGTCTTTGAACAAAGTCCCTGATGCCAAGTCCCACAGTTTCACCCGCTGGTCCTCACCGGCAGACGCCAAGTACTTCCCATTAGGTGAGAAAGCGAGTGACAGCACAGGGCCACGATGGCCCGTAAAGAGGCGAACAGACGCCCCCTGCTGGGTGCTCCAGAGTCGGACAGTCTTGTCTGTGGAACCAGTGGCTAAATAGTTGGAGTTTGGGTGGAATTTGACACAGTCAACGTCGGAAAGATGCCCTGCGTAGAGCCGCAGCGGGTAGGTCCGGGAGAATGTCCAGAGGCGGGCGGTGCGATCGTGAGAGCAGCTGGCGAAGTAAAGGCTGCAGGGGCTGACGTCCACATCCCACACTGGGTAGACATGGCCCTGGTAGAGCACTGTGTTGGTGAAGCTGCCCAGGTCCCAGTAGCGGATGGTTGTGTCCTCAGAGCACGATAGCAAGCCGGAGCTGTCTGTGAGGAAGGCGGTACGAAACACCGGGCCGCTGTGACCTCGCAGCGTCTTTATCTCGCTGCCTGAGCTGTCCTCTTCATCCACCTGGGAAAAAAAAAAAAAAACAGTGAATTACTTTACATACTGCTAGGTAGTTTAAACTATGATAATACACATAATTAGGGCCCGAGCATGAAGTGTGTAATAGCGGTAATCTGCCTCCATCCCACCCTATCCGTAGCACCCTCTTTTGTCACACCAACTCTCTGAATGTCCTCCTTCACTACATCTTCTCTGCAGTCTTCCTCTTTTCTTCCTGTCTGGCAGCTCCATATTCAACATCCTGTGTCCAATATATTTGCCATCCCTCGTCTGTACATGTCAAAACCATCTCAATCTTGCTTCTCTAAACTTGTTGCCAAACCGCTCCACCTGATCTAATCTTGTCCTTCCTGCTCACTCCCAATTAAAACCTTAACATCTTCAACTCTGCCACAGCCATCTCCACCTCCTGTCCTTTAATCAGAACCACCATCACCAAACCACACATCATCGATGCACCCATCGACCAGCCACGGACTAGAACTGGCCCATTTTCAAAGCAGTTACAGGGAAAATTATATAGGTCAGTAAAAAATAAAACGGTCCTGTTGTCTGGGGAAGTTATAAACACACTGAAAAATAAAATATATAAATCTATTGCTCTGGCCTTTGTTTGGCGAGGTAAAATTTGTCAGGTAAAGGTGGGCGTACAGCAACTCAGTTTCAGTTAATTATGTGTACCTCTGAAGTGGCAGAGCACTTTATTTTCACGTTTCAGTGAGGGAAGATCCTGTAACTTACTGCAGTTTGGGGGAAATCATTTCTTTTGTTATGAAAGTAATACGTTGCATTGAAGAAAAGCTGATTTTCATTTACACATGTCAGTTTTAGTTCTTTGAAAGAAAAATCAATATCAGCAGGTCACACTTACCAAACAAAAAATTAAAAAAAACAAAATAGGGAACACCAAGAAAATTGCAACTGGTGCAGCTCTACTCACTACCATCTTGTCAACCTTCCCTTTCACTCCTATGATTCTGTGACAGCAGACACTCTTCTCCACCCGCTCCACCCTGCCTGCACTCTTCTACACCTCTCATGTCTTTGGTTGGTTGACCCCAGGTATTTAAACTCATCTACTTTCACTACCTCTGCTTCTTGCATCTTCACCTGTCTCCCTCTCATTCACTCACACACGTATTCTGTCTGTCCTCTAATGACTTTCATACCTCCGCCTCTCCAGGTGCTCTTCCCCCACCTTGAAGTCATCCGTCACTCATATCATACACTTCACCACTGTTCTCATCCATTTCCCTACAAATGTTTTCCTACATTTTCTCAAATTCTACACACCAAAAATAAACTAAAAGAAATGAAAAAAAGAACAAACAAATTGTATTATGATAATAATCAATAGGTGCAGGCCTCTCATATCACAATATCTACTCACTTCCTCCTCCAGTACATCACATGCCAGGTGGATATGTGACACATCAGCCTGATGGGGTCTGGCCTTAAGCTTCCTGGCACGGAGGCTCCACAGCTTCACTGTGGAGGTGTCGAACCCACCAGCCAGCAGCCGACTGTCAGCCGAGACCTCAGCAGTGTTCAGCGTCTGCTCTGTGTGGTGGAAGGCGTAAAAACAGACGGTGGTGAGTGAGGGGGGTCCCTCACGAACTTTCTTGATGCAGTCCTGCAGGGCCTCAAGGGCTGCCTCGTTCTGCGGGATTCCCGTTGGGACCTCCACCCTGTCTCCGCCCTCCACTCCATCCACTCCGGCCCAGGAGGAAGTGGAGTTTGGGGCAGCTGTCGACCCACTAGCAGCTCCATAAAGCTGGTAGTCTGTCCGCCTGGAGGCACTGACCTCCACCTGCAGGTGTGTGCTGAGAGCCCTACAGAGGGCGCTGTTGTCCTCACTCTGCAGGTATCGCAGCAGGTAGCTGTAGGCTGGCTCTGTCAGGTGAACCACATATTTGTGCTCTAGGAAAGCGCTCAGCTTGGGATTGGTTGCAATGTCCTGTGCACTGAGAACATGGCGGAGCTGCTCTATGATGGTACGCTGCTCACTGTCCTGAAGAAAGGTGCCATGGAAACGATTGTAAAAACCATCTACAGCCCCCTTCAGTCCAAAACGCACCATGTCCAGGTGGAGGTAGACGAAGAGCGGATAGAGGATGCTGCTCACCTCTTTTGCCCAGGATATGTCTGCTTCTATTTAGTAGAAATAAAAAAGTATTATGAGGCTTTGGTAATAAAAAAAAACAACAAAAAAAAACAAAGGTCACAATGCACCCAAGGAGAACTCATGACTTGGTGGATGCTTTAAAAACAACCCAAACTTACAGCAAATATTTTACTGTTTGAACATTTCTGCACAACCCATAAAGGTGTTGGATTGGATCAGAAGTGGTGAGGCAAAAAGCATCAAAATCAAAGTTGTTACTCTGGAGAAGTTTGGACGAGGGAATAAAAGTGATGATCCAAGAAGCTCTTTAGCCTGAATACCTTACACCAATTTTTTTTTCCTTGGTAACAGGAGTGAAACTATTTCAAAAACACAGGCTGAAACTGCAATACAAAGGTTAACAATACTGTAATACAGTTCCACCGTCACATTCATCATATTCATGAGGAGCTGTTAATGCCTGATTAAAACATGCAAAATATTTTTTGTATACGAGCCAATCATAATCCATTTTTTGATATTCATGCTCTCTAAAGAAAGAGATATGAACCTAAACCACAGCCCAATAAAACTTGGCATCTTTCATGAAAGATGCCAAGTTTTATTGTGTTAAACCCAGAGTTGGTAATTAAGTTTTTCTCTTCACAGTCAGGACAAAAACAATGTGGACTAACAAACAGCTTACGAAAGGTTGACAAGATAAAACATGTATGAACAGTTTAAGAATCAGGGCACCATTCTTAAATACCTGGATGGTCAACAATACAAAAACACAATTATCAGACAATAATGCAAGTATTTAAAATTGCAGCAGTATGTAATCCATCATGTTTCATGAAGAAAACCCAATAATATCTCACAACCTTTGTCTTTCTGCTCTTTGTTTTGTATTATCCATCTGTCTTGCTGCTTGTGGGTACTCCTCTTGTTTTGTTGTTGAATTGCCTCTGTTATCTACTTGCCTAATGGTCCTGTGCAATATTTCATGTTACCCATGTAATGTTTGTTGTCACATGTTAAGTTTGTTGTGTAAAAACTTTCAGGTAATGTATTTAACAATTACAAAAAACAAACAAAAATAAAATGTATCCATTATATTTTATCTTTCCCTGATTTTATATACTTTTTTTTTTTTTTTTTTTAGTCTTAGAGTGACAAAATGGAGATTTACCACTACTTAAGTGGGTCTTGGGGGTAAACTGCTGGAACACAAACACTCACATATGTAAGTCCAGACTCATCTTAAACTCAAAGAGTAGATCTCCTACCTGAGAGAAAGGTGCGCAGCTTGGAGTACTGAGTCTCATATTGCTGTGGCTCATACTGGCAGGGTGCAGCAGAGACGACATTGGAACATCCTGACTCTGTCTGCACTGCTCAGACATAGAAGAAGAGGAAAAGGAAGCAGAAATACAAAACAGGACAAGTGTTAATTACACAGAATGCCAACATTCAAAGTGTCAGATACATTACATGCATACACTGTATTTTGATAGTGGATCTTTTAATCAATTATCCTAGGGTCACAGGTGAGCTGGCGCCTATCCCAACTGAAACACGGTACACCTTGGAAAGGCCATCAGTTTATCACAGGGCTAAACCTGCTAAACTACACAGTCCCATATTCATACCTATGGCCAATTCACAATCACCAGTCATCTAACACTTGTTTCTGGACCATGGGACGAAATGGGGAAAACGTGCAACGCCACATAGAAAGACTCCGGCTGGCCACAAGGTGCAAACCCATGCTGCTGTGAGGTGACAGTGCTAACCTTTGCACTGAAGCCAGTCTATCTCAGTCGGTAGTTCAAAGCCTGCCTGGTGCATACCGTGTGGTATGTAGTGTTTTCATGTGATCAGTTTTTTTCTCATTACTCTGTGGCTGTGCGCCCAATTATTTCGGTTCGGTACATCATCTTCAGCTTACCCGTGAGGCTGGCAGCCATCTCCTCGGGTGACTGGTAGAGCTTGGTTCCTTTCAGGGAGCCGTCAGTGTCCACATACTGCCTCCTCTTCAGGTACTGAGCCACGGCATACTGGATCTGCTCAGTGCGAACCCGCTTCATGACCTGACAAGCACAAGCTACACAGTGTCAGACACCTGGCACATTTCACATCACCTTCTCCATCAGCCTGGCAAAAAGTCGGAAGCACGTACTGACCGTTTTTGTGCTCACACTGGACTACAAAAAATGATGCATGTCTGTGACTCCATTAAAAATTCCCATTCATCATCTCCATAACCAAAATTAACCCTCTTGAGCACAGCATCTTCTAGTAGCTAATTACATAGCAAAGCTATGCTGACGTGTTTACGTTACAAACACTACAACGGCCTAGCCAACACTACAAAGATAAGTGCCAACTATCCTGAAAGTCAGCAAAGAATTGGGCATCCAGTGTAAAGCTGTCAAGTTTCGACATTAGAGGATGCCTACACCAAGCTAACTGGCTAACTTCCTAATGCTAGAAGTGGGCCTGGCTGCTGCAAACTTTTAGCGGGATTAATTCAGTTCCGTAACATCGCCGATTGGAAATCGCTACTCACTGCATAACGTGTTGTTGTCCGTCTTCAGTTACTGTGTCCAAACCGACCGCCTATTAATGCATCACAGTATCCAGCTATAGCTACTATGCCAACGTCGTTCGCTGCCGCTCCATCGTGGTTATCCGACCCCGTCAGACTCCATTAAATCACGCTAGCTAAAGTAGCTAGGCTAGCTCGCCGCTCTCATCTTTGATCAGCAATAACGTTGATCTACTACTTATGCCTGGCTCCTCGTTTCAAGTACAAGGCTAAATCTATCGATAATAGATTTCTTTAAAAAAAAAATCCCTCATTAGTAATTGATAAAAGTAGGCCGCTATGAAGATGTGCGTTGAATAGTTTGGAATCTGCTAATGGTTTGATGTCCTCTTGTTGAAAAATATATGGAGCATAAATTAGCAACTTAAAGCTCAAACTTGGCATTTTTGAAGGGAAATGCTACTTAAGGCTACTTAATAAATCAGTATGGCTTTTTTACAGTAAACACATAATAAGACTGTGCTATGCATCATGGTTGGGTAGTAGTTAATTAATTACGATTGCATATAATTGCAATTATTACCTTGAAGAAATATGTAATCAGAGTTTTGTCATATTGTCAAGAAGTATTTCATCACATTTCATTAGACCTTTAAAATATGGTAAAAATCTTACACAAAAGAAACACTACAATGCACTTTAGTAAAAGTCCTTTCCGTCCATTCATTCATCAATCCATGTTCTTAAGCGCTCATCCAGTTCTGGGTTGCAGCAGGCCTGTACTTTATCCTGGCTCTCATTGAATGAAAGGTGGGGTGCAACCTAGACAGGTCACCAGTTCATCACAGGGCACATCCAGCAGATCTTTTAGAACAGAACTGGGTACACTGCTAATGAGCTCTGCCCAAACAGAGAACAACCTTTCCTCTTCCATACACTGTGTTGTTTGTAGATTATGCCTAGTTGAATAAAGACCTGCAAGCTAACCATTCAAATATTTGTACTCAATAGGCAGTTGTGGATTTTAAAAATGCACATGCACTACAATTGCAGAGGCCTATTTAATTAATGTGAGCAACTTTGGAATTACATATTTTCCCATATTTGGGAAATTCTTTGATGTCTTTGAGTGAAAAAGCCAGGATGTAGCAACACATCTAAAATCCTTACAAAAAGAGAAAAGTAAAAACAAGTTGTGTCATGTGCACTGAGAGGCAGGAAAGAAGAGTACACAAATCACAGACTCCAGAGGCAAAACTTAACTTAAAGTTCTCACCTTTATTTGCTGTTCACGGGGGCTGTAGCAAAGCTGTTTAGGAGCAAACAAACTGCAGGACCAAAGCACACACTACTGGGCAAAAGGCCCAGGTCCATGACAAGTTGTTTGTTTAGATGTCATCAGATACGGTGGTTTTGCAGAGTATCAGAACCATTATACTTCACCCACTTCAGATGTTATCAGTCCACTGAATAGACATTAGTTTTAATCGGCCCATAGACAGGAGCCAGTAGAGCCTTTCACTTTTTAGGGGATTTTTTTTTCTTTGCCAAAAAATGTGTGCCAATATTTAAACTGTTATGAATGACTTGATGACCTATAATCAGTCAAACATATCTGCCATGAAGTAAATTTAAGGCATAAAGAACACTTCCTTCACAAGGTAAAAGCTGCTTTCAAGGGGCAAAAAGGATTTAACTGTGTCTTATGATGTCAGCAACATAGAGCAGTTATAATAATGCAAGATCATAATATTTGCAAAGCAGGTCATTTCTTTATTTTATATATAACCTCTTTGCAGCTTATTTGCCTATTATTTGCTTATTTGGTTAACAAAGATATTAGACATTAAACACACACAAACATCAGCGGTCATTATTTGGTTGATAGTCGACACAAAACTATCTCATTCTGGTCCTAAAATGTGACTCGCACACTGTCTCACCACTGCAGTACACATTTACTACAGGAAATTGTGTTATGTTACTCATCATGCTATGCAGACATAAAGCTTTGTGGGAAACGAAAAGCTGGCCCACTATATCCACTATATAAAGTAATTTTAGCATGTGTGATTGATTTAATGTACTAGAGCTGTAAGTCTAAATGAATTTAAGTAGCTTAAGTATGTCCTCTGAGGTAAAGGAATTAGTGCTGTGTATACTGTAGGCTTTTTCCTCTGTCTTTACACTGTAACATCATGAGGAATCTACTTCCTACAGTTTGACAGATACTGTATTTTGCAATAGTTGTTGTAGTAAATTAACTTCTATATTAATGTATGGATGTTTTTAAAAGCTTATCATTTATAACCGTTTTGTAAAATGTACCCAAATGTCAGGGAAATTGGTTGTCAAGCCTTACATTCACGCTGTAAATAAAGTTTTACAAACTAGGCAGACGAAACGATGACGTTTTAATCAAGCGACCGTGCCGCGCGCTGTTTGGAGAAGAGTTGTGTGTGGTGAGTCTGTGGTGTGAGTGCGCTTTTCGGGCAGGGTTGTAGATATTTCTCCATCTTTGAACAGTTCGGGGTACCACCGCAGGAATGTTTAGCCCGCGTACCGCCCCGGCCTCCGGCCGCAGGCAGCAGGGCAGGACCGCCGGGAGGAAGAGTGTCTCCGGTGCGGCTCCGACGCTGCTGTTCTCCCCGCGCAGGACGCCGCTGTCGGCGAGGTGAGTGAAACGGAACGGTAGCTGATGTTTTTTTCAAATTCGCTCAGTCTGACATCTCTTTCTGTATGACAAAGACAGACATATGGCGAACTAGGACAATTTTGCAGTGCTGTGAAAAGTATTCACCCCTTCCTGATTTATTAGTTTTATGCATATTTGTCACACTTTGATGTCTCAGATCATCAAATAAATTAGACAAAGATAGCCCGAGTAAATAGAAAATGTCGTTTTTAAATTATTTTATTTATGAAGGGAAACGCCTAGCTGGCCCTGTGTGAAAGAATAATTGCCCTCTAAACCTAATAAATGGTCGTGCCACTGTGGAGGAATTTTGGCCCTCTCTTCTTTACAAAATTGTTTTAATTCAGCCATAGTGGGGGGGTTTTCGAGCATGAACGACCTGTTTAAAGTCATGCCAAAGCATCTCAATATGATTTAAGGGCGGATGTTGATTAGGCCACTCCAAAACCTTCATTTTTTTTTTTGTTTCTGAGCCATTCAGAGGTGAACTTTGGATCTTTGTTCTGTTCAGAAGTGTTTTTTGCCTTTGAACTCTTCCATGGATGCTATTTTTTGCGCAGTCTCTTTCATGTTGTTGACTTGTGAACACTGACCTTAACTGAGGCAAGTGAGGCCTGCAGTTCTTTAGATGTTGTTCTTTGTGATGAGTCGTCGATGCGTTCTTGGAGTAATTTTGGTAGGCCAGTCCAACACACTCTTACAGCTGATGGCACTGAGTTTTTCCACTGTGTCTTAATGTTTGTCTCTCCCACAGATCAACACCTACCCGAGTGCAGAGCCACGCCGGTGCAGAAACCATCAACTATGATGTGCAGACCTTTGGCTCATCGCTCCCTGTCAAAGTTATGGAGGCACTGACAATGGCTGATGGTGAGCGAAACCTTGTCTCTGGTTTGGGAATGAACCTTTGTGTGTGTGTGTGTGTGTGTGTGTGTGTGTGTGTGTGTGTGTGTGTGAGTGAGAGAGATTTTGGAAGCATAACACCAGCATGTCCTATTTCTCTTTCCTTATATAGTCAGTTTTCTCTTTGTTGATGTTTCTGGTTGTGAGTTTTAAAAGTAATCTTTGTCAGTGGTTTCCACCAAACAGTTTTGTTTTTCATGTTGGTCCTTCTAGCTGATGATCAGATCTCAGTGAAGGTAAATGAGAGCGGCTGGGCCTGGATGGTTTGTGGAGAGAGTCTGATCATCTGGAAGATCTGCCAAACTGCTGTGGCTAAGGTATGATTCAGGGCAGCCATTTGTACATTAAGGCAAAAAGTTTCAAATGAGGATTAAATAAAAGAAAGAGTCAGCTTTTTGAAAGTCATTAGCATCGGTTCAAAAATAATCTTTACCTACACAAACACTGGGCATGTAACATCACAAAATGTAGAGTTTATTTGCACACTTGCTGTTAGCCTACAATGTCTGTAATTTGTTATCTATGTGGGATTAACCACCAGTAATCAAGACTAATGTCACTGTTTTTTTTGGGGGGGGGGGAGAAGTGTTATGTAATAAGGGCAAATCAGGGCAGCACTTGTAGTGAATGTGCGTATCTATGTTTGAGTTTTCACACTGAAAATGGGTCGGCAGCCAAAAGCACTGGATTAGTGTGGACACTAGATGTAAACATAGCGCAAGTTACACATTTTAAAGGAGAATGGACTAAGGGAGATTTGTTGTCATTGCCACATCTTAAGGCAGTGACTTGAAGACATGTTTGTGTGCAGTGCTCCAGCAAGTAAAAAGAAAGGGGAAAAGCAACAAATATATTATAAAAAGCACAAATGAGAATCACAGAAAGTGTCTGCAGAAGCAGGGATCTATCCAGAAAAACAGTCCAGCGGTATTGAAGGACCACTGGCCTGTCCTGTCAGTAGGACAGAGGATACAAATTATTTACTGATCAGTGTCTAAAGCTTCACTGTTATTTAAACAGTGATAACTACAGTAACAAATGTTTCAATTAGTTTCAGCATTAGAAAGACAACCTATAGATCTTTTTTTTTCACTCATCTTGCTCACTGGAATGGGGCCCAAGTTCCCAAACTAAACTGTTTTCCTGCAGCTCTCAGTTTGTAAGGAGTTGCAGCTGCCCAGCAGTGAGTACAATTACACCGCCGACCTTGTGGCCTTGACATCCACTGCTCCCCTGGAGATGGCTGCCGTTCAGTCCATCTCTGTCCTGGCAGTAGCTGCAGAAGGAACGGCTCGCTTCTGGCCCAGCCTCTCCCAGGAGGGCAACTACACAGAGACTGATGTGGACCTGGGAGATCTCTGCAACTTTGTTGTTGCTGTCAGAGTAAGTAGGTCCTCAGTAAATCTTCAGTTGAAAATGTGACCACTGACCCAAATCCAAAACACTCACGTATTTGGTTCCCAAAGTTAGTGTTCAACTACATTAAACCGTATCATTTCAGAAGTCACTAAGAAGTGACGCTACTGTCTAGATATTGAGATATCGTTAAACGTTTTAACAAATGTAATAAAGCTGGAACTGATTTGTGTAATTTTGTAATAAAAAAGATTACATCACCAACATATGACATCTTTTGCTCTGTCGGTGATTCGTTTGACGTCTTTGTTTCTCTCACTTCTTTCTCCTTTCTCAGGGTGGAAGCTTTGTCCTGTCCTCAGTAAAGAATCAGCTGTTGAGAGCGAGTGCAGATTCTTCTGGGACGCTGCAGTATCGAGCTCTGCAGCAGGGTCAGGGCATGCTCTCCGGCATCGGGCGCCGTGTCTCCAGCCTGTTCGGCATCCTCTCAACGCCAGCCAATGATACAGTGAGTCCTATTAAGAGATTCTGAATAGTGAAGGCAGTTCTTCTCCAGTGGCAGTTTAATGATTTTCAGCATCCCAGTTTTTCAGTTCTGACTCTGTTATGACTGCAGCTCCGCAGCGTGCTGTGGGTGGGGGAAAGTAGCTCCCTGTACACACTCACTGATTCCAGTCTGAGTAAATGGGAGGTTGACAACAGCTCGGAGCACCAGATCCTCAGCTGGGACGCCCGCAGAGTTCTAAACGAGAGCGTCGCCGATGCCATCTGGGTTAGTACAAGCAAGCACGTGGCCTCATTTGTGACAGATTTGTTTTTGCTTCTGTTTTACTCTATAGCAAAGAAAACAAAATAAGAACATTTTATTCATTTATGCTGTCAGATGGAAATAGTAACAGTAGCTCATTGATTGGAACTCTTAATTTAACAGTTTAGGCACTCAAATACTTTAATGGAGCTTGATTTAATTTGGACCACAATTGGAGCGCCATGTTGGTTAAACAGACAACACACCACGACAGATCAACTCCGGTTAAACGTTTTCCCTTCCTCCAGGGGTCAGAGAGCAACTACGAGGAGATGAAGGAGGGAGTGAATGTGGCATACCTGGACATGAAGCTCAGCCAGTGAGTGTGTTCTTCTGTGTGTGAGTGAAGCCTGCAGGGCCAGACGTTGGCACGTCTTCGGAGTCCTGAATCAGTTTGTTTTGATTTAGTTCAGTTTAATTTGCTTCATGAATGTAATTTTTCATGAGAAGCACTTCTCAGAGTTTGTCCCGGAAACTTCAGCACCGTTGTCAAAGAAAACGACTAAAACGTGCCACGTGTAGGCTTGCATGTGCTCAATAGATTAGCAAATAGAATTAAGGAATAAAAAAGAGTTTCAGTGTATTACGGCCATCCTGTGTCACTCTGCACTTCAAAGATCAATCTAAGAATTTAAAAAAAGATTTTCTCTAAATATTAAATGAAAGTTGGATTTTATTCATAGTCAGTAAAAACATCTTTCATGTTTTAAACTTTTCTCCCCAAAAATCTGAAAGTGTCTTAGTTGTATTTTAAGCTTAGACAAGAACTTGATATTAAAGTCTGGATCTCAGCATCGTGGAGCCAGTCAGTGATTATAGAAAATACACTGAGACAGGATAAATGCACGGAACTAAGATCTGAAGAGAGTTCTTATAAATACTGAATCAACTCACCTGCTAAATACCGGAAAGAGAACTGGTGCTATTTTAAACTCAAAAGGTGGTCACGTTTAATTCACATCCCCCATCTTTCAGCATTATTCTCCTCACTCCTTTTGTTTTTGAAAGCATGCTCGCTTTACCTTTGCACAGTACTGCACCTCTGGCTGAACCGAGTCGCACTCTGTTTGGTTTCAGAGCCGGCCTGGTGGTTTTGGCCGCAGCCTGGCACCCATCAGACACTCCCTGTCTGGCCTACTTCTGCTTGGTCACCCTGCTGGACTCTGGGGCCACCATCTCTGACCAGTTCACCGTGGAGGTCACAAAGTACAGCTCTCCCTTCCAGGTGAGTCCTGATACTGCAGGGGTTGAGTATTCTTGATTGGATCTATTAGAGCGTCATTCTCTTCTTCCTTTTAATGGTGTCCAACCATTAAGAGATTTTTTTAGATTTCCATCTTAAGAGATTTCTGCCTTCATCTTATTGCATCAAAGAATAAGAGGATTTGACTGATGACTCTGGATAATCCTCAATAAACAAAACTCTATTTCTGAAAAAATGCAGCTGTTTTCCAAACAAGTGAAAGTGAAACCGCTCATTGTAAAACAAAATCCTGCATTTTCATGTCCTGTAATAAGAATGAAGAGATTTATGCTTTAATTTTTAAAAGTCTTTAAGATATGATGTGTTGTTTTCACAGAGTGAGGAGACCCTGCAGGCCACTCGGCTGGTGTTACCACGTTCTCCCGGCTCCACAGCCTTTCTGTACAACGAGGATGTGGTATTCGCCTGCTCAACAGGAACCAGCAGAGTCACGTTAGCTGATGAGAAAATCAGCTTTAACTCACCAGGTGGGAGGGGCCTTCACATTTCAGGTGTTTAGGTTCAAATCACAAGTCAGAGCTGGAACCTAATGTGCATCTTGGTCTCTGTCTTTCATTGCATTTCATCTAGGCCTGTCACGATAACAAATTTTGCTAATCGATTAATTGTCTCAGAAATTATTGCGATTAACGATAATATTGT
>JAVDPK010003061.1:16455-28928 GCA_034780415.1 Cichlasoma orientale | reverse complement strand
CGATAAATAAAAATTGTCTACCTCATTTTAAGTTATTGTACGATTAATTGATTTATTGTTTATCGCGACAGGCCTAATTTCATCTGACTACAACTACCTATAATAGTGAATTACATTAATTCAGACTGTGATCAATAAGAAGAGAATCATTGGCAGGTGAAAATGGGCATGAATGGTTAAATTTATGTTTTTTAACAGCACAGTCAGGAAAATATAGATTATAATGTTATTAAGAAGGTATATAATGCAGTTGGCTGTGAGAGGTCATTTACAGTGACTGGTTTTGTTTGAGTATAATTAAGAATTTACGTGAACTTTTTCTAAGATTATGCAGGATGAACTTCTTTTGGCATTGGTTTCAAAATCCTGAAGAATCTTTGACTATGGTTTTGTAATTTAGTTTAAAATTGCCATGAAATATTTGTATTTTAAAACTAAAGAGCTAATGAAACAGAGCCGTGGCATTTTAAAAACATTTTTTTCTTCCTTTTCTGACCAGTTTTTACCCCAAGGTCAGAGGTCAGGTTTTCTGAAAATCTTGTGAACGCGATAACTGGAGAAAGATGTCAGTTGTTCAGATTGATGCCGTGAAGGCATTTACTAAAAATCTTGGATGACTTAATTCTTACCATATTAATGCCAGTCACAGACAGTGACAGTATCCTCAGTAGTTTATATTTCTTATGATTTCAGCATTTCTTATTCCTGGTTTTTACTGAGCCATTTGCTTTTGAATTGATAGCATGAATAAAGATACTGAGGCTCATATGCACCCCATTAAGATCTACTGAGACCTGCATTTATGAGTTATAGAGCTTGTACTTCCAGTGGATTTGTGCCACCCAAAGAGAGCACTGGCAGGAGGCTGAGGGGGAGCACTGACAGTATTTCTGGTCCTGAATTTGACCGTGATTCTATTGGTTCTCATCCTTAGTGGGAAAGAACTTGATGTGGAAAGTAAAACTGTTGGAGAGTCGACCTTAACAAGTAAAATGAGTTATTGAAAAGTTGTGCTTATAGATTTTCACTTTTCAAACTGGTGGCAGCACTCTCAAGTTTGACGTAATGAATATGTTTCAGGTAATCGTAACCACAGAATGTGTAAATTCAAATAACTTTATATAAAAATACAACAATACTTGGCATATTAAGAGTATCTGAAAGTCTTAAACTCTGTCCACAGTGCGCTTATTTTTCTGGCCATGTGCTAAATTTCTATGTGGACCTTAAATAAATTATTTTAAATGTATTAATCCATTGATTTCATTGACTCCTGATTGATCAAATTCATGTTACCTGAATAAATTACTTTTATCATATTTAACAGGCTTTGTCCACTGTGTTGGTGAAAGAGGTTTAATTTGTTATTTCATAGACCACGAAGAAATTCCAAAAAGATCAAAGATGTTTGAGAATTTTTTGTTTGGTGAAACAGAAAATAAAAGCCTTTATAAAACAACGTATAATTCACTCTACTTGTTCAATAGGCCAATATATTCTTTCAGTTTAGACTTTAAAACGTGGAAAAAGTGAAACCAAACCAGATGAGTGATCTGTGTTGATGTCCTCCGTCTGTCCAGGTGGTGGTGTGCGTGGAGGAGGCTGTTGTGCCAACCTGCCCATCTTTTTCTCCCAGAACAGTGGCCTGGTGGCGGTGGTGGCCAGAGAGAGCGCCTCCATCCTGCCAGAGACCATGGAGGACTCGCTGTGCTCCTCACTGGCTGCAGCGCCAGAGGTAAGATCCAAACAGAGCCATCTGAGCAGCCATCTGCACCTCTTAACTGTTGACACAAGAAATCCTGACAAGGAAAACGAAAACTAAGCTAAAATGGCACTAAATGTGATGACACGTGTGAGTGTGGCTGATGCAGTCGTGCATTTCTAATGTTGAATTTGCATCAAAGGTTTCAGCCATGGAGACTCCAACCAGAGCAGAGCCCGTAGCTCAGGAGGACAAAACCAAACTCCTGAAGGCGGCCTTCCTGCAGTTCTGTCGGTGCGTCATAAACACCTCCCACATCTCCTATGAAAAAAATAACGGTGTCTTTCTAATCTCAGCAAGTGCTCTGATGTAGTTATCTGAATTCTTTTTAAGATTTTAAACTTTAGTTTAAATACAGTTAAATCAGTCTTTGAGTTGTTTATAAAGTAAAAACATCAAACGTGTTGGTCAGAGCTTCACAAATACAAAGTGCTGCATCATGTTGTAGGCTTTTGATCACTGTGGAAATCTTATATTGAGCTCAGGGTCTTTATCATCATTCACACTCTGTTCCCATAATGATAAGAGAGAAGCAACATGTTCGCTTTTCTTTATAGTTCTTCTGTGTGACCCAGTTTGTCTGTATAACTGCCGTCTTTGGTGTTACAGAACTCTGATTTCTGTGCAGGGTTTGTAAAGTGCCATTCATCCTTCTTATTTATCTCTGCTACAACACAGCCCTTATAAAGCCCTCAGAACACAAGGCTATATTCCAGTAATATCCCAAAATATTCTTCTCTCCTTTGTTAGTAATGACCTGGTTGGTGCTCAGACCGTCATAGATGAGCTGTTCCCAGCTGACAGTGATGGGGAGGAGGGAACTGAGCTGGACAGCATGGTGACTCAAATCAACCTGGACTTGGTGGATGATTACCCGGCCTCTGACCCCCGCTGGGCTGAATCTGTTCCCGATGGTGAGGAGAGAAGAGAGGGAATCAAACGCAAGTTATTAACTGACTCTTAAAAAGCTCTGAATAGTTTATGAAACTAGTGCTTGCAAGGTTTCGCCCGCTCTACAGTAACTGTACAGTGTATGTGAACAAGCTGCCACACTCTCAGACAGTGTCAGACTCTACTTTGCATTTAATGAGTTTTGGAAGAATATTTGAACTTTTTTTTTTTTGTTTCTGGTATTTTAAGAGAGTGCCGGCTTTCCTCTCACCTCCCTCATCATCCTCCACCAACTGGAGGACAAGATGAAGGCCCATGGCTGCTTCATGGACTTCCTGCTGCAGGTAAAGAAACACACACACTTTTGTATGTGCAGCAGCCGCTCATGTTCACTTCACAAGCCGTACTTTAATACGTCCTCTGCTGTCAGGTGGGTCTGCTGGACCGGCTCACTCAGGTGACTGTACGTTCATCTCCCATGGCAACACGCCTGCTGCTGTGCGAACACGCCGAGAAGCTGCAGGCAGCCATGGTGCTGAAGAACCACCACACCAAACACTCTGAGCTGGTCAACCGGGCCATCAGCGCTGCGCTGCAGAGGAGCAACACCTCCGTGCCACCAAGCCTCACTGCTGCCGACGTCTTCTTCAGAGAGGTTAGAGTCGCTGGTAGCGTGAAAATGATATCAGAGTTGATGCTTTTTGGAAGTTGTACAGTCATTGGACTGTTGTGGTGCTCTCACAGGTGTCTCAGATGTCCTCAGTGTTCGATTGTCTGCTGGAGGAGGAGGAGCGGAGTCTGAAGGAGAGTCCGGTTGACTCGGTGCAGTGGGCCGAAGTGGTCCTCACAGTCAACAACATCATCAAGGTAAACGTAGTGTGTTATTTTCTTCTTTATTTAATGGAACGTGATGTTTAAGCCTTTAGGTCTTCAAAATTAAGCCTATGTGCAAACAAGCTACAGTTCATCGGGCGGCCCCTTGAGGCACAAGTGGTCCTCCCAATATAATGGCTGTGTATTAAATTGTAGTAATATGTTATAATTGTGTATATAGGATATGCTTCAAGCTGCTGGTCAGTACAGAGAGACGAAGGCCTCCATGTACAGAGCTTCTGAAAATGCTGCTGCAGAGCCCGAGTACATCCCATGGACAGGTAACAAAATGAACCTTCTTAGATTCTCTTGCTTTATCCTGAGAGCATGCTGGTTCTGTGTTCATCAGATTAATGCAAATTACTGCCCTACAAACTCAGCGGTAAATTTGCGCATTCACACCAAATTCATAGAAATAACAATGAAAACCTGATCAGGTATCTATGGAAAAAGTCAGGTACAAATAATAAATAATACAAATATCATAAATGGCATGAAAACCTTTTTATAGTCACAGTCAAATGTATTTATTCTACATACTGTATGATCACATTACCGTGCATTCACGCTAAATCACACTGTGTGCATCCTCCAGCTCTGTTTATTCCTTCCCCAGCAACACATTTTCTCATTTTCATTCATTTCCAATCCATCCTACCGTGCATCCATCCAGGGCACCTGCAACAGAATATTAAATATTGCAGTTCATTTAAACATTGCGACTTAAAATACTCTCTGAAATAATATATTTTCAAATTTCTTCAGTTTCTTTTTTATTTCAATGCTATAGGAAACTAAACATTTGACCCTCTCGATTTGGAGCAGAACAGATTATTAACTCCTTTTCTTCCACCTGACCTTTATGCAGCATCAGGTGGTGTTGGCGGCGTTCGCACAGTCATCTCGCGCCAGCACGAGATCGTACTGCGCTCGGTGTACCCACACGCTGACTCGGAGCTGCGGAACGCCCTTTGTGAGCAGCTGGTGGCGCTGTTGGATATCTACTTGGGTGGTTATGTGGCCCAGCTAAACTCCCTGCAGCAGCAGAGGACTCCAGGGGCCCAACAGGAGCGCTACAACAGCTTAGAGATGGAGTACAGCCAGTGCCGCTCCGAGGTGCTGGCACCGCTCTGTAAGTGGAGAATCAAACTGTGATACTGAGTCTAAAAATGGAATACGATTCAAATTATCAACATCAAAAGTTGATTGTTGTGATAAATAGTGATTTATTTTATTTTTTAATATATTAAACTTCAAATAATCAGGAGTTTTGGTAGCTGAATGGTAAAAATGCATGCTGGGTGATGAAGTATTCTTTTCATAATTCCTTTTTTTGTGTGAAGTAATAACTACAGTTACAGGGAAAGCGCTTTGAGTGCTTGAATTGAGTAGAAAAGCACTATAAAAGTACTTGTCCATTTACAGGATACGGCGGGTTTAAACACTGTCCATCATTTGAACACTTGAACGTGTCGTCAGGCAAAACTCACACACATTTAAGGCTGTAGTAACAGTAGTATAGTAGTTGTATCCTTATTAATGTACATCAGACCTAAATTTGTGGGTGTGATGACAGATGAAGTCAGTGCGTTATGTTTTTAGACTATTCCTGTTGTAATCAGACATGTTG
Source organism: Cichlasoma orientale (assembly GCA_034780415.1). Lineage (NCBI taxonomy): Eukaryota > Metazoa > Chordata > Actinopteri > Cichliformes > Cichlidae > Cichlasoma > Cichlasoma orientale. The sequence continues at coordinate 23,772 of JAVDPK010003061.1, read as the reverse complement.
ACACCACAACAGCAGAGATGTGATGTAACCATGCAACCAAGCTGCTGCACAGTTTTGTTAGACAGCACACACTGAAATCTAACATCAGTGTCTGAGTGTGTGGATCTTCATGTGTGTCTGTTTTGTGTCGCAGTGGAGCTCGGTCAGTACCAGTGGGTGGCAGCACTGGCCGAGAAGTACTGTGACTTTGACATCCTGGTTCAGATGTGTGAGCAGACCGACAACCAGAGCCGCCTGCAGCACTACATGGCCAAGTTTGCCGACCAGGTACACAATTACGCAAACACTAAGTCTGAAAGAGCCTCAGTCCTCAGCTGCTCTGCATGAGTTTCCTGGCATTTTTGCTGACCATTTTTATTTTTCTTATCCGGATTCACTGTCTAAGGGCAGGTTGTAAGGGCACTTTGAGGCCTTTTTGTATTTTAACCCAAAATAAATTAAATTACTTTGGCTGTACCTTTTATAAATTATATACTCACCTTTTTTTTTTCTTTTTTTTGCCTTTTTATTGGTGAAGAGTAGACAGAAAAATGTGGAAAGAGAAAGGGGGAAGACACGCAGCAAAGGCCTTCGAGTCAAAGTCAAACCCAGGCTACTGCATTTATCCTTGCTCGCCCTGTGAGCTAAACTGGCACCCTTCAACTACTTGGAGTTAACGCAAATATTTAATCAGCCAATCAAATGGCAGTAACTCGGTGCATTTAGGCATGTCGACATGGTCAAGACAACCTGCTGAAGTTCAAAAGTGGTCTGAGTATTTCAGAAACTGCTGATCTGCTGGGATTTTCCCACACAACCATGGTGCAGACAGTGGTACAAAACAGAGCAACTATCCAGTGAAGGGCACTTCTCTGGGCAAAAATTCCTTGTTGATGCCAGAGGTCATAGGAGGAGTAGCCAGACTACTTCGAGCTCATAGGAAGGCAAAAGTAACTCGGATAACAGCTTGTTACCATCAAGGTATACAGCAGAGCATCTCTGAACGCACAACACATCCAACCTTGAAGCAGAAGACCACACCGGGTGGCCCTCCTGTCAGCTAAGTACAAGAATCTGAGGCTAAAAGTCATACAAGCTCATCAGACATGTTCTTCATGTTTGGAAGCTCTAATGAGTTTTGAATTCTGCTGCAACATTTGGATGGTTGGCAGAATTTTGTGTAAACTGCATGAAGGCATGGATCCATCCTGCCTTGTATCAATGGATCAGGTTGGTGTTGTGGTGTAATGGTGTAGGGAATATTTTCTTGGCACATTTGGGTCCCTTAGTACCAGCTGAGCACCTTTTTAAGTTTCTCACCCTGCCTCAGTATTGTTGCTGACCATGTCCATCCCTTTACGGCCATAGGGTACCCATTCCTGTCATGGTTGCGTCCAGCAGAATAACACACCATGTCACAAAAGTCAGATCATCTCAAACTGGTTTCTTGAACCTGACAGTGAGTTCACTGCACTCACATGGCCTCCACAGTCAGCAGATCTCAATCCAGTAGAGAACCTTTGGGACGTGGTGAAATGGAAGATTCACAACATTAATGTGCAGCCGACAAATCTGCAGCAACTGTGTGACATTACCGTGTCATTAAGGACCGAAACCTCTGAGGAATGTTTCTAGAGCCTTGGTGAAGTATTAGGGCAGTTCTGAAGGCAAAAGGGTTTCCAACCACTACTCAGTCAGACGACGACAGGAACACCAGGCCCTCAAATTCTGTCTGGTGGCCATCCGCTGCAAATTTAAGAAATTACATAAGTTAGGTAAAAAAAACAAAAGAATCTTGGAACATTACATTCACATTAACAGCCACCAACTGTGAGTAAAGACCTTTTCTTTGTAACTAGATATGTTTGGGTACATTTAACTGATAGAACTTTTATCAGCACTTTATATCCAGGTTTCTGAAACCAGACGAGTGTTTACGTGTGTGTGTGTTTGTGTGTGTGTGTGTGTGCGCACAAAAACTGGATTCTTGTGAAGACTCAAGCTCAGATAACCAGAGTAAACCTGTGTGATCACACTCATTAACGTCCTCTTTTTACGGTTCTTGTTGTAGAACTTTGCCGACTTCCTGTTTCGATGGTACATGGAGAAGGGGAAGAGGGGGAAGCTGCTGTCCCAGCCGGCAGCTCAGCACCAGCAGCTCGCCAGCTTCCTCCAGGCTCACCAGCATCTCAGCTGGCTGCATCACATCCACATCCACGACTACCAAAATGTATGAAAAACACACACACACACACACACATTTGCATTTCAGTCTTTGTGTTGAACAGCATCCCTTAGATTCACATTTTTAAGTCTGTTTTTAAACAGTAGTCCAGCAAACATTTAAACACTGAGTCAGCTTTCCTTAGTCCTCCTGTTGGACATAAAGGGGATGTTCACACTGTGTGTGAGGCAAAGGGATAATCCTACTACCTTGGGCCTAATAATAGAACAGTTACTTAGCATCAACATCAAATGACATCGAGTTGTAGGCTCACACAAGATAAGAGGACACATCAGTGACATTTTTACATATCTCTACCAATGCTGGCAGCCAGAACTCTGTGTGTGTGTGTGTGTATGAAAAGCCTCTGACAATTTGTAGACACAGCACATTTGACCAGGAATTATTTGGATAACATTTTTTGGACAGCAACACAAAAACCACTTCCTATGTGTACTCTTGTGCGTTAGTGTGCTAAATGTTGTGGCCATGATGCACGTCTGCACACATCACTGTCTGCACTAAAAATAACACAATTCTCCTTCTACTGAGCACAGAAAACCAGCAAAAAAGAAATGATACACAGTTTCTTTCTCTAGCTTTCTGCCACCTGTTTGTTGCTGCAGTGTTTGCAATAAAACAACCAACAGCTGTGCTGCTTTTAAGAGTTTTCTGCAAGCGTGTAGTCAGCTATGTATTTGTACTGTGCTTCTTGTTTCCTTTTGTCCCGCTTTAGTTCAACTGAATATTACAATAAAAATGTCTCATAGACAAATCCGTGTTGCCGCAACAGCTTAACAGAGTCTGCTGTGTTACAGCTGGGATAGTTCACAGACTTTAATGCTCACTCCTCACAGGAGGAGTCAGTACAGTGAGTAAAATCCATGAAGTTTTAACATCACAACTATAAATGCCTAGCTCGAACCCAAAACCAAAGTCAGGAAACTCAAACTGCGCTTTGTGAGGTCTGTTACTGTTTTAGGACTGGCCAAAATATCAAACCAGTCCTCACAAGTACAGTCTGTCTCTCTCACACATAAACATTTAGTTCAGTGCAAAACCACAACCACATCCGCCTTGTTCTCTGCATACTACCTCTAACCGCACAGCTTCCTAGTGTCCTTCCTTCCTTCCTTCCTTCCTTCCTTCCTTCCTGTTTTTGTTTTTTTTTTGGTTTAAATCTTTCCGTTCATGTTTTTGTTCTTTTCTTCCTTCATCATCTGGTGAATACTATTTTTCACTATATCAGAAAGCAATATTCAAAAATATTAATAGTTTTACAAGTAACAAACACGCATTGACCACCACCACCACCTTGCCACTGTCTTTCCTCTTAAACACACAATCTGTGGCTGCCACAGTGCAATCTAGAAAAGACACAAATTCAATTTCCTTCCTCATTTTATTAAAAACTGTTGATGCTCATAAAAGACAAGACACAAAAGAAATCATCCTGTAATGTCTCCGTGTTATACATACACACACACACACACAGAGTTCCCTTTCTATAGCTTCCTTCCTGTTTGCAGTTAAACACAAAGTGAAACTATGGGCATACACGCAAACTGAAAAAGACTTCCTGTTTCAGCCTCAAATGTCAGTAGAAGTCAGCGTTGGCAGTTTTACACTGTGACAGTTTATTTGCTTTACTAGGACTTGTAAACAACTAGTTAAACCTGTCACAGAAGAAAGAAACTAACATTCAGATGTTGTTTGTCTTTTATGTAAACCTTAAAGACAAATTAGAAGCTGTTAAATTTGGCAGCAGGTATTTGGTATCAGGCACAGATTCTGACTGTTTTTACATCAACGCCTCTTCGCCATGTTGTCCTGGGGATTACTCATTTTTGGTTCCTCTTTATCATCTTAAGTGTTGTAAAGAATGTGGCTGGTAAAGTATTTAGCAGAGATTTTTAAAAGGGAGTTGCACTAATTTTGAACTCTGTTTTGATTATTGCACTTTATTAGAGTAACTTTTTATGATTCTCAGTTCAAAAAAATCCTTATTTATCTTTTATAGGCCCTCGGTGCAGCCCCTCAGTTCATCCTCTGACTGAAAGCCATTTAAGCTCCTCCTTCTTTTAGTCAACTTTCTTCTGATTGGCTGTCCCTTGCAAAATAAAAAAAAAAAGATTTGAACAGCTGTGCTCACAGACAGAGCTGTGTCCTTGAGATAAATATCTCTCTGTCTCGGTATCATTATTATAATATTATTTTTATAATATCCACTCTCAGTGACATGAAGCCAGGAATAGAAAAAACTGAACATCTTGTTTAGTTTGAAGCCTGAGGTTTTGTACATACACTGACTGTATTATTAGAAACCTTGAGCATGTTTAATGAGTTGTCACTGTTATGTTGGAACTTGGTTTAGTTTGAGTTAATTCAGGAGTTGATGATCATTTAAATTTATATTCTATATTTCCTGAGAACAGCTTTAAAACACCAGTTAAAGGTTTTTAAGATGCATTACTGTCTATTTTACTTAAGATGTATCATTTCTGTTAACGTCATCTCTAGACTACACACGCTTATGTGTGTTTGATATGGTGACGCCGTGGCTAATATGGTGTTTCATGTCTGCAGGCCCACAGGTCTCTGTACAACCAAGCCAACTTGGAAACTCGTTACTTTGTGAAGAAGAAGACGCTGCTGGCTCTTAGTAAGCTGACAGCGCTGGCGTCTGACCTGCCAGAGGACCAGCTCACCAAACAAGTCGAAGGTAAAAAAAAAAAAAAAAAAAACCCTTATTAAAACCGTGCTCTATCAGGTTGAACTTGTTGTTGTGTTTTGCACGTTTTGGGGAACATTTCAGTGCACACAGGCCTCCCTGCTCCTCATAAATGCCTTTATTCACAGCATTTTACTAAATCTTACCAATATTTTAGATTGCTCCTTTTTATTAACAGAGTGTATGCAGATCCTTCAGATGTCTTAAACTAATCTGTGAGGAATTGATTAATTCCTTTTTCTTTTTATAATTTTTAATATATATGTATTTATGGAATCCTCATCAGATGCCAGTCTTTCTGGGATCTTAATCTCAAAGTAATTCAGTGGCCAGCTCAGTGTGTAATCTCCTCATCGATTGCTTGTTTGAACCAGATAGAAGCTTTTTGTTAGTAATGGAAATCTTTAAGAACACAGCAGAATAGACCTACATGGTGCAACCATTTGTGGAATGACAGGTCCTTTGTCATTTGTCTTGTAAGTAGACTTGACACCGTCATTTATCTGCCCAATCAGACATTGTGGAGCAGGAGCGCTTCCTACTGCATCAGGAGACTCTGCCTCGACAGCTGCTGGAGGAGAAGCAGCAGAACCCCGACACTATGCCTCTGCTCAATGCGCACAACCTCATACAGGTGAAAACAGCATCATTTGGCTACTAGAACCTGTTTATTGCTCAATAGTAACATGCAGCTTGTTTGTTTACAATTTTCCTGGGTGAAGGGAAACTGCGTGTTAATTTAGGTAGCAGCATTCAACATCTGCAATTAAAGTGAAATAGCTTAAGCTTTTTATGAGATCCCGGCTTTAGTACTGTAAATTAACTAGAGACATTTACAATACTGTGCAAAAGGTTTGAGTCACCCCTCATTTCTTTATATTTGTTTCCAAAGGGGCGGGACTTTCTTCTAACTTATTTTTTTAGTGTTTTTAATGCTTTAATCTGAAGAAGAAAATACTTAAAACACTGAGACTGAATGGCTTCAGTCCATTTAATCGTTTCCTCCTCGCCTCTCCAGCTCTACATCTGTGATGACAACAGGCGAGCCAACGAGTATGACTTCAAAAAGGCGCTGGATCTGCTGGAGTACATCGATGAGGTAGCCTTCTGCTTTTGTTCATCGCTGGTGCCTTTGAGGCGCAGTGAGTCGGGCTTGGTCGCGGTTAAGTCGACTTACGTGGTTTTCTTGTGTTTCTCTTGTAGGAGGATGATGTGGACATTGACGCGCTCAAATGTGAGATCTTCGGCAAAGCACTCAGGAGAGATGAGTAAGATCTGTCATGCCATTCAGTCCAAATTGAAGCAGGTTCAAGTGATTTTTGATGGTTGATTTAAATGCTGTGGGGCGTTTTTTCTCTTCCCCCTTCCAGCTGGTCTTCTGCTGATGGGAACGATGACCCTCTGGAAGCAACCAAAGACAGCATCTTTGTCAAGATCCTCCTCAAACTCATTCAAGAAGGTGAGAAACATTCATGAAGGCAGCTTTGCAGAATGAACAGATAAAGGGGGGGGGGGGGTTCAAGTGTGCTGATTTTAGGAAAATGTGTTTAAATGAGGATCAAGTTAAAATTATTATCCCTAAATTGTTTATGTCACAAGAGCCTGCATGTAGTGATCTTCATAGTAGAGCACAGAATTAGTTCTGGCAGGCCTGAGTCAGGCTCAGCTGATTTCAGTGCCAGCTCCCATCAGCCGATGGCTTAGCTGGTACTCTTCTACACATTCAAATCTTTTACTGTTTACCCTCAACAACAAAGGTAGGGCTTAATGTGAAGTCATGAGCTGGAGTAATTCAGTTTTTCACTTATCTGGATGGTCATCAAATTCATATACATTGATCTGACATAACATTATGACCACTGATATATTAGGAAGCAAGTGAACATTTTATCCTCAAAGTTGATGTTAGAAGCTGGACAAATAGGCAGGTGTAAGGGTTCGAGTGAGTTTCACAAGGGCCAAATTGTGATGGCTAGACAACCTGAGTCAGAGCATCTCCAAAACTGCAGCTCTTGAGGGGCGTTCCCGGTCTGCAGCGGTCAGTATGTATCAAAAGTGATCCGAGGAAGGAACAGTGAGGAACCAGCAACAGGGTCATGGCCGAGGCTCAGTGATGCACGTGGGAAGCGAAGGCTGACCTGTGTGGTCCAATCCAACAGAGGAGCTACTGTAGCTCAAATTGCTGAAGTGGTCAATGCTGGTTGGGATAGAATGGTGTCAGAATACACAGTGTAAGACAGTTGTTTGCTGTTTTGGCAGCAAAAGGGGGACCAGTACAATATTAGGCAAGTGGTCATAATGTTAGGCCTAATCTGTGTGTGTGTGTGTGTGTGTGTGTGTGTGTGTGTGTGTGTGTGTGTGTGTGTGTGTGTGTGTGTGTGTG
>JAVDPK010003061.1:0-11031 GCA_034780415.1 Cichlasoma orientale | reverse complement strand
TTTTAGTCATCAAAGAGCCATGTGTATCTCGTCATCGTCATGAAAAAAAGGGTCGTCAACGAAATAATTTCGTCATCTTTGACGATAACAACACTGATCCCAAACAGGAAAAACATTATAACAAGAAAGGAACCAAAAAGAGGGTGGGTGGATGGAGAAACCAATAAGTAATTCCAATACAAACACTGCTAGAATTAAACAGTAGCCAGTTACCTGTTTTTAGTCACAATAAAAATTACAATAAAACATATTACAAAAACCCTGACACTACTCAGGGTACTGCTTATTAACATGTGATGACATATTGCAGTGATTTTAGAGATAAATTACAGCTTTATTACAGGGTCTATCTACTTTTACTTATACAAAGCTAAAGTAATGAGTTTTTAAGGCTAAAGTATTAGGGCTAAAATGATTATTAAGAGAATATTACATTCATATCTAACCTGCAACTGGTGTGTTGTCCTGTGTGTTAAGTGCTGTAGAGTCATCCTGCTATACAGAAATTCATCACATCTGACTTTCTCCTCCAGAATCCGCAGACATGTGTGACGATGACGAGACCACCGCCCTTGTGTGCGACAATGGCTCTGGCCTGGTGAAGGCTGGTTTCGCTGGAGATGATGCTCCCAGGGCCGTGTTCCCCTCCATCGTTGGCCGCCCCCGTCACCAGGTATGTAACGGGCACTAAGCTTCATTAAAAAAAAGGAAAAATTGTCTCTTTTCTTTTTCTTATATGCTCACTTCTGTGGCCTTGCACTGTATCTGAGCCCTGATTTTTACATTTTTTAGGAGCACAGACCAAAGTTCTTTACAGAGAAATGGCTGTGTGAGACTGTTGGACTCATTATTGTAACAAATTAAATACAAACATAAATAAATAAGAGGATAACAGTGCTGCATACAGAAATTCTCACAGTTTATAAAAAAAAAAAATGAGACCTCACCTACTTTGTTCCCCTCTTCAGGGTGTGATGGTCGGTATGGGTCAGAAAGACTCCTATGTGGGTGATGAGGCCCAGAGCAAGAGAGGCATCCTGACCCTAAAGTACCCCATTGAACACGGCATCATCACCAACTGGGATGACATGGAGAAGATCTGGCACCACACCTTCTACAACGAGCTCCGCGTGGCTCCCGAGGAGCACCCCACCCTGCTGACTGAAGCCCCCCTCAACCCCAAAGCCAACAGGGAAAAGATGACCCAGATCATGTTTGAGACCTTCAATGTGCCTGCCATGTATGTGGCCATCCAGGCTGTGCTGTCCCTCTATGCTTCCGGCCGTACCACTGGTGAGTCTGAGCTTCACAGAAATACAATCTTCCAAGTATTTAGTACTTTTTCCCCTCATAAAAAAAACTGTTGAAATCAGTTGTATCAATATTAGACTTGATCACCAAAATTATATGCTGATTGTACAGTGTCCTCCACAATGTTTGGGACAAAGACACAGTTTTTGTTGTTTTGCCTCTGTACACCACCACAGTGGACTGAGTGCTGACTCTCAGCTTTAACTCCAGAGGTTTTACAACACTCTTGCCTCCTCGAGAGTGTTCTTGACTTGGTTAGATGTTGTAAAGTTGTTTTTATTAACCATGGAAATAATTCTGTCATTGTGTACTTTAGTTGTCTTCTTTTGTTTTTCAGGCCTTTTTTCATATTCATTTTGCTCCTCTGTAAATGAGGGACTGTGTTTATGGAAAAGTTTTGTAAAACCTTTTGAATTAAAGCTGAAAATCTGCGCTTCAATCACATATTGATTTATGATTTACAGTCCGTTGTGGTAGTGTGCAGAGGCAAAACTACAAAAATTGTGTCTTTGTCCCAAACATTGTGGAGGGCACTGTACAGCTGAAACAAATAACTGATTCCTGCGCTGCTTTTCCTCATTTTGTTTGATGTAAACTGGATGTTTTGGGGCTGTTCTTGAACTTGAAGGTTTCTTTCTGGCCTGTGAAAAACACTGTTGGCTGGCAGTAACTTCTCTGTCAGTAAAATAAACAAACAGCACTGTTTCTTTGCACCTTTTCACGTGACTCATCACAGACTAGATGTAGAAACCTCTGCCTCTCTATAACTTTTCTGTGTCTGCTCTCAGGTATCGTGCTGGACTCTGGTGATGGTGTGACCCACAACGTGCCCATCTATGAGGGTTATGCCCTGCCTCACGCCATCATGCGTCTGGACCTGGCGGGTCGGGATCTCACAGACTACCTCATGAAGATCCTGACGGAGCGCGGCTACTCCTTTGTCACAACAGGTAAATTGGCACAAAATAAAGCCATACAGTTTAAATTTAGGCATTACCTCTTTCCCCTCTCAGATAAAAATATTCTATTCATCCTTTTTCTAAGTTGTGGACCTTTTAGTGCACGTGTGTCCAAAAAATGCTTGTCAGTGGAGCAGTTTGAATTATTACCTCTGCTCTCTGTTTGTAGCTGAGCGTGAGATTGTGCGCGACATCAAGGAGAAGCTTTGCTACGTTGCTCTGGACTTTGAGAATGAGATGGCCACCGCCGCCTCCTCCTCCTCTTTGGAGAAGAGCTACGAGCTGCCTGACGGTCAGGTTATCACCATCGGCAATGAGCGTTTCCGCTGCCCCGAGACCCTCTTCCAGCCCTCCTTCATCGGTGTGTAGCATCGACCGTATTCATCTGAGACAGTGTAATACTTTCCTTTGAAATATGATGTTGTCATTTCCTTTTGTTTAACGTGAAACTCTCTGGTGTGCACCTGAACAGGTATGGAGTCAGCTGGTATCCACGAGACCGCTTACAACAGCATCATGAAGTGCGACATTGACATTCGTAAGGACCTCTATGCCAACAACGTGCTGTCCGGCGGCACCACCATGTACCCCGGTATTGCTGACCGCATGCAGAAGGAGATCACAGCTCTGGCTCCCAGCACCATGAAGATTAAGGTACAAGACTCACTGACACAAGACAGTATTATATGACTCAACTCCACATGATTACATTTGGACAGCTATGGAAAGTTTCACAAGAGACACCTGAAAATTAGCCCCGTATGTGATCGCTATAACTCTGCTCAAACATTTTAAAACATCCCGCGTAAGCATCTTAAAGGCAAGTAAAGCAGCAGCAGATCCTCATTATCTGTCTTGGCTTTACATAATATGATCAGAATATCTGAGGTGCTAGCAGGCAGTAACATTTATCTAATATTCTTCTTCTTGTGCAGATCATTGCCCCCCCTGAGCGTAAATACTCAGTCTGGATCGGTGGCTCCATCCTGGCCTCCCTCTCCACCTTCCAGCAGATGTGGATCAGCAAGCAGGAGTACGATGAAGCCGGCCCCAGCATCGTCCACCGCAAGTGCTTCTAAACATGATGTGTCCAAAGCGTCGGGTTCAGGAACCAGAGCAGTTAGATGCTGCTGTCCCAGGACTCTGAAACCTCATCCTCTCATAGAGAGATGTGTGATTTCCACCATCACGGATCGTGTGGCGTCTAACCTGTACATAAGTTATTTATTCCTTGTTTTATGTATGTCATGTTTTGAATGTAAATGATGATTGGCGTCCATATGTGAGTGTTGGCTTCGAGGTACGACACACTCCAACTCGGACCAACTGAATGAAGAAACAAACAAACAAGAACAAAAAGACCAAAATAAAAACAAGTCATCAAAGCAAATAAAAGCCAAATAATTTTTCACATATAGCTGCTGTCTGCTCATTCTGGTTCTGAATATTTTCAGATATGTTTCTGGATTATTTTGCTGGTCTTTTCTATGTTTTCCATTATATTCTGAACTTTATGATTTACATAAACAAGAAACTTGTGAAAAATTATATATTAGCACAGAGAGACATGACACAATTGTAGGTACCCTTCCGTTAAAGAAAGAAAACCCCACAAAGTCACTGAACTAACTCGAAAAGTATCAATAAATAAAAATTTACTTAAAGTAAACCAATGAAAAATTAATGTTGAATTGTGGTTCAACAGAATATTAAAAAAAAAAGACTAATGAAACTAGCCTCGACAAAAATGATGGTAACCCTAGAAAATAAGTTGACCACAGAAACATGTTAAAATGTGGTGTGTCCTGTAATTAGCAGAGGTATCTTCTAACCTGTAATCAGTCAGTCTGCCTATTTAAAGGGTGAAAAGTGGTCACTGTGCTGTTTGGTATCATGGTGTGAACCACACTGAACATGGACCACAGAAAGCTAAGCTGTCATGGTGTGTGGAGAGTGGGGATCCAATTGCAGGACTCAGACGCAGGCACACAGAGGTAAACAGAAAACGAGCCTTTATTGTGGCTGAAGATTCGAACAAACCAAGGCAGATAACTAAAGCAAACTTAAACTGTGAGGAATAACTAGGGAACACTAGGCAGACGAGAACACAGGAACAGATCACGTCACAACAAATGACAAGGGGAAGACTGAGACAATATATATACGCAGGAGGTAATGAGAGGAGAGTGGAAACATCCGGGGAGAACAGGTGAACAGTATTACACTGAGACAAAGGAAGCAAAACAACACAAACCACACTGGACAACGGACTGTCAAAATAAAACAGGAAGCGAGAAGACAGGAAAACAGAAATGCAAACTTGACACCACACAGGGCGACAGACACACTGAGGAAAACAGACACAAGAGACTTCACACAAAAAGGGAGTGAAAAACACAGAGAGAGCCAAAGTCTAAAGCAACTGGGAACTTAAGCAGCTTGATGTTCCCGTGACTGCACGTTATCCAGGAGCTTAAGGTCCACGGGAGCCAACCTCCCTGGATATGGCCACAAGAATAAAACTCGATGACAAATTGAAGAGATGGATAATATGAATGGTAGTCAAAGAGCCCAAAACAACTTCCAAAGAGATTAGAGGTGAACTCCAAGGTCAAAGTACATCAGTGTCAGATTGCACCATCTGTCACTGTTTGAGCCAACGTGGACTTAATGGAAGACAACCGAGGAGGACGCCACTGTTGAAATCCACAAAGCTTCTGCGAAAAATGTCATTTGGACAGATGAGACAAAACTGGTGCTTTTTGGCAGATCACATCAGCTCTGTGTTCACAGATGAAGCACACAAAGAAAAGAACACTGTACCTACTGTGAAACATGGAGGAGGCTCAGTTTTCTGGGGCTGCTTTGCTGCATCTGGCACAGGAGGTTTTGAATCTGTGCCGTGAACATGGAAATCTCAAGACAATCAAGGCATTCTGGAGCGAAATGTGCTGCCCAGGGTCAAAAAGATTTTTTTCAGTCGCAGGTCATGGGTAATGACCCAAAACACACAACTAAAAACACCCAGGAATGACTCAGAAAAGAAAATGTGCAAGTGTAAGCCATTAATCACGATTGGTAAATGGACTTGTTCTTATATAGTGCTCTTCTACTTGAGCACTCAAAGCACTTTTTACAACACAGCTTGATTCACCCATTCACACAAGCACTTTTATTCTACACTTCTGCATCGAAGTGCTTTCTGTCTAACAATCACACTCCAATGAATGCATCAGGAGCAACTGTGGGTTCAGTATCTTGCCCAAGGATACTTTGGATTGCAGACTGGAGCAGCCAGGGATCAACCACCAATGCTCTACCTACCGAGCCACAGCCACTAATTCTGATCCTGCGATTATTTAAAGGAGATGCTTTTAAGTGTGAAGTGGAAGTAGAATTGGGCAGAAAAAACTAACGAAAAAATAGAAGTAAAAAACACTTCATAGTGACAGGTTAGTTTTACCCTACCGATGATGTGTTGCCCATTTCCAATCCCTCAAAGTAGAGTAGAAAATCACTATATATAAGAACCAGTCCATTTACATATTTAATTGGGATGCAACATTAATAACATTCACAAAGAAAATAAGAAAGTTTTTTTTTTTTTTTTAAGTGTTGTAGTAACCTTGACATACAAACATACTACACTCGGGCCTCGGGGGTCCAGGCCCACCCAATAATGTCGCTATGCCCCCTCAGCTGAATTCTCCTGATATACTTCAACCATAAGCAGCACTAATTCATACAATTTGGTAACGAAAAACTTAAAACTCTTCCAGAGAGACTGTGGTCTCAGGCTGACACTAATCACCTGATCTTTATGCGTAAAATAGGTGTAGTGGCCCTTTAAGGGATCAGTTCTCTATAACCATTTATTTAGTTTGATGACTTAAAGCCTGGTCCTTGTGTTCTCAGCGGGTTTCCAGTTTTCACCTGTTGGCTGCACAAATGGAGACAGAACACGCATGCGCGGTCTGGTGACCGTGTCTTCATGGAAAATCATATTTGATTCTGCATCAGTCTACTACAGATCTGTTAGGCTACCATCAAGACTGGGGATGTACAGGATGTATCTTTCAAAATAAAGCTTCTGACCCTCTGAACTTAATGGTTAATTTAATTGACCCAGATGTAGTGTGTGGTCAGTTTGAGACTCTAAGTAACTGTTAATTTTCCATCTCTTCAGTCAGTTCTTTCACTTTGTGATCTATGCGCATCTCTTTGAAGTGATTTTGAGTTTCTGGCGATTGTGCGTTGTTGCAGCCCTCTTACTTCTGTATGCTTCTAGGATTCAACATTATGTTTAACCTGAAAGGCAAATTCACCTTCACTCCCAAATCATTATATTACTATAAGCCACAAAAAGGCTAGCTCTGACCGCGTACTGTATTGTTTTTGAAAATTTCTGCGAAGTCGTAATCTCAACAAGAAAACAAGACAAAGTGAGAGATTCACATTTATAACTGCTGAATTGTCCATGATCACCTCCGTCCATAGCAGAAGAGACCAGATGAGTTCTGTTAAGAACCCCAAAGCAGTAATAAAAGCAATGTAAATGTTTTCTTCTTGATTAACTTCTTGAGTTCATCATGTCCCTAAGGCGTTTGATGGCTCTTGTTTTGAAAGCCGGAAGTCGAATGTTTTATTGTGTCGAGCTTGCTAACTCAGCTCGGTGTTTGGTGTCAGTAAGCAGAGCGATGCTCACCGTCTGAGAGACGGGGTTTAAATCAGACTGAACCCCTGTGGACCACGGCCTTGGTGAGTAAATATATTTCTGACTTTAATATCTAATCAGCCGTTCGTCGTTAGCCTGAGCATTTATATCTCACCGTATTTACAAATGAAGCTGAACGCAGCGGGCAGGTGAGGAGAACGGCTGTGAACATGGCTGTAGCCCGTTTTCTCTCGGTTTGTCGATTTAAATCTCAAGTTAACACACTTCACTGTATTTATTAACTTCAAAATGCACGGGAGCTATATCGTTTTCGCTCGGCTGTGTGTTTACAGGCTAAAATATTTCAAAATAGGGTGAGCTGGGGTGTGCCTGAGAGAATTAAAGCCTTCAAAACAAGAGACACATACAGTGTGTGTGTTTCAGTTCCAAAAAAACAAACACATCAGGAAATATGCAATAATTAGACAGTGACATGAAAATATGTACTGACCAGGTTTTGTCGCCAGATCAGATATAGGCCAGCTAAAAAGATCAATAATTAATGTAGTTTATTTTCAGTTTAAGTTACAAGTATTTAAGTATAAAGAAAGAAAAGGAACGCGCATGTAGGCGTGTAGACTAAAATAGAGGCAATATAACTGGTCATGTAGTGTGAGTGAGTAATGGCTGTAGTCCAGCCAGTTGTAAAGCTGTAGTAAGCCTCAATCCTCCTCTGCTCTCAAAGTAATCTGATGTGGAGGGAGGTGGGCGGGGCTTACAGGTAGATCACACCTGGCAAAGGCACGTCACCAGGTGCCGTGGGTAAATCTCTTTAAAAAGAAAAAAAAAAAAGCAGAAATGCATTTATTAGATTTGATGTTATCTGATTGGTTTGTATTAATAAGGAGTGTTACTTGTTTGAATTGCTACATATACTTGCTGAATATGACCACCGCTTTATATGAAGAGGCATTTCATATGTAAGAATTTCTTCATGTGATGCATTTAAAAAAGAGAAAAAAGAGTAAAAGGAAAAAATGTTTATTTAGAAGAATATTAACTTTTTAAATGTGTAACGAGAACAGATTATTATTAAAGGTCCTGTCAGAGGTAACACTGATAACCTTTGGTTATCCCAGATCTGTGACATACAGCAACCAACTGCATAACTGGATGGATGGACAGATGTTGTGCTATAATAACAACTAGCATCCACCTGGCTGTGCATTCATTCTCTGAAGTTCATTCCTGCTGGGTTATACTCAGGCTCAAATATCTGAACTATCTCATGCTGATTGTTTGGCATCTACAAACACGAATTCACTTCCGGATATGTTACAAATAGTATCTTCATGTATAATGATGTAAATGATTTTTTTGTAAACTCTCTATGGCAGTAAAGCAAATTTTTATAATTCGTTATTTATGGTTGACCTCTTTTGAAGTTTGTTCTAATACTGCAGAAAATCCTGTGACAGCATTGTTAATGTGGCAGCGGAAGAACAGACCGATCAAACTCTCTTCACGGACATCTGAACCACAGTGAAATCTGACACTGTGGGTCGAGCTGGATGCAGCATAGTGTTAACATCCAGCAGAGCTCAGAGGAGACGCTGCTCAGAGCTAAAGTTAAAAAAAAAAAAAAGTCAACAAGATAAATGGGCTGCAGTTTTTTTTTTTATTTAACTTTTTAGAGAAGTGGATTTAAAGAATTATTGTACAATTAAAAACTTATTAGTCCTTAAAGGTACTTTTTATAATTGCTGCCTGCAAATTTTAACTGAAACTTTCACCACCGAGAGGCAGTGTTTTACATGTGGGCGTGTTAAAAAGTTTTCTGATGTGTGTTGCTGTTATTTTAACTTTTAATATTTGTTTTTAGTCATACCTACTGTCCACATTATTATTTCTTTTTTGAATGTCAGTATCTTATGTCTTTTTTTTCCCTTGCAGTGACTGGCACCAAGCAAGAACAAGAACCATGGTGACCAAAAAAGTGAGGACGGAATATATGAAGAAGTTCAGGGACCCCAAATGGGAGACGTTTTCTAAGTGCTACGAGGACTCAGTGAAGTACCGTCTGACTCGACGCGTGATGGAGCATTCCCACAAGCCCTGGTTTTGGGACGGCTGGGACAGCGGCTCTGACTCCAGTGGCTGGTCCACACCAAGACTGACCAGGAACAAAGTGGCTCCTCTGTCCCTCCCACTGCTGCCCACATCCCCGGAGGTCAAACAGAGGCTGTTGGAGTTGAAGGCAAGTCCTGGGCAAAAGCAGTCATCTGAGGATTTAGAGACTGAGGTGGGGGAAGGGGAAGCTCCGGCTGTAAATCCTGCACAAACCACAGGTGAGGGTAAACTGCTCAAACAGAAATTCTAAACATATGCTTGATTAAGTTTCTTGTAAATATTTGTTCTTTGGACAAAACATGGAATATGACTGTGGTTGATTTTTCAATCAACCCACCAATTAATTGACTACCTGCAGCTCTAATAATGACCAAGCTGAAAAAAACTGCAGTTCCTGGAGTGGCCACTTGAGGCCAGCTCCAAAAGTGAGTCATGTTATAATGCATTCAAAACTTCAGAGCTTTCAAAAGCTGCTTTCCTGCATGGTACAAAAAAGACAGGTGTGCTCACACAGAGGGCTTTGTCTTTTAGGCTTCAGTTCTGCTAGCTGGAGTCACTGAAGTGGACCTCTCCATTGTATCTGTGTTGCTGGTGCCTTTAGGACCATTTTTAATGTAATTGCGTGACCAATAATATAGCATGCTGTTCAGTACAGACCATGAAGAAGTCTGAGTTTCAGTTCCATTCTAGTATTTTATTAGTTTGTTACTTTGCACTAATTTACAGCTGTTTGTGTCTGTGGGTTCTGTGAGCCAAGCCTTCTAGTGTTAGCTCATAACAGCATTCCCCTCTCATCCAAATGTGGTCTGCTCTGGCTCCACAAAACAAACTGAAGCGGAAGCATCAAAATGTGTCCAGAACCATCAGGAGACATCACCTCAGGGTGATGCTGTTAGCGTCTTTTCTGGTGCCGCCATCAGGTCATGACATTTTCATGAGCCTCAGCTGGACTTTGTGTTAGCATGTCAACATGTTAAAGTAGCTTAGCTTAGCTGGTTAGCTTTGTTATTGTGAGGATGCTGACATGTTGATGTTTGCATGTTGCTTAAAGGCCTCTGATGGAGCTATAATCTCGTTTTTCTATTCTGACAGTTTACACAAAAATAATCGTTAAAGTCAATCATCAGATGAATTGTATTAGTGAATAAATTTTAGTTATACCTCTGATAAATGATACTACATTAAGTCAAAGGTAGTTTGGTTTGACCTGAGATCCCAAAACTAACTATAGGAGACGAATTTTATCGTGGCCATGTTTGCATTTAGTTTCAGTTTCACCTTTTTATTTATTTATTTATTTATTTATTTTAAGTCTCCAGGAAAGGTTTTGTTGTAACAGAGGGTATTTGTTTATGATCCTTTGTGAGCATCGCTCTCACAGTATGAGGCACAAAGGCTGGTTTACCTCAGGAGACACCAGCGCCATAAATATTTGGACCGAAGGCTCAGCAGTCAGCTGGGATTGCTTCCTCCTGCTCAGACACTGAGCTCAGAGATAAAGGATCTATTGTGCCTTTGACATTTTTCATGGCTGCATTTCAGACAGGAGAGTGTCAGGAAACCTGCTCATCACAGCTCTGAATTTCACAGTAGATATAAAAGGTCTGTGAATTTAGGCAGACTTGCTTTTCACACAGATTCAGACAGCAGCCCTCTGCAGCTCCACCGGGAAACTGTGGAGCCATTCAGCTCCATCGAGTGGTTAAATAGTACTAAAATAAATAAAGGAACACTTTGAAAATACATGAAATCTCAATAGGAAAAAAAGTTATGCTAGATATTTATATTGATATGGACTGTGTTAGAAACAAAAACATGCCACATTCTTCAGGCCACCCTCATGAAGTCTGTTTCTGATTGTTTGGTCAGAGACATTCACGCCAGTGGCTGCTGGAGGTCGTGTTGCAGCTCTGGCAGTGCTCATCCTGTTCCTCCTTGCACAAAGGAGCAGATACCGGTCCTGCTGATGGGTTAAGG
>JAVDPK010003060.1:0-12786 GCA_034780415.1 Cichlasoma orientale | reverse complement strand
AATCAGGGATTAAAGCATAAAAACGCGTGTGGGGGGCACTAGTGCTAATGGTGGCACTCGCAACCTGTGGTTATAGCAATCTGTTCTGGGAGCTACAGCTCAAGAAAAGAAAAAAATAACAGCTGAAATTGTGAGCACAGCAAGCACAACACACACACACACGACAGAGAGCGGTGGAGGTGTGGAACAACATGCCAGCAATAATCCACTACATGTTAAAGGACAGTTTTTTTTTCCAAATGATGGAACTCCGTCACAATGACGGAGAATTTTAATGCTGCTAATGTGGATGAAACGCTCCGCTGACACAGAGACGCCTGAGCTGCAGAGTTTAAACAAAACATCACAGCAGCAAATTTGTGTCGAGGATTTTTTTATAATCGAATTATTCGAGTTACTCGAGCAATTGTTGCAGTCCTACATAGATGGATGGAAATTATTTAATTTTGTCCTAAATGAAAGTACAAATCCTTTTCACACTTCCATTATATTATTTTCATAGCTTATGTAAGAACTAGGGACGTTCCTGGCGACTAATTTCTTAGTCGACTAAACAAGAAAAAAAATTCTCAGTCTCAGTCAATCAAGGTTTGTGTTGTTATCCCCCCTCCACTTCCTGCCAGGTTGTAGCCTTCCCCTCTTTTCCCCTTCACTCTTCTTTGCTTCTTACATTTTCCATCCATCTCCTCAGTTCTCCCCTCTTTCCTGTCATATTCTCACACTGCTATTTCATCTGATCTTGTTACTTCCTTTCTCTCCCCACCCTCACCTTTTTTTTTCTCCCAGACCCCTCTTACCCTCCCACATTACCCTCTTCCACTTTTTGTTTTCTTCTTAAAGTTGCTTTGGCCTCTCTCCCCTTGCTCTTTTCCTCCTCCCCTGTTTGAAATGTGCGTGAGAGGAGCAGCTCTTTCCTGAGCTTTCCAGGTCACGCTCTCCCTACAGACACTTCGACCTCTGGCATTCCTCTCCTTTTCTCCTCCACCTTGCCCATGTTACCCTTCACCCGGACTGCGAGGTTTGATTTTACTTTTAACTAGATTGCTCACCCTGGAAATCTAAAAGATTAACTGTCCATCTGATAAATTATTTTTGATGATATAATTTCAAAGAGGGGAGCCAAGGTAATGTCCATGCTGATATACTGTATCTGTACTGTAGAGGTCATGCATTCATTTTAGGAAAGTTGGGAGTTTTGTAGCCCTAAAAAGAAACTGCAGGAATATGTTGCTGTTTTTCTGGGTTCACAGAGGAATCATGTGACGTCCCACTAACAAACAGTACAATTATTTGATGAAAGATTATTTGCTAGTGAAATCTGAAATGTTTAGTCTACAATGCAGTCTTTGCAAAATTAAGTTATGTGTCATCTGCACCTACGAGCAAAAACATCTATCTTTACTACACAGCAGGAAATAGCCATGATGTCAATGAGTAGGGAGAGTTGGGGTGGAGGGGTACAGTTCAGTCAAAAGAAAACAGGTGTTTCCATCTGCATCCATTTATATGTGGTATTAATGCACATTGTAGCCCCACAATTGAATGCATTGAAGGTGAAAAATAAAAGTAGGTGATCTGAAGTTCAGCCCACCTCCATCCAGCTTCCTCCTTCCATTTTCTATCTCGCTTATTATCACATCTGTTGTCACTGATGCCTGCATTGTGCTTTTGCTTCCGCTCTCCATGTCTTCCCAAAACCATGTGCACAGAAGGATGGGAAGGTCCCAGGCAGAGCCAAGCCTCCTATAGATTAGTATCACATATAGTTATATCTTTTCTTCTTTACTTAATTAAGAATAGTTTAATTGAGATTGATTCTGAAATTAATCAGACTGAAAGCGACAAAGATTCCCACCCTACTGGTTTGACTTGTCTCTTTCTGCATACTAAGTAGGTTCTTAGGTTTTATACTTTATACAAACCATTTGAGTGTTTGCATCTCACTATATAAACTAATTTAATTAAAGTGGTATACAGGCAGCAGGAAAGAAAACACACTGCGTATTGTTGTGAGGCAGCTGACTGATTGGAAATGCTTTTTGTTATTAATATTTTCCTTGGTTTTGAAGTCTCAGGTCAGACTCTTTTCTGCTGCTCCGCCCCTGGGCGGAGTGTCTCGGATTGAGCTTGTATCTTGTATCTGGTAATCAGCCATGTGAAGTGTATAAAGCTGGAGGCTGCAGCAGTTCTCTGCCAGATTGTTGTCATGACTCAGAAGCCTTGATTACCCAGAAACCTGTTCACTGGTTCCTTGTAGAAACCTCCAGCACAACTGATCAGTTCTCTTTGATCTTTCAAAGGAAGAACTTACCTGCTCAGCTGCCTGCCTGCTCTCCATCCACCTTCTCCACCAACTCTCTGGTACTCACCACCTGCCTTCACACCCTTCCGAGGCTCTTCTCACTCCTAATGCAAGTAAGACTGTCAACCTCCCTCTGGCTCACTCTAATGATTATCATCACTTTCTTGGACCCCATTTAATCACCCTTCCCCTCTCTAACAGAGCTCCCGTGTGCCAGTCCACAATGCCACCGAATTGTTGGTGGGGCACACCAACGGCCTCCTAACCTTTAACAAATCGTCCTTTCACAATAAGCACTGCAAACCTGCGTGCATCATCTGAATGTGCTCTTTGGGTCTGGTTTTTGCCAAAAACACGAGACAGATGTTACTTTGGACTGTAAACTTGCAATAATTTTTAAGCAATAGTTTAAAAAATATTGTCTTTCCCTTCAGTGCAGTCTTCAAACTCCTGGCTCAGCAGTGAAAACATTTATATTTGTTTACATATTTTCACCAGATAGATGAGCTGTATACTAATGAGGCCTGATCTAGAAACTGAAGATGTTTTTTTCCCAAATAAATCCCTTTTGACCTCCATTTGCATGATTTATTGGAGGCTGGTTTCCATCCACTCTCGGTGCAAATTATTTCACTTTCATTTTATTGGCCCACTGCAGATACTTAGCTTGTTAGATCCCTAAGAAAAATGTAGCTTTTCTGTCAGTCCCCTGCAGAGGAATCACCAAAAACAGAACCACAAACTGCAGCCTTTGGCTTGATCTTCACACCAGCTAAATAAAACATTTCACTTAGGATTTTGTTCATTTGTCCCTGTTGTAGTCACTAGCATCAGTTTAAAAAATGAAAAGCTAGTGGTCAAATTTTTTTATACACCATAAAAATGAGAAGTAGGAAATTTTGCGCTCTTCTGTCACTGTGAATGAGAGGATGGCGGCTGCAGCAGGCATAAGAGAGGACCCAAAGCATAGGGTTGATCAGAGGCCATCTCAAATTTATGCTGACCCTCTTTTCCCTCGTCCACACACACATATTTGGAGACACATTAGTTGGAGGCTGACCGCGAGCAGAGCAGCTAAGAGGAAAACCAAATGTCGGGAGTAAAAGTTAAAAAGCTAAAAGTCCACCTTGACATGTGTGCACCCCTGCAGAACGAACTGATTTTATTTGGTGAACTGCTGAAAGCTTTGCATTAGAGTCTGAGTATGCCGTCTACATATCAGTCCATGCACCAGTGATGACTCAACTTTGTACACAATGTTACTGCACGGCAGCCACCCTCGGAATGCTTGCCAAGAATTCTTTTTTTCATGTTCGATCAGCTTGTCCCACTGAACGCAGCACAGCATCTTCACTCCTCACGTCTTAGTTTTGGATAAAAAGGTCAAAATTTAAAGCAGTTATAAAAAGTAGAAGCCTGTTTATTTAGAAAACGTGAGTACAAATTACTACATTGGCAAAGATTTATTTGCAGTTTGAAAACATCAACTAATAACTGGATTTTAACTGATGCTATATCATTATGCTATGATACTGAGCCTCTGTTTTTATGATACCAATGTGGTGTCTAGATGTCACAGATCAGACTCTGATACAAACAAAATAAATCTGAATCTTTATGGTAAAACATCACTCTGGATAAATAGCTTTTGCAGAGGTGGGTGGTGGGCTGGAGAAATTCCAAGCTGACATAGGTTGAGAGGTGAGGTACCCCCTGAATAGGTCACCTATCCATCACTAAGAGGCAGACAACCATTCACGCTCATATTCACACTTCAAACCTTCTGTTCACTTCTAGGTAGTGCAGTGGTCGGTGTTGTTGCTCCACAGCAACAAGATAACGCCACTGACCACTGACCACTGACCACTGCACCATTGTTGTGCTGATGGCCCCTGATGTTCCCAGGCCGTTCATTCCAGCTACTAACCAAGCCCAGCGGCACAGAGATCTCATGACATTGGTTGTGATCAGGGTGGTATAGCTGTAAGCCATTTTGCAACAAAACACTTTAAATAATAGTGTGTTGAAAAACAATGATGCAGTGCACATGGCAAATTGTATAGGTTCTTATAAATTGTATATTGGTTTTATATTTACAGTCTTATTTGTTTTTAGTGTATTTTTGGATTTTAGTGGTGTTTTTGTTTGTTTTATTGTGCAGGAGTACCCTCTTCTACTTTTTAAACCGAGACAAATTTCTCCCAAGGGAGACAAATAAATAAAGAATCTTGAATCTTGAGTAATGCATTACAGTAATGGAATTTCAGTAATACAGAGCAATACTAAAAAATGTCCATTTAACTATACCAGAGAAATATAGTAAAAATCAAGAACAACAACCATATCGCGATTTTTGGGCAGTGTAGAAACTCTAGTTTGTTCAGTATTTACTGCACAGTGACAAGTTACGATACAGAGTCATAGAAAGGTTATTTCTGTGACGCGCCTTGTTGCACGTTTCAGTTTCAGTGTGCACACTTTAGGGAGGAGAGCATTTAAATGAATGATACGACTGTGATTTACTGTGATTTATGTTATGAGATGTTCTGCTGCTTACACCATTATTTTATGCTTTATAAAAAAAGAACAACTTAATATCTTAATGTGACTTTGATAGTCGTTATTAGAACAAGTGTATAATCACAGCAGGGGTGCAGCTCACTGTTATGAGTGTGATGTCAAAGCTTGGGTCCATCCTTCAGCTCTTTACTGCGTGCACACTATGACTATTAGAGGAAAGCACTGCAAATTTCTTGTTCTTGATGCTGCTATTTTAATGCAACAGAGTGAATTAAACATATAGTGTTGGAGGAGAAGAGAGTATGGATACTGAGCATAGAAGTATTACAGGCAGCAAAGTTCATTTTGACAGCAAGCTGAGTTTTCATTGTTTCAGGTTTTTTCTTCACATTAGTTACTCATCGGCCTCCTTTAGCAGTAACGGTACTTTTAATAAATGTAGTCTGTTTGTAGCTTTGGAGGCCAGGCCCAGTGAATTGGAGACTCAGCTCAACAAAACAAAACAAAAATCAGCAAAAAAACAAACAAAAAAAAAACTATTTAAACATAAAAAAATAGAAAAAAAATAATATAGCTTCCTCAACTGCACCAAAAAGTAAAACAGTTAAAAGTGGATTATTAAACATTAGGTCTCTTTCTTCCAAGTCCCTGTTAGTAAATGATTTAATAATTGATCAACATATTGATTTATTGTGCCTTACAGAAACCTGGTTACAGCAGGATGAATATGTTAGTTTAAATGAATCAACACCCTCGAGTCACACTAACTGTCAGAATGCTCCAAGCACAGGTCGAGGAGGAGGAGTAGCAGCAATCTTTCATTCCAGCTTTAAGTAAAGATGGTTTTGCCAAAAATCACCTATTTGTTCTCACTGATCCCTGATAAACCTTCTGTCGCTTGGTTTAAGACTCTAGACTCAAACATGACAAAATTTCAATGGAAAAACAAACCATCAGGAATTAGTTTAAGTTTAAACTTTACAAAACCACAGTGGGGGTCTAGAGCTACCAAATTTTTATCACTAGTTCTTAGCCAGTAGGTTGCAATATGTTTCAAAATGGATCAAATCCAGCTCATTAGACAGCCCATGGTTGGACCTAGAACAAGCACTCTGTGGAAAAGTAAAAATCTCTGATCTACCTTTCATTAGCACCAGTATCAGGCAACATAACTGATTTACAAGCCTTAACATGAACCGCTCTCTGACAGCCTGGTGGGAATTTTTAAATATAACTAAGTCTTCATTTACCCCCTGTAAACTAACACCCATATGGAACAATCCAGATGTCAGAAAAAGAAAGCACTGAATCTTCTGTCATGGCATAATAAGGGTATAAAAAATCTAGAGCATGTTATTCAAGATGGAAACTTTATTCCATTCCAAGAACTTATATCAAAATATGGAATCAGCAACAGTAAATTTCTGGAATATCAGCAATTGAGGTCCATCATACATACATTTAATTTAAATGACCTAAACTTAGAAATGCCTGCATGGGTAACAGCACTCAGTGGGGACGGACGCAATTTTCTACTTTCTCTAACCCTTCCTTTTTACCCCGCTTTACTGCTTTAGAGCCTCTCTTCAAACAGCTTCCAAACTGGAATTTAGAATTATGGATCTGGTCAGCTGGTCTCTCAATGCCATTATTTGATCAAATTTTCACCATGAGGAGAACCCTCTTCCCTCTTATCCAATCAACATTGGCTACGTTATGGATTCCTGTGGGGGTGGAAGATGATGTGCCTGTCTGTACTGTCGATGGAGGACATAAACATTTGGCTTATTGACACGAGGATTTCTCTGAATTGGACCTGGAGATACCTGGCTTGTCGTTACAATTCAGGAAGTCTGGGCAGCTGTCTGGGCTTTGGTAAGGCTGCTTATGATGGGAATGCAGAAGGGTACAGAATCAAACTCAGACTCAGTATATCTGGAGCTGATTCGGAGGGATTAGATCTTGGAGATGTATCTGTTTCTGCACGGCGAAGGAAGGAACCGAGAAGATTTGGAAGATTGGATTTTTCACCACTAAGAGGTGCCAGAAAGACTAAAGGCTGTCAACAAATGAATCAGTACAGCCTGTACCAAAACAATTGTAGAATCAGAAATTTGGCTCCTTGATGGCCTTGCACTGATGCTTATCTCATTTTCCTCCTGGATGTTTTGTGAACAGATGCTCTGTCCTGTCTTCTGACCTGTATGAACTGATATCCCCAGCCCAAGCTGCTGATGAACATTCCACATCTTATCAGAACTGTTAGCCGAGGGGGGAGTTTGAGTCAGCCCCACAGTAGTAATCTTAATTTTTAAGATTAAAGCTTTCCTTTATGATAAAGCTTATAGTTAGGGCTTATATTTAGGATTTGTGTTTTTCGTGTATTACTTAATGTCTGGAAAAGCTCAGTAAATGTGTAAAAATTGCAAAAATGTATTTTCAAATGTATTTATTTATTACAAATATTCTATATTCAGTAAAAAAAAAGAAAAAGAAAAAAAAAGACTAGAAGGGCACTCAGTAGAGCGTGTACCTCACCCACTCCTAATTTCCTATGTGCTGTACTACGCTGCAGTAACACCCAGTGTTGTCATACTCCATCACGTTCAGCTATATTTTGGTGTTAGTCGCATGTCACTGACTTTATTTCTTACTCTACATGAGTGAATTATTTTTGACCCTATAATTTTCAGCATTCCGGTCCTTATCCTTATACACATAAGTTTAGATGCAAAGAATCCTTTTAAAAATTCCTGGATCCAGATAGTGATGAAGGCCACCACCAAAACTTTATCAGTTGTTCCTGTACTACCCCCCAACAATTATGATCCCAATTAGAGTCCAAAAAGAGGAGAAAGCAGTGCGTCCTTCAGGGCCCTGTGACTGACAAGTTGTTACTGTATGAGCACATAGTGTCTTTCTCATCAGATCCACCCCTTGCCCAATGAAAATTCTCTGTTCATGGCTTCACCACTGTGTTGGGCGGAACAGTATTCGCCTAACAGCAAAACCACAGCTGGGGTCTTTCTGCGTGGAGTCGGCATGTTCTCCCTGTGTGTGGTTTTCCTCCAGCTACTCCGGCTTCCTCCTACAATCTGATGACTGGTGATTTTAAATTGGCCATCAGTGAGCAGGGGTGAAAGTAGCTTTAAATTCTTGCTGGTACTATGTGTGTCTATATTATATATATAGTCTGTAGATGATAAGTGATTTATTGTTCGTCCTGTCCCAATGCAAGCAGAGGTTTTTAACGTCTGTGCACCACCCATGTAAAATGACGCAGTTCATTAAATCGAATGCACCAATCCCCTTGGCAACCACTGTGTGCTGGAGGTAAATGCGCTCTCGTGCAGCGTAAATGAAATCTCCGGTCATAAGCAGTGTTTTCGAGCTGTGCTGTTGAAATTGAGCAGAATAACATGAAATACAATTACTTCATCTCTCTTTGCTTTTAATTGGGATATTTTGTAACGAGCAGACAGAAATTAAATGTAGCGGTGAACGTTTTAAAGGCTGGCCGTGATGAAAGCCTTTAGCTCAGAGGGGAGAGAAGCTCGAGAACTGAGGCTCCAGCAGAGCACCAACAGTTCAGAAACAATTTGAATTGAGAAAAAAAATAGCTGTTTATTAACTGATTAAGTCGTGTTTTAGACTGCTTATTGTTAGCGGATCTATTCTGACCCAAAGTGCAGCCGTGACTGGTTCTGAATGACGGCTTTACAGCAGACAGCCGCTCCCCCTCTTCCAGGTACTGTGCACCAGCGCAACCTTTTACTGGTACACAGTTCTTTAAAAAGTACACATAATATATTCAAATCTAGTTTTTTTGTAGTGGGAAAAGCAACAACCTGAATACATGCATGTCTATTCTGAAAGATCTCAGGCCTTGTGTTATTAATCGACATCAGTTTTTGTGTGTTAACCCCCGAGCAGACAGGGTGTATTTTAGCTCTTTTTAAATTTTTGTATATAACAATATGTATCAATTTAACCATCTGGGCAGTAAAATATTTTTGTCCAAGAATCCATTTCATATATGGGAGACCTTAGAGAAGAGGAAAAACTTGGTTGGGTTTACCTCCAGTAGGGGTATCTCGAAAGCTGAAACCCTTTTCGGCTGTTTGTCACTAGGCTATATTGTTTGCTGTGGGAGAGAAAGATAACCCACATCCACAAAGAACTGTTTTATTTTTTTTCTGGACCCTTTTGCTCTGCCTCTTCTAGATCGATTCAAGTGCTTACTGCTCTCCTAATCTGGACACTTTTACTTTTCCGAATCAAACTGATGAAGGGCCAGGGTCAGCCACTGCTTTTAATGTCTTACTTTAAAACACACACACACACACACACACGCGCGCGCACACACACACACACACAAATCTGTGGATGTGTGTGATGACCGCATGCGTCTAACCGACAGGTCTTGATCTGTGAGAATCAGTGTCTCAAGTTAAGAGCCAGGATGCAGAGGCTGCTTCGCTAGAGTCAGCACCCTACCTCGTTTCCTCTTCTCTCTGTCTCTCTCTCTCTCTCTCTCTCACACACACACACACACACACACAGAGAACTCAGTACTCCGACATGGTTTGGTGATCACGGGAAAAGCCTGTTTAGTGCTCTCTTACTTCAGTCAAGGTGATTAGTGACAGTCCCCCATCTGCTGGCTCTGCAGCCTTACTACAGGCACTCTTAAATACCTACCAAACACCAAAGGGGAGGAATACTGCTGGAGAGGAAGTGCATGTGTGACTACAGACACAAGGTTCAGCGTTTTACAATCCAAAACCTGTAGTTTGGATAGTGCCTTGTTAAGCTGTTATTAAGATTTTGAGGATGCTGGCATCACTCCCATTATTAGATTCCTACTCTGGGATGTTTACTGTAATGTTGAAGTGTGGGAACAAAGGAATGGTATATTTTCTGAGCAGTAAACATACAACTGTTGCTTTCTGGAAAAATCCACTAAAGCCTTCTACAGTATGTCCAATGGGAGCTTGATTTGTTTTGGATTTATAAATACAGGAATTTACCCTTTAACACAGTGCATAAAAAATGAAAAGCAAAAATTCTGCTACACTCAAAAAAGTGAACTTGAAGTGTTGTTCAAACAATTCAATAAGGAGAGAAAGGCCAACTCACACAGTCACCTCTCATCCCTGGACCCTGCTGTGACTTTTCCTTTACTTTTCATGAACTTGACAGATTTGGTCAGGTAGCTCTTCACACCTGTGTGATAAGGCACGTCACCAAATTCAGAATTTATTTCCTCCGAAAACTGCCGGTGATTTTAACCGTCTCTTATAAAGTTCACTGTCTGTGTTGCAGTGTTTATGGCGCGTTCTGTCTTCAGGGCTTTGCTGCAGAGTTTTTCCTGGTGTGTGACGCAGTGATGCACTGCCTCTTCTCCCGTATCTGTCCCACCAATCCCTGCGCCTCCCCTCGCAGGCAAGGAAAAGAGGCCGATGGTTTATCTCTGATGTCAGCAATCAGGTACTTTGCCTTCCACCTGTTTGGAAAAATCTCTGTTTTCCACTTTTCATTTGGCCATTTTTGGGGGTCACACTAGCTTAAATGACACTGTAAAAAGTGCTGACAGATGTTTTTATCCGCTGATCACTGATCAATGTGTCATTGGCAACACGGAAAACGGGTTAGTTCACAGGTCTTGGCCTGTACAGGAGCTGTTGCAGTGCATTGTGGGATTTGTAGTATAAGTGGTGAGAGCGCTACCCGCGGGCCATTAATAATAGCTAAATGAATTCATCTCACGGACTGTATATAAAATTATATCGTGGGCCTTGAGTCTCAAACATGTGCTCTCAAGCAATTGTTAGCGGGAAAAACCAGGAACATCCAAATAATGACCTGAGTAAGTATGTTTTCATGCAGTGTGTGAAGCTAACATGTCAGTATGTGCTTATAATGTGATATTGACGGTGTTATAAATGCAGAAATGTGTGAAATTTCTGAGCATATGGGAGTTTATGTTGGCAAGCGAGCTAGGTAGTTAACATGTTAGCTAGCACAGACATTCTGTACTTAAGTAGAAGTAGAAGTGCTTGTGTTAAAAAAAATACTTTGGTAAAAGTTGAAGTACTGCTTCAACTTCTTTACTTTAAGTAAAAGTAAAAAAGTACAGGCTCTAAAATGTACTCAAAGTAAGAAAGTAAAAGTAGCAGGTTGTATAAATGCTGAATTCAGTGAATGAATCTCAGCAGCTTTGATTCAAACTCATCTCTGCTACACTGATGTATCTTGTAACTCTGACCATCAACACAGACACTCTGCACCAGTCCAACACAGAGCTTTACTGTCAATACAGCACAGCAGGCTGACCACAAAACAAGGTCCATAACGACATGGATGAGCGAGTTTGGTGTGGAAGAACTTGACTGGTCTGCACAGAGTCCGGACCTCAACCTGATAGAACACCTTTGGGATGAATTAGAGTGGAGACTGTGAGCGAGGCCTTCTCTCCAACATCAGTGTCTGACCTCACAAATGCACTTCTGGAAGAATGGTCAAAAATGTCCCGTAAACACTCCTAAAACTGTGGAAAGCCTTCCCGGAAGATTTGAAGCTGTTATAGCCGTGGCCAAAAGTTTTGAGAATGACACAAGTATTGGATTTCACAAAGTTTGCTGCTTCAGTTTTTGTGATGGCAATTTGCATATTCTCATAAAGAGTGATCAGATACATTGCAAAGAAGTCCCTCTCTCCCATGAAAATGAACTAAATCCCAAGAAAGCCATTTCCACTTCATTTCAGCCCTCCCACAAAAGTACCTGCTGACACCATTTCAGTGATACTCTCATTAACACAGGTGAGAGTGCAGACAGGGGCGTGGCTAGAGATCACTCTGTCATGCTGATTGAGTTTAAATAGCAGATTTGATGCGTTAAAAAGAAGGATGGTTCTTGAAATCACTGTTCTTCCTCTTTTTACCATGGTTACCTGCGAGGAATCATGTGCAGTCGTCACTGCTTTGCATAAAAAGGGCTTTACATGCATGGGTGTTGCTGCTAGTAAGAGTACACCGAAATCAACCATATATGGGATCATCGAGAACTTTAAGGAGACCAGTTCAATTATTGTGAAGAAGGCTTCAGGTGCCCAAAGTCCAGCGAGCGCCTTGACCATCTTCTAAAGGTGATTCAGCTGCAGATTTGGGGGGAACCACCAGTGCAGCGCTTGCTCAGGAATGGCAGCAGGTAGGTGTGAATGCATCTGCACCCGCAGTGAGGCCAGGAATTTTGGAGGATGGCTGGTATCAAGAAGAAGCCATTTCTCCCCAGGAAGAACATCAAGGACAGACTGATATTCTGCAACAAGTACAGGGACTGGACTGCTGAGGACTGGGGTAAAGACATTTTCTCTCATGAAGCCCCTTTCTGATGTTTGGGGCACCTGGAAAAATGATTGCCTGGAGAATAAAAGGTGAGTGCTACGGTCGGGGCATACATTCTTTTGTTTTAGGCTGTGTTTAATGTTTTGTGTACTTCATAATACGGTCTGCGACCAAGGCCACACATACCCTGTAACTACGTGTAAGTACGCATATTTTACAGGGATGTACCTGTAAGTAAATTTAAATTCTTCGTAATTTCCAGGACTAAGGCCTTAGTCCTGGAAATTACGGCCTTTATTAAATTATGCAAAACTTAAACTTTTTTAAGCACCTTGAGGTTTGTTGTGATTTGGTGCTATATAAGTAAAATTGAATTGAACTGAATTGACTTACAGGGTATAAAATACCTGTAAGTCGGATGTAGGATCAGGGAAACAGTGTTGGTTTTTCAGCTAAATTATCTGGAAATTATGCAGAACTTAAATTTACTTACAGGTGCATCCCTGTAAAATACATGTACTTACAGCCTTAGCTGTGGGCTTTATGAAGTGTTACTATGTTCTGGCTCCTGCATACATAAAATAAATCTTATCTTGTCTTATAAGCACATGAAAGA
>JAVDPK010003059.1:152341-163610 GCA_034780415.1 Cichlasoma orientale | reverse complement strand
GTGTGTGTGTGTGTGTGTGTGTGTGTGTGTGTGTGTGTGTGTGTGTGTGTGTGTGTGTGTGTGTGTGTGTAGTCAGAGAATTAAATCAGGGGAGAAATAAATCAGGGTTGATTCAGTCAGATGTGTGTGCGTGTGTGTGTGTGCCCTTCAAAGCTCTATTTGTCTATGTGTGTGTGCATTTTGCAGATGAGTAAGTATATGTGTTAATGTGCTTTGGTGTGCATATCCACTTCACTGCCCTTCTCTGAGTGTGTGTGTTTGTGTGTGTGTGCGCGTTGCGATGATTGTTGTGATGTGATTAGTCTTGCTCTAATGAATACACTGATCTGTCTGACAACATCTCTCAGCTGGAGAGGAGACTGTCGGGGTGTGGGTTCGTCGTGACCACAGTGCGGTGCAGACATTGACCCTTGAATATCACATTTGTCGCGTTTATATGTACAGTACACGTGGGCTGTTTGCTCTGCTGATAAGCCCCGGTGCGCAATGTAATATAGCCTATATAGCAAATTAGCTTGAAGAGGCTTTATGACATATATGACACACTCTGTACTTAGATGCTTGGTTAAAACATTACCTGGTTAATGAAATGAACAGGAGGAAGCGTAGGAGCAGCAGCACTTTGACAATCTGGCCAGATTGTTGCATACAATTTATTTAATTAAATTCAAAAGCTCAAACTGGCATTGTGCCTTTGCAAGTAAAGTATTCGGTACTTGCTTATCATTAGTTAGTGTTTTGTCTTTTGTTTTGATTTTTTTTAATAGTTTCGCAGATGCTTTTATGGAAATTTTGGAGGCTGCAGTTTGAGGTGCTGGTCAAAGGGCAGCTGTAGTTTTTATGTAGTTGTGCCTAATCAAAGCCAGAAAAATGTATAGGGCCAAGCTGAGAATATTACTTACAGTGGAGTTGCACAAAACCTGACACCTCTTTATCGTCATTATCATTATTGTTGTTATTATTATTATTATTATTAGTTTATTTTTTTATGTCCAGTTTTGAGTAGCACATTGTTTCTTGGCCAGATCTAATTGCTGTGTAGAGCCTGACAGATACAGGTTGGTTTTTTTTGCAGAGTGTCCGCTGGTGGACAAACTATGCAACATCAACACTAATAACATGGTTGAATGGTGTTTCTCCCGTCTCATCTTTACTTTATTTTCATTTATTATAAATTCATTATAAGTGAGCACACCAGTAGATTTTCAAATGGCTAATATCATCTGATAATTTCAGCCTGCTGATAAATAGTTCGGGCTCTATATTGTTGAAATGTAAGGACCAGTTTTTGCTGCACAGCGATCATATAGTAATTAAGTCTCAGTGCAGTGTGAGTATGTGGATTGAAAACAGTAGCAGTATGGGAGCATTGATTCATGGCTCCTATTAAAGTTTGAAGACCGGGAATACTTGCAAAATTCACCTATGAATACAATAAATTAAGTTCACTGTCAACTTCAGCAATAGGTGCGACTGTTTGTTGTTGTTTGACCTTGTAGGCTTTCATCTTGAATTCAGAGAGGCGGATGAAAAGTTGGAGTGACAGTTCAGTTTTACTTCGATGGTGACACTTGATAACAGCAGTCCTCCTAAGGAACTTTATACAGAAGGGAGAGACCTTACAATAAGCACTTGGTGACAGTGGAAAGGAAGAACTCCATTTTAACAGGAAGGGGGAGCCATCTGTTGCAGCTGTACTCATATGTTTTCTTTTGATAATTTGATAATGCACCCTCAGTGCATCAAAAAGACCCAAATATTTGTGAATGCTTTTAAAACTTGTTAAATGGATGGTTAAAATATGTCTGTGGGTGATAAACAAATGGTAGCTACTGCTTGTAAGACATTTAGCTGCACATATATAATTCTGAATAAACTGTCAAATGTATGCAAATCCGTTGAATTTGCTTTTGAACATCTGCCGGAGAAGACTGGGCTTTGTTTTAGGCTTGCGGTCCATTAGTTTATCAGATTTTACTGAAGAATTTATCAAGTTAGCTTTTGCCAGCTTTAAGTTATGAGCAACAATTCAAATTCTCAGTGTTTTCTATTTAAGCTGCATATTGCACGTGCTGCAAAAAAGGCTCAAAGGCGTTTTCATCCCTGCTGAGGAATGTAAGCTAACCTAACCAGATACTAGGCCCTGGTTTGGGGATGTTGACACTAGTGTAAGTGTGCAGCCACCAGCCTTAATAATTTTCCCTGAGTTGGGTCTGACTTTCAGTGCGTCCTTTAGCAATATCTTTGGTTGCAATTCCATTGGCTGCTTCTGTCAAACGGAACCACTCTGATTAGTTTCTCGACAGACGGCTTCTGACGGCGGCGGCGTGATAGCCAGGGATAAGATTGATTGGTGGAACAGGGTGGTTACACATCGTCGTTATCTCAAAAGTGTGAGATGGTTCAGTGAAACGAGGCCATTACACATTCCTGTTTGCATATTTCGTTTTTTCTTCTTCCTCCTCAAGTGACTGTTCTTTAGTCTTCTTTCACCTCGACTCTCTAGAGCCTGTATTTGTTGTAGTGTTTCCATCTTTCTCTTTTTGTGTTGCTCCTCTTCCTCATTCCTTGCCATTGTCACAGCTATACTTCTGCCTCTCGCTCCCCCCCAAATCTCCTGTCGCTAATGATCCATACCATGAGCCTATCTATCATTGTTCCCACATCCATCCTTTCCTTTCTGCTTCCTTTTCTCTCCGTCTTTCTCTCTCACATGGTGACAATATGAGATTTTCTCTCCTGCAGGGTATGAAAGCACATTTATTCTAAGAAAGAAACATGCACACTGAGAGCACAAGCAGCTGTATGCGCCATTACACTGCGGGATATCTCATGGTCGCACATTGACATAGACAGACAGGCAGACACACACACACTGCAAGAGAGAAATGAGATTGTGACGGAGCGATGAATTAGATTTATCACTGGCTCGGCAGTGCCTCTGCTTTGTATTACTCCCACTGTTCACACAGACAAGGACAAAGAAAAAAAGGCTGGAGAAAGTGATACAAAAATCGCATAAGATGAAGAAGGAAGGCCAGAAGAAATGTAAGCTGTAACAGAATGTATGGAGGACTGAAACTGCCAAAATCATAAAGGTGCAGTAAATATATATACAATTGAATGCACCAAAATATTCAAAGTAAATGTAAGTATTAATATATATACTGCAAAAATGCAGTAACATAACTGTAAGATACTGCAGGTATTTTAAGATTCTCTTAGCTAGCTGCTGTGCTTCTGGTGACTTTGCTCATATTTCATTGCTGATCAAATGGAGTTGTGAAGGCCAGCTTAAAGAGAAACAGGACAAATAAATGTGTTCTCCTGTTAAATTAATGCTGTTAGCTACAGAGGGCCAGGACTGATAACGTTTGTGGTCTACGTCCCACGTTAATTTTACCATTTTATTTTTAGACATAGCCGCTAGCTGCTACCTTAATTACTTATTATATGGTCTTTACCTTACAGTATAAAGTGCCTTGTGGTGACTGTTGTTGTGTTTTGGGACTGTATAAATAAAATTTAATTGAATTAATGATAATTTAACAGGTGGCTAATGTGGCTGTCGGCTAATTGCTAATACTTAAACGGCTAACATTACAGTGTGCGTCGGCCAGGTAAACATTACTGAAAACTTTTTTATACTTAAGCGTTGTTGAAACTTCACTGACCTCACAAAGTTCCTCATAAAGTGACGTTTAGTGTCGTGAATGTCAGCTACTTCAGCTGGTAGTGCGGGGAGGGTTTGTGTGAAGTTGTGTATCAGCTCTCAATACAGTTGCAAATGTGTATCTAATCTGATAGCATTTTTATTTATTTATTTTTTGTTCAATTGATATCTGAGGGTTAATTTGAGAATCAAATTAAGACATCATCAGTTAGTTTACTCATTTTTATTTAATGTGTATTTTTGATTCTAGCAGTTTTGGTTCTCCATAATAAGTAACATTGAGACCATTTAGCAGAGGGACAGAGAATGAGGAAAAAGACAGAGAGGCAAACAGTTAAGACAGTGGTCGATGCAAAGGTAAAATCTAAGGACCGAATGAGGAAGAATTATAAAAAGCTAAGGCCACTCACTAAAAATGTTAAACTCTTTCACACTTTCTTCACCAGCATATTAATGTTCTTCCATTTTCCTCTTCTTGGCAGATGCTCCTTTCCTTTCATTCCTTTCTAGTCATAAATTTAGATAACCAAAGACCTGCCAGTTAGTGTTAGATAAAATGCAAGATAAAATTAGCCAACTAACTACCTGCTCTGTGAGATGATATCAAGTCTGAATGCTTTCGCATTCCAGAGTTCCTGTCTGAGACTTGAATTTTCCTTTAGGGCAGACTTCTGCTCCAAACTGAAAACCCTGCCAAGTGACTGCTGAGCCAGATGCTGTCAGGCAAACCTGACTAAGAGGAGAAGTTTATTAGTTTTCACTAGGAAAGTAATATACATATATTCTGAAAAGCACCCTTTTTTTTCCCTCCCTCCATGGTGCGTGTCAGCCATCTCATGCTGATTTGGAGATAACTAGAACAGTATCCTCTCCAGCTCACTTTCCTTTTTGCACTTCTTTGTCATACAGTATCAGTGTGTGTCTGTAATATGACATCACCTGTCAATGAAAGCTCAAACCTCTTATGTTTAGTGTTAAATGTATTCAGATTTAAGCCGATTGTTGTTCTAAGTGTGACACAAACTGAACCCACTAATCTGTCATGCAAGAAACTTAAAAAAAAAATCATACCACTCGTAATTGTTGTCAAACATTCGATTTGAAGGTGCATTATAACCAGTCAGTGAAATCCATTCATTTCACTGTGAAACATTCTGCTGCAGACCATCTTCAGAAAGTATCCTCAAGCAATGAAAAACCTCTTGGATGGAAGTTTACATACTTACACACATGACTTATCTTTGCACACAACTCCTGGTACAACCGGCTAGTTATGCAAATCTGTTTGCAAAAGATGACGTTAAGCAGCTTACAACTTCCTGATTGCAACACAGACATTTGTGCAGGAGGCTATCATGAAAGCTTTCTATGATTAGTCATTTTCAGGTTACTCCATCAGTGCTGCCCTCTCACCAGCTCTGTTCAGAACTTTTGAGGACAGAATTTCTAGGCATAGCCAGCAGGTGGTTCAGTGGCAGCTTGCACTGGAGTGTTTTGCATATGAATGTGCAGCAGCTCTAATGACCATTAGCACCTCTGAGGCGATTGTTCTCTGATGGAGGGCTTGCTCCAGGTTGAGGATGAGTTGCTGCTGCAGGTAGAAGAGAATCCTGTTCGCAAGTGATGCGAGAGTGGAGCGGGAGATTGACAGGTTTACCACTTTGTTGTTGTAAAGAAGCAGCTGGGAATGACTGAAAAGCTGCCGATTTACTGGTCGATCTGTGTACCTACTCCTACCCTCGGAGTTAAGATGAATCAGAATTCATGGCACAGTCGTTTGTAACCATTTGCATAAGTATTTGGCTACACAGAAAGAAGGATTTTGGGCATGCGACCTAAAAAAAAAGAAGAGCTTACCTGCAGTCCTCCTATTTGGCTGATTGGCTGAAAAGTTTGCTTGAACAGGAAAGGGAGCGGAGAACGGCAGAGTTCTTCATGAAGAGGAGGAAACATGGGGGAAAAAATCCAAAAAGCTGCATGGGAAGTACGGAGTGCCAAAATGAAATAAATCCCTACATCATTAGTTAATTAAATGTCATGAATTAATTTTATTTATTTATTTATTTCCAATGTTATCATTAATTGTGTAAATGTGTTTTTAATCAATTAAAATTGGGAGTAAATAAATAATTTATTAAATACATTATTAATTACATGCGTCATTAATTAGTTAAAATTAGAAATAACTTACAGTTTGGGGGCGCTTTCCTCTTCCACTGCTGCATGTGATTTTGTTTGAAATGCATTCGGGGATACTTTGTTTCCCCAAGTGGAGTGCATCAGTACGTTACATTGTTTATTAATTTCCAATGTTAACGAATTGGCTCATTAATTATTTCATTGTGCATTTATTTATAGGGAAGATCAGACAGTGGCTGCAGCTTTTTTGTTGGTTTTTTAAACACTCGCTTTCACTTCACTGCACATTTCACCGTTCTTTACTTTTTGCAGGCTTTGCATAGGAACGAGCCACGAGCAAGGCAATGCATTTAGAAGGGAGAGAGGAGTCCTCACACAGGAGCAGAGGTGTTAGATGTTGCCACACAAAAATCCCGTGAAGCCTTTCCAGTTTTATCACGTGTTTAAACCCCTGATGCAGCTGATGTTTTCTCCCATGACAATATGGGGGTGACTCGCGCAGGTGCACATCTTTATGTGAAAGCCTCTGGACTGTTACAGAGGCAGAGC
This sequence comes from Cichlasoma orientale, assembly GCA_034780415.1. Classification (NCBI taxonomy): domain Eukaryota; kingdom Metazoa; phylum Chordata; class Actinopteri; order Cichliformes; family Cichlidae; genus Cichlasoma; species Cichlasoma orientale. The sequence continues at coordinate 157,249 of JAVDPK010003059.1, read as the reverse complement.
TAGTGATTCGTGAAGGAATGTTGCTACATGGTGATGGATGTGCAGGTATGCACGGTTGTATGCAGGCTGCGAGTTTTAAGATCCAATCTGCGTGTGACTGCGTTTGTTACAAGGATCCCCCCCCCCCCCCCCATGTCCTGTCTCAAATTGATTACCCATGGGACACTCGGCCCTCTCAGATCCTGCACTCATAAACAGAGAGGAAGAGAGAATGAGCGCACGTTAAGCCGAGATAAGGATGAAGGACAATAACTGCCACTGTGGTAGAATCAGTGATGAGTTTCAGCCAAGCAGATCGATTGTATCAAATGCGGTCAGAATGCATGAAACAATCGCATCGTGCATTCTGACCGTGTTAATACTTTCCAGGTAACCACGGATGGCTGCTGCATCTCCCACTTGCTGTGTCGCTTCATCTCTTCACTACTCTTCAGTGCTACCACGAGCATACTGCATACCAATAAGCAACCAAATTTAACGTTCTTATTTACCGTTTTAACAGATGAGTGTGCTTTTTTTTCCCCCTCACACTCGATCATACATGTCAGGAAAATCACCAAATGGTCAAAATGCACAAAAACCCCAGCACAGCCTTTAGGTTGATGCTTCTGTGCTTCTGTTTTATCGTGACAGATTCAGTCAACACCCCTCTGCTCATGTGTGCAGCTCTCTCTCTGTCTTTGTTTGACAAAAGCAAGTCATCCAAGTGACACTATCCAAAGCGATCTCCTTCTGTTTACGTGTGAACTCTGAGAAGAATAGCTGTCACGTCTGATATTCAGAGGTTCTTGATGCGCTGTTTTATCCCCACCGCCCGCCCCTTTTGTCCCCTCTGTCTCTCTCACTACAGAAAAGTGTGAAGGAGGGAATCCTGTTAAAGCAAACAAGCTCCTTCCAGAGGTGGAAGAGGAGGTACTTTAAACTCAGAGGAAGGACCCTCTACTATGCCAAAGACTGCAAGGTACAGAACTGTGTGAAATACATTAAACGTTTCACCGTCAAAGCTGTTAAAAACATATTTTAAAATTGTGATAAAACTGGGTAACGTACAGAAAATATAAGCTGATGCTTTAACCCCCCCCCCCCCCCCAAATTAGTCCCTAATATTTGATGAAGTGGACCTGTCGGATGCCAGTGTGGCTGAGACCAGCACCAAGAACATCAACAACAGCTTCACAGTAAGTACAAGATGGGCCTCATAAATGACTACAAGGTGGTATTTTTAAAAGTTTTGTACACTTTTCTAAGAGCAAATTACAACAAAATACTTACAGTCCTAGATTAAAGTCAGGTCAGAACTGGACCCTTTTATAGGGTCGATCTATTGGTCTATATTGGTCGATCAGTCCAAAACATTTGTATGGGCCAGCAACTGCGTATTAAAGATGGATGTCCCTTTTGAAGCCTGCAGCTCAGCCTTTTGATGTTGACGTGACCATATGTATACACAAGTAATTTACATGAAAGACACCAAACTGTCTACAAACACTTGCTAGCTAACTACTGAGCGGTAGTGAAACTGGAAAAAGTGTGATGCAAACCAGAAACAAAGAATGTGCTCCTTCAAAGTAAAAGTTGCACCTTACCGCTGCAACCAAGGCGTTTTAAAAGGCACAGCTTTTGCTTTGAAGGCATATGCTCTCTATTTCTTCAACTTTTACTACCGCTTGGTGGTTAGCTAGCAAGTGTTTGCAGACAAGTTGCCATCTTCTATGTAAACTACGGGTGACTGAGGCAAAATGCTAGAGACCCAAACAGTCACAAATTGGTCGCACCCTCTGTGCAACCAATTTCACCCAGAGTGAAAAAAGATGAATGAAAGCTGACTTTCAAAATTAAAATTATAATGTATCAAACAAGGCTTGAATCTAGCGATTGAGACTTTGAAAGTTTTTACTGATGAGTTAATCAAGTGAGATGTAGGGAAATTTTTTTTGTACACATACCATACATACAGACTTTTTGCAGCCAGAACAGTCGCCCCCTGCTGACCATTAGAAAGAATGCAGACTTTGGACACTGGCTTCTGTTTTCAGACCGACAAATAAAAGAAGTTCAAAGATTAGAGTCATTTTTCTGTTCTTTTATAAACGTTCCACTGCTCAGCTCAGACTTTTACTCCCGCTTTCAATCTTTCTTTCTCAGGTCATCACTCCGTTTCGCAAACTAATGTTGTGTGCCGAGAGCAGGAAGGAAATGGAGGACTGGATCACGGCGCTCAAATCCGTCCAAAAGTGGGAAACCTACGAGGTTGGTGTTTCTCATCTCTCTGTCAGTCTCTTATGCTTGAGCCTCGTTGTTTATTCTCTTGGCTGACATAAGAATAAACTGGGCCAAATTGATTATCATTAGATAATAGCTTGTAATTAATTGTGATGAGACCAGGCTTCACACCTCAGTTCTTCTTCCATCTGTTCTTCACAGAAATGATCCACCTTGAGTTTTTTTTTTTTCACGGAAATGTTCTCTTCCTCTCGCCTCCTTTTAATTCTCTCCTTTTCTCTGATCTGCCTCTCATTTCAGCTCTATGCCTACAGATTGATGTCGCTTGTAAAATCAGAGCCTTCAGTTTAATAGGGTATAAAGTGGAGGCTCTGAATTTATGAGCTTTTATTCTTTGATTTTGGGCTTCCTCACCTTTTCATAAAAGTGCATTTGAAGTTTAACTTTTTGCCATCTCTTCTCTAGTTATTCATTGGATGGGGAAGGTTCAAGCTTGTGGTGTAGATTTTCAGCAAGTGACAAAAAGTCCATATCTACAGTCAACCATGGTTATTTTTAATTGTCGTTCTGTGAAGGTTCTTGTTTCATCCTTTTGTGTTTCCTCTTCTGAAGAGAAGTGCTAACGTGCCTTCCCCTCAATATTTCTCCTTCCCTCAGGCCAGTCAGTTCAATATGGAGCATTTCTCTGGGATGCACAACTGGTACGCCTGCTCTCACGCCAGGCCAACTTTCTGCAACGTCTGCAGAGAGGCGCTGCCAGGTGTTACCTCCCATGGCCTGTCCTGTGAAGGCACGTGTACACACAGGCACACACACACACACACACAAGCACAGACAAACTGTGTGCTGCATCTGTGTTTGAAGTCGCTGTAACATCGAGTCAGTCATGCATTAAGTAATGAAGGCTAGTACTAACGTTTTTGGCCTAACCCGAGAAATTACATCACCGGTATGTTGCATACGTGTCAAAGTTCTCTCTGCCTTCGATTTGCAATAATGAAAGTAAAGAAGTTGGTTAATAGCTCGTTACTGCAAGGTGAAGCAGGTTTCACAACTGGTTTCACAGCAGGTTTGACAGTTGCACAGGCCTAGCTACTGGTCAGTGACCCCCCCGATTAACTCTGATTAGTCAGTTCACTGTTCCTTTTATACCAGGTACAGAAAATGTTCAAGGACTTTTGTTGCTCTAAAAAACTACCAGCACATTTACCATAGACTGTATATAAAAGACAGCAACATTACACCACTCGTTAATGCGTGGATTACCTCTTTACACAAAGAGCCCACAAGAGCTTAGTTTTTGGAGTCTGAAGTGACTGCATTTGGAGTCAATTTAAATATAATTTATATAAAACTCGCAACAACAGCCATCTAAAAGATCCTACAGTAGGGCGAAATGCTAGCATATCAGCTAAAGCTACTGTGACTGTCACTCAAAGAGGCTATGCCCCGAATAAGCAAAATTTTAAGCTTCATAAAGGTGTCATAGCTATAAAGATAAAAACCACACAAAGTTCCAAACCTCAGCCATTTATTATCATGAATAAGCTTAAACCTTGTTAACTCTAACGCCGAGCATATCGTTGTGTTTCGTGGCCGACACATTTGTGCAAGTTGGCTTATTTGTTCATCCCCGGAGGTTTCTAGTAGTTCTCCAGTCAAATCTAAACAGTCTCATATTATCACACAGTCTTGCACAACTGTATCAAAACTGTAAAAGAGCCTAAAAGTGGAGCTCAGTTAAATAATTTCAGTGTGCCTGATGTGATGTTTGCTCATCTTTCCTCTGCAGTCTGTAAGTTCAAGGCTCACAAACGATGTGCTGTTCGCTCCACCAACAACTGCAAGTGGACCACGCTGGCCTCCATAGGAAATGACGTCATTGAGGATGAGGACGGGGTATGAGCTGAAGCCGTTTCATGGATTGCAATTGATTTTTGTCATGCAAGTCATTTTTGCTTGACTTGCATACCTTGGGTTTGTTTTTAAAGCAAAAGCGCTTCAGTTGATGATTTCACTTCTTTTTTTTTTTCTTTTTTCCCCCCCAGGTGTCCATGCCCCACCAGTGGCTGGAAGGCAACCTGCCTGTCAGCGCCAAATGTGTGGTTTGTGATAAGAACTGTGGCAGCGTGAGGCGACTGCAGGACTGGCGCTGCCTCTGGTGCAAGGCCATCGTAAGTGGGGATCGAGTTTAGCCTCAATCCCATCCAAACCTGTCACGCTGAATCAATATTAGCATTGGCATATCTGGGGCATTGCTTTTAGCTGCGAGTTATTTTCAGCCTTTCTTATTTGAATTTCTGTCATTCAAATGCATCGATGTTTATGGAAATAGAGTCATAGTAGAAGTGAGTGTATTGGGAAAATGTCGGCTGCTGCTGAGAGCCAAAACTTTGTTCTAAAATTCCCAAATTTGGATTCAAACTTCCACCAAACTCAAAGGGGCTCCAATCAATCAGCTTATTGGAATAATTCAGGAAGTGATGTGATTGTGCCAGCAAAATAAAAGTGCAACATTTGTCACAGTAAAGTATAAATGCAGAGCTGTCAATAAATACAGTATTAGGCCCGAGCCAACCGAAGGGTCGGCGAGGAGCCTATAGTGATTGCTAGGGGCGTAGGCGCGAAAATGGGGGCGGTCGCATGGGACGCGGTCGCAAGTGACCCCGGACCTCATGGGGACGT
>JAVDPK010003059.1:132848-152241 GCA_034780415.1 Cichlasoma orientale | reverse complement strand
CGGGGTCTCGCAGGCGGCGAGCTGGGGGTTTGCAGGGGCTGGCAGGCGGCGAGCTGGGGGTTCGCGGGGGCTGGCAGCCGGCGAGGGCCTTTAACGCCGCTTGCGGCTTTAATTATTATTATTATTATTACTTATTATCCAGAACTGTGTGAATCATGAGGGGCTCCACAGAGAACAGAGAGGTCAAATTCAGATAAATTCATTAAGGTTCAAAACTCTTGTTTGTTTATGTGCCTGTGGAACATGTTGATTCATGCGCAGGAAATTGCTGTTTTCCAGATGAGACGTTCCCCCAAAAACGTTTTTATTGTCCTTGACTTTCCCTCTCTTACCCCTCGAAGACTCGAGGTCTGAAAAGTTCATCGGTGTCATCAGCGTAATGGCACGGCACTTAGATTGGCAGCAGAGATCCCTGAGGGGAGGAGGAATAGGAGGGCAGGTTAAAATGAAAAGGGGACAAGGGCTGATAAATTCCTGTCAGCTCCAGGGCTGCCGAAACTGGCCCGACATTTTGACCGCCGCGAGCAAGAGGAGGAGAATAATTTTTTTTGCGTTTGTGTGTGTGTAGGGGTATTAATAATATTTAGGAGGGGCCCTGAGAGGCTGGTAATAATCCTGCAAAGGAAGTGGCACAAGGACCAACAGCACTTGGTGCATTTTGACATAAAATGTGTAAAAATTGTGCATAAAATATGTAAAAAAATGTAGCAAATGCATTTAAAATTAAGCATGCATTATCATACTGTAGTAGTGTTATATATAATCATACATATGGATCATCTAATTTTGCCTAATATGAACGTTTTACCTAAAGCTTACAGCAGTTGTGCCATGGTTCACTTCTTTGGCCTTGAGGGACTTTTTGTTCGCCACTTCCTTTGGCTGCTCTTTCTCTTTCAAGAATTCATTTTAAACAAACAGGAAAAAAAAAAACACTGGAACAAAAAGAAACAGTCACATTTATCAAAAACAGCAATTTGTTAACAACTGCTGCATCGTTTACAACAAACCATTCTGATTGAGCTTCACACAGGCAGATGAACCATTTCAGTCGTTAAAGCAAAACCAAGTAAACCCAAAAAAATCCGCAACCATGAGGGGAAAATGAGCATTCTTTGACTGATTGCCAAAATACCTCTTTATGATTGCTTTGGTTGCTAGCATAGTATTTCGGTCATAGTTTGAATGGAAGTGAAGGACTTGTCTACCAACACTGCCCAGCTACTCTCCAAGCTGCAGTGAAACTGAAAAGTATGACACAAACTGGAAATGGAAACCGTTTGCCTTCAAAGTAAAAGTTGCGCCCTTTGAAACATGTTGGCTGTAGCACTGATGCACACTGATGAGCTAGTAGTTAGCAAGTATTTGCAGACAAACATGAAAAACTACAGGCAACTGTGGCAGTATCCTTCCAACCAAAGCAATCACTAGGAGGTTTCTGGTGCAGCGCCTTCTTTGCAACCGATTTCACCAGAGCCAGAAACCTCCAGGAACCACTGCCAACTAGTCGGGGAATATGTTTCTCTAGCAACTGGTGATGGACAACCTTTGAGCAATGTGTGCATGACATCACATGAGAAACCTCAACAGGACCGGAAGTCTTTTCCCACCACAGTTATCTCCATCTGGTGGCCTTCAGATAGAATGCAGGTTTAAAGCACTTCTGCGTTGGCTTAATTTTTCCAACCAGGAGCATACGTCCATGTTTTTACTGTCTGCCTGCCGGATAGTGCAAAACAGCTGCCCTTTACTTAACAAGGAGTGCACCACAGCAGTTATTTCATAATATTTGTACTCTACTGTAGTGGGTTTAAAACACAGAAAAGCCCAGTGGAAAAGCCCGACCAGACACACTCAGCTCGACACATGGAAACAGAGACGTAACTTTACGCTTTCCCCTTGTTCCATTTAGCAAGTACTGCATTGTTTTTGAGCGTTCAGGGTAAACGGGCACACATAATGCAAGGTCTAATCTTCGGTATACAAAGACACACGTATACACAGGCTCGCACACTCGAATCACAGTGGCATTTGTAAAGGTTACAGAACTGGCATTTTGGTGGGTTTCAGAGGGATGTAATGACCTTTCTGCTTCTACTGAAATATAGAATTACTGGAGACCACTGACTCTGTGCGTGTGTGTGTGTGTGTGTGTGTGCGCGCGCGTGCGTGTAGGTCCATAACAGCTGTAAGGAACAAATGGGGAAGGTGTGTCCCTTGGGCCAGTGTCGAGTGTCAATCATCCCTCCAACTGCACTTAACAGCATCGACTCAGACGGTGAGGCACCTCTTACACCCGCCTACCCACCCACATGCACACACAGTATTACATTTACAGTAGGTTTTAAAGTTCAGACATGCAATGAAATTGTGACTTAGCCTCACTTGGCGTTTTCTACTGGCACTGACAATTTGTAATTCCAAGTTACTAACCCGTATTCCTGGAATTTGGGCGCCTATCATCAGCAGTTTACAGTTTCAACACAGTCCCAGTGGCACTTGAACTTGAACCTGTGAGCTATAAAAACATGTTTCTGTTCATTTGCAGGCTTCTGGAAGGCCACCTCAGCATCGTGTTCCAGCCCTCTTCTGGTCCTGGTCAACTCAAAAAGTGGCGACAACCAGGGAGTGAAGTTCCTCCGCAAGTTCAAGCAGCTTCTTAACCCGGCGCAGGTCTTCGACCTGATGAACGGAGGACCAGAGCTCGGGTACTCAAGAGCTTTTTTCTCAATCATTGTAATAACTTTGAAAATTGGCTGGCAGGTCGTTCTGCAGAAAAATAATTAATAATTAAGTAAAAACTTCGCTCACTGTTGCATTCTGTAAACACCTGCCTCGTGTTCGCTGCTCATCCTCCCCTCAGCCTGCGCCTCTTCCAGAAGTTTGTGACGTTTCGTATTCTGGTGTGCGGAGGAGATGGCAGCGTGGGCTGGGTGCTCTCAGAGCTGGATAAACTCAACCTCCATAAACAGGTGAGAACAACGAGGTGGACGAGGAGGAGTGGATGTTGCTGATGATGTAATCCTGATGTCCAGGGTAACGCTGATGGGTAGGAGAAAGCAGCGAGATACCTGTTGCGTTAATGTCGCAGAAAAGTCTCGGCGCTGGTGAGAAGTGCTTTCAGAGGAAACACTGAAGATAAATCTTTATTTAATTTATCTGAGGTCCCCTGGGTTTCCATACTTGAGTCTGTAAAAATGAAATCTCCAAGTTGTCTAATATAACATTCATGCCGATTCAAGAGGAAGTCACTGATAGAAGTGTAGGATATCAGAGAGCTGATGGTCAAGACATGGTGGAAACAGCAATGCGGCTGTCCTTACCTGAACTAATTCATTAATTTTTTGTAATTAATCTACATAAATGAATGTCGTGGCAGATTAACATGGTTTTTATGTTAAATTGATATTCATTTTATACAAAGTGCCATATCTAATCTGTTTTGTTCCAGATGAATTTGTTAAATGGAAAAGATTAACCACTTAAGACAGCGGTCAGCTTTAGCATGTTAGCTGATCTCCGCCTGTGCTGTACCTGATTTTTAGTGGATAATTGATTAATTGACCGCTAACCTAACAGGTTGACTCCAGACAGAGCTTTATTATTGGCACAGAAGGAACATCATTGATTCTTGTCTGTTGTCGTGGTCAGAATGTGGTGGTAATTTGGGGCTTTTAATGATTTCTTTGAACTGTTCTTCCTCCAGGGTGGAATGATTGTACAGCATACACCTAAAATGAATTTAAAAACAAGAATTGGGTGCACAGGTTTGAATTTATTTTTGATTTTCTCTAATCTATGCACGGTCAAAAGTATACATACAGGCTCAAATACATGCAAAAGCTGCTGGCATAATTTTTGCTGGATATCTCACAGCTGCCCACATGGACAAGCCAAATGTCTTCTGGTGAAAGGTTTTATGGTCAGATGAGACAAAGATTGAGCTATTTGGCCACAATGATAAGAGTATGTTTGTAGGAGTAAAGATGAAGCTTTACTGTACCAGCTGTCAAGCATGGTGGTGGTAGCATCATGCTCTGGGGCTGTTTGGCTGCCAGTAGTACTGGTACATTGCACAAAGTGGATGGAATAATGAAGATGAGGACTACCACCAATTCTTTAACTTCACCTCAAATCAACAGCTAGATGGTTGAAACGTGGACAGAGTTGGGTGGTCCAGCAGGACAATGATCCCAAACACACATCCAAACTGGTTTTGGAATGGATAAGGCAGGCTAACATTAAGCTTCTGGTATGGCCTTCCCAAAGCCCTGACCTCAACTCTATTGAAAATTTGTGGACTGTACTTAAAAGCTGAGTTTGAGCCAGAAAACCAGCCAATTTAAATGAACTCTATCAATTCTGTCAAGAAGCAAGAAGAGCGGTCAAATATCCATTCGGGATTATGCCTGAAGCTTGCTGATGGCTACCAAAAGTATCTGGTTGAGGTGCAACTTGCTAAGAGACATTTAACCACATAGTAGTGGGTGTGTGTATATATTTGAGCCTGTGTGGATTAGAGAAAATCCAAAATAAATTCACACTTGTGTACCCAGTTGGTGCTGTTAGCCTTTCCATAAATGCACAAGGAAGGGTGATGAGGTTCCATACTGTAAAATTAAATTATTGCAGCGGGCTAAAGTGGTTTAGACTCAGTTATATAGTAATCAGTTTGTTTGCTTTTTATCACATTGTGTTTTGCAGCAGTTTTTCTGAGTTTTTCACTTCTCTGTGTTTCTGTAGTGTCAGCTGGGCGTGCTGCCTCTGGGCACGGGTAACGACCTGGCTCGCGTTCTGGGCTGGGGCGGGCTCTGCGACGATGACGCTCAGCTCCTACAGATCCTGGAGAAGCTGGAGAGAGCCACCACCAAAATGCTGGACCGGTAGGACCAGAGGGAATGAGGGTGGAAAGCTTTGGGCAGCATTTTGGTTTGAGCTATTTTGTCGCCTGAAAGTTCAGCATCAAACCAAGTCCATGTTTGTTTTCTGTAACTTATATTTGCAAAGTCCAGACTGAAATGCTTCACCTTGTCACTGCTGGTGTACAGTATGAGAGGCTTAATTTATCTGTTTTGGTTCTCAGACTGAGACGAGAGCAGCTCAGGGTGTTTTCTTGAAATAGGTTGCTGGAGGAGGAAGTCCCAGATGAATGAATTAATGGCAAAACAGATCTGGTCCTGTTAGGTTTTTACATTTCACTACATTAGGTTCATTGAAGGGCAGCAGGAAGGAGCAGCCAATACCGAAAGCAATAAAAAATAATTGAATGAAAGTCCAACAGGCTATTCATTTCTGTCTGTACCCCTGAGAAAGATTTATAAAGTTAAAAATAACTTTTAATGCCGTGGAGTTCGGCAGCGATAGGCTCAAAATGAAACGGCTTGAGTGCACAATTGGCTGCTGATGTTTTGCAATTTCCTAACTGATCAGCTGCAGACGGGTCTGTGTGTGGACAAATTTATGCAGAGCCCTCAGAGCCTCGCACAAAATTGGAAACACCTTTTCATATTACCTCTGGACGAGGGTTTTTTTTTTTCTGTTCACCTCATATAGTCCTGATTAAAACCAGAAAATGAGCTGCAGCTGGCTCTTTACACCTTGTTGGCCATCATGTGATTCAAACACAGTCTTTCTTAACCTCAGTTATCTAAAGAGTCCCACAGCGACCTCCTAACTGTCCCTTTCTACTTTCAACACCACATTTTTAAGGTTTTGTGAGTACACATTGTTGGGCTATTTGTCAGATAATTGCATTACCAACACTAAAACACAGCTTCAAGGTTCAGTGACTCCAATTATCTAACGTGGCATCCGGCAGACAGCTAGTGTGCCTGCGCTGGCACAGCTGTTACTTAATTATGGCTGTAAACATGTTTATTTCATGTTTATTTTGGCCTCACTTGCTGCTCAGAGGTGCTTCCAGGACCAAGAAACAGAATATGTGATCAGAAAATTGGAATAGAAGACACGGAGTGTGATGTTTAGGCTCCTGGGTGGCCCCGTGATGTAATACAGATGAACAGCACGAAAAGTGATTTGTGTTTCGTGTTGAACGACATCAACATTTCAAAGTGATTAAACAACAATTTAGACTTAATTAGGAGTCATTATCATACTAAAGTTTTAGCATAAAGAAAATGAAAGTTAAGGTTTCTAAAGTCATACAAAAAGCCTTTTTCAGAGTCATATATGTAATTTTATATTATGGGATCATATTCATTAATGTGTGTATCACTTCAGTCCTGCAGGTATTTATATGTTGCTAACTTTATCTGTTAGAATATAGCATAATGCCGCCACCACCACAACGCCCCCTTTTGCCACTTCAAATAAGACGAAGCTCATTGGAATCCTATTGGAATGTGAAACTGATGGAGCATAGATTACATAACCGGTTGCGCTGTGTATTACAGCCCATGAAAATATGTCTCCAGCTTCTTCCTCATTCTGCAACGACTCGTTCTTCATGTGGGTCGTGATGTAAGCAGTAGATAAAATGCCTTACTTGCTTCAGCCAGGTGTTTGGGGTGTATTTTGTTTAATTATTTAGCATCAAAATGCTGGAGAAAAAAAAATCCATGGCAGCGAGTCATTTAGTATAGATTCACCGTCAAAGACTTAAAGAGCTCATTAAGCAAAATAACGGCGCAGCCAATAAAAGCTAAAACTGCTCAGCATGAGTGGTTTGTTTTTTTTTCCTGTGAAGGATAAAAATTGTTGCCCCTTATCGCAGCTGTTGTTGCAGCTGCGATTTTATTTATTTTTATTTTCATTCAAGTAAACAAACCATTCTGGAGTAAATGGCAACTAATGGACAGCATGGCCTCTACCACATGCTGCAGAGATTTTAATTTTTGCTTGCTGTGAAGACTTTGAGGCTTTAAATGGTAAAACAAACTTTTTTTTTTTTTTTTTTTTTACGGGCAGCAGATGTCAAACTTCTCTTTGACCTTACCTTGAACTGCAGGTTATTTCTTCACTGACCTCTTATCTGCAGTTTAAAGAGGATAAGAAGGCTGTTGCTTCAATTCCCTGCCTCAGTCCGATTATCTGATAACAGTTTGTTTTTGTATCTGTGCTTCTTAGATGGAGCGTGATGACATACGAGGTGCCCACCACAAATAAGCAGACACCAATAGTGAAGGAAGAGGACTGCCTTGATTCTCCTCTACAGGTAAATTACCCTGCAGAACTTTTTTTTTTTTCTTTTTCTTTTTTTTTTAGAGGCTGTCTGCCTCTCGACATTTGGTGTCCATGAATGGCTGAACTTACAAGCTCTCAGAAATTATTTTGGAAAACATTCGCTGAGAATCAATTGAGCCTGGCAGCTGGAAACCAAAGCAATCAGATTCAAACCACAGGGAGCGGTGGTGATATCGACAGAGGGCAGCTCTGTGTTTTCAATTCACGCTGAGCGCTGCTTCTCAAATGCCAGATATTCAGTAGATGGTGGTTAACATGTTAAAATCATCTTCACTTGCGTGCATTTAATTTACTAAATTATAAGTGTGTGTGTGTTAACACAATGCAATAACCTTCTCAGGAGTGGACATCCCAGTAAGCTCACCCCAAGGTCAGACCGTACAATTCTCAGAAAAGCTAAAAGAAACCCCAAACTTCCATCTCAGACTCCACAGGCCCCGGTTAGCATGTTAACTGTTAAAGTTCGTGACACTACGATTAGTTTTGAAGGGTTGACAGGTGAAAGCTTCTTCCCTCTACAAAAAATCATGACAGCACAGCTTAGGTTTGCAAAGCTGCAGCTGAACAAACCTCGAGACGTCTGGAACGATTTCCTTTGGACAGATGAGACCAAAGAGGAGATGAATGGCTGTAATGCACAGCACCATGTTTGGAGGAAACCAATCACAGCATACAGTATCAGCACAAACACCTCATACCAGCTGTCAGCACGATGAGGGAGGGGGGATGATTTGGGCTTGTTTTGTAGTCACAGGACCTGGGTACCTTGCAGTCATTGAGTTGACCATGAACAGTATGAGGCCATCTCTCCAACAGCTAAAGCTTGGCTCAAACTGGGTCATGCAACAGGACAATGAGCCCAAACACAGCAGCAAATCTACAACAGAATGGCTGAAAAAGAAAAGTATCAAAGTGCAACAACGGCCCGGTCAACGAGTTTTTTTTTTTTTGTTTTTTTAACTGAGCTTTTTCCAATTAACCTAATTAAAAAAGATCAAAAGATGACTTGAGTAGGTATATGCTAGTAGATGATGCCTTTTTTCTTTTAAAGGTTGAGAGGTTGATGGTTACAGCCTCCATTACAAAGAATAAAGAAAAATGTCATTTTTAGTTAATTTTAGCTCATATAATTTGTGCCAATACTAATAACCTATTGTTATTGAAAAATATATATTTTTTACTTTTCTTTGAAAATAATTAAACGGTGTATTTTGAGTTTGATTAAAGTATGGATCAAATCATATTAAGTCATCGTATGCAGCTACTACAGCTCTTGTTTCTCTGGCTCTTGTTAACTGAAACCTTCCTCGCTTCTTCTCAGGTCCACATCACTCAGTATGCAGACTCTGTGGCCTCCCACCTCGCCAAGATCCTGGACTCGGACAAACACAGTGATGTCATTTCCTCTGCCAAGTACGTGCTATGAATGCTTCCAAAAGTAGGAATGAGGAAAAGAGGAGAAGGGAGGGTAAATGATGATAGAGAGGAGGTGAAGATGAGACGAGGATGCAGAGTGATTGTCTGTGCAACGGTTATAGATATTTTTAAAAATAAATTATATATATCATCCTAAGGACACACATACACTTGAGCAGTAAACAGTGTGTCTGTGAGTGAATGAGACAGATGAATCAGTGTTTAAGGGTCATCCTAAGTGCATTAGTACCTTTGTAGTCTCCCTTTGGGAGGAGTGCAGCGGGACTCGCCTTCGTCTCTCTGCATGTGTTTTTTTTAAAACAATGCTCATTGTAGTTCAGACCTGCAGCACATTTTAAAAAACCTCGGGGACTTCAGGACGCACTCAAAGTGGATTTTCTAATAAGCACAACACTGGTGCTTGACAAAGAAAATGTGTCTGCTTTTTTTTTCTTTTTTTTTTTTTAATGTGAAAGCCGCTCACAGAATTTTAACAGGTTTCGATTGTCCAGAGGTCGAGAGAACAGCGTGACGCATGAGCAGAATTCGAGTATGAAACAACATTAAAATTTGATTCATGGAGTTCAGCTCAATACCGTTCTCCCTTTTACTCTGATATACATTTTCTTTAACTGAGCTGACCCTGCGCATTACTGGGCGTCAGTATCAGAGAAATCTCACAGAGATCTACTTTAGTGGACCTCCTGTATGGGGCTGCGGCTTAATGTGAGAAATGTGGTGTCATCCTGCCAGCAACACCATTAAAGGAGGAGTAAGTAATGTAAGACTGCTGTCACACTCTAATGGCTCGCTTTAAACATTAACAATGATCTCCAACTGACATGCCAGCGGTAAAGACAAGGAAGTGAGCTCGATTTATTGTTGCTGAAAGGTGACTTTAAAATAGCCGCATGTCTGCTGAGTTAAGGATGAAGTAAGTTTAAGGAAAGTTCTGGGAATCGGCATACAAAAATCAAAAACCTTAGCCAGCCTCCCCTTCATCATCATTCTTGTAGTGCGCCTCTGCACTGCAGCCGCACCTCCACAATGCAGGCCGGATCGCATCCAGTGTGTCAGAGCAGTGATCCTTCACCTGTCAGTGGTCATAATGTTATGCTTGATCAGTGTACGTTTTTTAATCTGCCAGTAGTGAATGGGAGGCACCATCTATGAACTGTATCCTTCTAGGAACAAGTCTTGCCACCTGGCAAACATCCTTCTGGGCACTCGGGTTAATCAAGTGTAAGCCGTTGTCCACACAAACGGGGAGAGAGGAAAGATTTGCTATGTTAAAGATAATTTACAAAGAGCCGTTGCATACAGATGCTGTAAATCCAGGATATTGTAGTGTAGTAAAGCTGTTTGTCCTTGCATCTACCTCCAAGAATAATGACGATCTTTAATAAAAACTATCACAATCTGATGTGCATGTTATTCATAAAGTTTCCCACAATTTAAAAGTGGAGTGACTCCTAGATACTCCCTGAATATATGAAGAAATATTCCTGAAGCCCCTAATCACATAAAAGTAGTTACAGTTTTATCTGCAAGCTTTTTTAAAGGTCTATCTTATATGCTTTATTGACATCTTGACAATCGCTGGTTGCTAGGTTTTCAGAGATAACAATGTGAGTTTGCATCCAGAACAGAAATAGCCTTGCACCATGCTGTCTTAACTTTCTAACAGCTCCTGCAGCTGCTGAGCAATTGTACATGATTGATTGCAGCACTTTTGCTGTTTTACTTCCAGCTGACGCTGAAAGGACATTTGTGTGATATTCGGCAGCACTACCAGCTTTAAATTGTGCCTTTAAAGAGCCAGTTAAAATTCATTAAAGGTGCACTGAAACATGCAATTTTCGGATATCTACTATGGAAGTAAAAAATAAATTGCCTGAGCTGCAGCGGAGGACGTAAACAGGACAGTGTGTTTCTGCAGAAAGCGAGCAGTGATGATTTTACAGTATCCAATATTTGATAAAAGCACGAGGACTGTGTGAGTTTGGAGAGGCCTCCCCGCTGAGTCATGCAGCAGCAATGTAACAGCTGTGAGTAAATAGTGACTGTGTGGAGGCGACGTAGCTGACGGGCAGGTAGGTGGCAATAAAACAAGAGCGTGTGCGTGTCTGCGTGCGTGCGTGTGTGTGTGTAATCTTCAATATAGTAACTGCACAGTGAATCAACCAATCTGAAACTTGTTAGCCGTATAATTTGCTTCGCTCTCGGTGTTAATCACGTCAACCTTCACCTTCACGTCCTTTTTTTTTTTTCCCCCTCTCCTCCCCCCTCCCTCTCAGGTTTCTGTGTGGGACGGTGAATGATTTTGTGGCGGAGGTGGGGAAGGCGTATGAGAGAGCCACGGAGAACAAGGAGGAGGCAGATGCCATGGCAAAGAAGGTAAATGGTTTTGTGTGCGATCGTGTGCGTTATGTAAGAGCTTGTGTAACAGTAACTAGTGGGCAAGTGTAGGTGTGTGTGTGTGTATAATTGAAAGTGTGAAATATAGTTGAAGGTTCAGTGTTATCACTCCCTCCTTTAGTGTTCTGCGCCTTTGGCGGTTCATGTTTTGTTCTTGCTGAATTATTTGGCTCTTCATTAGAATTTGAATAGAGACACTGAAGCTGGATGTTTGAATACGAGCATTAAGGGGAGGCAGAGACATCTGGAAGCAGAGTCAGAGTCACTCCTCTCTCTATGACTGTGACTCTGTTTCAGTGGGTTCACACTGATGCGATTATAAACTGGATAACATGCATATTACGGGTCTCACGAGCTTTGATGGGGTGTTAGGTGGCATACCAGTACATCCAGTGTACCACACGAAAGTCTAAGCATACAAATTTTTGACTTATATGCACTTGTTTTTTCACACGTGGTTGTCATAGTTTCTCATTTATGTTTAATGTTTAGCAGGTTTATGGCTCACTTAGGCCTCAGCCACACAGGCTTAGAGACCGGCCAGCGACCATCTGGGAACCTCGTCACAAAGGAAAAATGTGTATTCCCCAACCAGTTGGCAAGTGGTTGCTGGAGGTTGCTCGCAGTTGCTAGGTGAAATCAGTTATAAAGGGGGTGCTGCATCAGAAACCTCCTACTTTTTCTGGTGCCTGGCAGATTGCTCTGGTTGCCCTTCGTTTGCATGGAAGACACTCAGTCGTCTGCAAACGTTCGTCAAGCTATAGTGAAACTGGACAAAATGTGATGCACACCGGAAACAGAGAATGCTCGCCTTCAAAGTAAAAGCTACGCCTCCTCGCTGCAACCAACATGTTTCAAAAGGAGCAACTTTTACATCACAGGTGAACAGCCGCCATTTCCGGTTCGTGTCGCCACAAACTCGGCAAGTAGTTGGTGAGTGTTTGTCTGTGTCTTTCATGCAAACTACCGGTGACTGCGGCAGCCTGCTAGTGACCAAAGCAACCACAAGTGCGACCAGGATCCTGGACTCGGACAAACACAGTGGTGTGGAAACGTCCAGCAAACACTTGCCAACCGTCACGTGACTGTAAAACTGGAATACAAAACAGCCGCTGTCACTTTTCATGAGTTTCACTGTTTAGTGTTTTCAATGCAGCTTATTTTCAACAACCTGCAGAACAAGACAAGACATGAATTCAGGGCACCGGGACAAACTGGTGCAGAGGTTTGAAACTCCATAGCAAATCACTCTGAGATGCAAAAGATTTCCAAAAAAAATAAGAAAAACCTGTTCAACTTCCACTCAACCCTCCCATTTACCCGTCATTTTCCAAATAATATGATGCGGTGCTGATGCCTGGCAGGAAATTTGCCTCGTACTTCTTCAGATGAAAGTCCCGTGTTCACTGAATAAGAGGGAGCATTGATTTCACGCTGGTTTGAGGTGTCGTTGCAGCCTCACAGAGCGACAATTTCAGAGGTTCTGCCCAGCACTCATGTTTTCTGCACCGCCAAATTTACACTCCCCTCGTGTAATTTTAAAGTGAGAAAGGAAGCAACAGAGATAATAAAAATCTCTTCCTCTCTGTCTCTCTGTTCCTCTCCCAGTGCGCACTGCTGAACGAGAAGCTCGATTCCCTCGTCAAGGCCTTAAGTGAAGAAGCCGAAGCTCAGGTAATGACAAAACTGGCTATAAAAGACTTAAATTGTGTAAACAGGCAGGCATCTCCATGACAAAGATATAACAAAACCAATGAGTCAACCCAGATCACGTGTGCAGTTCTCACTGGATATCTAGTTTAAGCATGTGGGTTCTTGTAGGTTAACTATTCCCTCTCCTTTATCTAGCTTTCCATCCACTGCCATTCCTGCACTACTTTGATTTTATCCTTTTATTTTTCCTCTATTTATTCTTCATCTCCAGCTTTGGCTTTATAATGTCTTTTTTTAATGTCTTAATCAAAAAAAGAGAGAGAAAAGAAACATGCACCACTTTAATGTTAGAAAAAATTAAAAGCTGCCAGTGCAGATACACATTTTTTTTTTAAGGTGTGACAGCTCTGAGAAAACACAAAAGCTAAGTAGCTCATCAAAGCCAAAGGACTGAGTTCATGCCAGAAACAGAACAGAATTATACAGCCCTCGAATTAATGTTACAAGGATAAGAAATGCAAAGCATGGAAGTATAAAAATCCATCAAGTGAAAGAAAAGAGAGAAAACACGACCAACCCAGTTGTTTTTTATGACGAAGGCCTCCACTGCCCTTGGTGTATAGATCCAGTGTGTCGCCCTGCTGTTATGTGAAGCAGACACAGCAGTGTGGAAATGATAGTCTGCTCGCACAATTAAAGCTGTGAAATAATCAGTGGCCTCTGTTCTCTTCTGTCCTCGAACTGAGAGGCGCCCGGTACAGCTACACCTGACTTTATTGGACCAGTTATAATTCATAAGTGGCCGTCACTGGAATCTACATAGTGTTAAAAGTTCGATTCAGTTTTGTTTATATAGCACCAATTCACAACTACACTCTCCTCGAGGTGGTTTATAATCTTAGTGCTTGGAGGACACATGCGCAGTCACTACTAGTGCAGGTCAGGGCCTGAAAGTATGGCCCCGTACCGACCTGATTCTTTACGTGAGCTCAAGTACAAAAAAAAATGAAGGCTTTGCACACATGTCAAGTTTCCTCACAGGAGCTAAAGAGCAAAACATCATTTACCTTTCTGTTTCTCTGCACCCTATGGAGTCTTTTATCCACAGATTGATGTTATTGCTTTAGGAGAAACAGCACAGCCCTCAAACTGTCAGCATGATTTAAACTTTCTGCTCAGTAAAAGAGGATTGAATTTTACCTTTGATTCAAAGTTCTGTGTGTAGCCACAGTTCTGCCGTTAAACGGATAATAACTGCTGCCTCTCGCTGATGTTGCACCGCTATCGAGTGTGCAAAGCAGGAATTGTAAAAAAAATTTGGAATGAGGAGACGTTTTCAGGTTGAATGCTGCTGCTTTGGTGATATTTTGATGGCGCTGCGGGGCTACCGCTGCTCCTAAAATGTAATAGATTATGTGGGGAAGTCGAGTAACTAAAGCCACTAAACAGCAGAATACCAGCGTATATTTTTACAGGTTTCATAGGTTTTTTTTTTATTTGTGCTTTCATGCAGGTGGTGCCGGCAGGTACAATGCCCACTCAGGAGAGCGGCGGCTCGAGCCCCGGTGAAAGTGGCGGTGAGCTCGGATCCGAGGGCAAAACATACCGATCCAAAGAGCAGCTGATGCTCAGGGCGAACAGTCTGAAGAAAGCGCTCAGGCAGATCATCGAGCAGGCCGAGAAAGGTGAGCTGCAATCGTCGTTTAATGCACATCAGGCTTGATTTGTAAAAATGACCACGCCGCACGCAGTTCATCAATCGCTTATCGTTTCAGTGGTCGACGAGCAGAACCGGCACACGCAGGTCCAGAGGATGTCGTCTTCATCCTCCATCAAAAGAGAAAACAGCGAGGAGCTGAAGGATGCCGAGCCACGTAAGTTTGACCACAGCAGGGATACGAGGGGAAGGGACGCCAGAATGCTGTTCACACATTATACATTTAAAGGATCGAAGCAGTGTATTCTGTCCGTAAAGCTTTGACGTTTAGTCACTCCTTAAAACAAAAACCAAAGGGGGGAAAAATGTTTTCTCTATCCTGGTTCTGTCCAGGTCAAGGAGGTTTGAGTCCAACCTCTCCCATCGTCCTGGAGAAGCCAGAGAGCCTGAATACAGTCACCTTCAGCGAGGACTGTGTGTAAGTTTGCACATAACCACAAGCACAGTGCAAGCAGGAATGAACACACACACACACACACACACACACACACACACACACACACACACACACACACACACACACGAAGGCATTAAACTGTCTACATGCTTTGTGTCTGCAGGCAATGCTCAGAGAAGTGCGTGATGAACAACTACTTCGGCATCGGCCTGGACGCCAAAATTTCTCTTGAGTTCAACAACAAGAGAGACGAGCACCCGAAGAAATGCAGGTAAAAAAAACACACACAGACACACAAACCTGATTCTAAAGTGTTCACAGAGCCGTCCTCGCGTGCAGTTATATTCTTTACCTCTTATTATGTTTTCACCACACACTTATTGTAAGATTTTTATTGTTCAGAGTTTAGATTCTGAATCTTTGATAGACTGCAAGTGATATAAGTGAGGTGAAGGTAATCAGTCTGTGTGCTTCATTTGTTCATTAGTTTAATGGCCTTTTATGTCACACACACTGTATACAACCTATTAATCCATGACATTCTCAGCAGTACTTGGTAAATGGGATGGTTCTTAAATAGCGCTTTTCTACTCTGCTTTGAGCACTCAAAGTGCTATCTATCTAACATTCAGTGGATGCATTGGAGAGTGACTTGGGGGTTCAGTATCTTGCCCAAGGAGATACTTTACAGACTGGAGCAGCCAGAGATCAAACACCAACCTTTCAATTAGTAGATGATCTACACTACCTCCTGAGCTACAGCCACCCCCTAATAATTGTAAATAAAGGTGCATTTCAGCAAGAACCATCCAATCAGAGATCTAAAATTTCCACCAATAATGCCCTCCTAATGGTTTAAGCCAGGGGTATTGAACTCCAGGCCTCGAGGTCCTGCAGGTTTTAGATGTGCCTCTGCTTCAACACACCTGAGTCAAATATAGAAGTCATTAGCAGGACTCTGGAGAACTCGCCTGCATACTGAGGAGGTAATTCAGCCATTTGATTCAGGTGTGTTGGATCAGGGACACATCTAAAACCTGCAGGACACCGGCCCTCGAGGCCTGGAGTTGAATACCCCGGTTTAAGCAAAAAAAATGCTGCTTAAATCAGTTCAGTTTTGGATTTTATTTTATTTATTCATACAATTTGTCAAGTGACAAATTAGTTCACTCAGCAATATTTATAGGTAGCTGATGGATAAAACGTGGTAAACAAGAATTGTGTTCAGTCCCGATTGGTTTTGTTTTCCCCTCTGCAGTAGTCGCACCAAGAACATGATGTGGTACGGAGTCCTGGGGACCAAAGAGCTGGTCCAGAAGACGTACAAGAACCTGGAGCAGAGAGTTCAGCTGGAGGTAAAACAAACTCACACACACACACAACAGGTTCTGTTTTGGGAAACAAATAGCTATCAGCTGTTTTCCTCAAACCTGCCGTGTAAGCTTCCCCTCTCCCCTCTCCACAGTGTGACGGCGTTCCCATGTCTCTGCCGAGTCTGCAGGGCTTGGCTGTCCTCAACATCCCCAGCTATGCAGGCGGTATCAACTTCTGGGGAGGCACCAAGGAGGACAATGTGAGTGTTGTGCAGCGGGGTCTTCAAGACATATTCTCAATTTAAAAAAAAAAAGTAGTTTGTCAAGAAATTAAAAGTTTTGCTTCATATTTAAAACTAATCACGTTGGAGCTGATGTAAGACTTCATTGCCTGCACCTCCAGAACTTTGGCGCTCCGTCTTTTGACGATAAGAAGCTGGAGGTGGTGGCGGTGTTCGGCAGCATGCAGATGGCTGTTTCCAGAGTCATCAACCTGCAGCACCATCGCATTGCACAGGTGACGCGCACGCGTACAACAGTTTTACCTTCATAATATCTGATAGACTGTTTTTAAAACCACTTTCTTGCTTTGGTTTACATCAGCATCTTTTTTTTTAACTGTTGTCATCCTCTTTCAAAGGCATCAGTTGCTGTAACTAAATAGCTATCTACAACCAAAGTGTACAGCTGCTGCTGCTGCTGCACAAAATGATGTCAGAGATCAAAGACAAGTTAGATACAAAAAAATCTTAGCTCGTCACTCCGGTAGTGTTGGTAGACACTCCTCCTCCAAGGAAATGTCAATTAAAGCTAATAAATAACATACGATTATTATGATTTCTGGGTTGGTCAACTTTCCTGGTTAATGCAGATTGTACGGTCTTGGTGATTCAGAAAAGGAGAACTGTTTTAGGATGCTATTAAACAGTAAAACTACTGCTGGTATTACAGTATAAAATATGGTAAACAAATAAAACACAGGCTTGTGATTGGTCACAAAGTCTTGTTAAGATAAGCAGAGCCACACCTTAGTGTGATATAAAGAAAATTCAAGATGAACACCCAGTATGCCTCACTTAGTGTTCTTAAATTTGCAGCTTTTTCACACGAATAGCTCGGTGTTTCTGTAGAGGACGGAGGGAGGTCAGGTGAAGGGGTTAGCTGGTAAAAAGCACTCAAAAACCTTCCATCTGACAGCTGCTGTTTTCCGCTCTGCCGCTTCTCAGTGCCGCCAGGTGAAGATCACCATCCTGGGGGAAGAGGGGGTTCCCGTGCAGGTGGACGGGGAAGCGTGGATCCAACCGCCCGGCATCGTCAAGATCGTCCACAAGAACCGCGCGCAGATGCTCACGAGAGACAGAGTAAGCTCCGACACATGCATAGAAAACTGCTATGCGACAGTTCGCATACATACAGTATGTCTGCTGTATGCGCGTGAAAACCAGCGCTGGCTTGAAATGTTCTGCCTTTCATAAATATTGCAGCCGAAAATCCACCCTCAGCTCCTCAGCTTCAGCTCTCTGCCTGTGTTGTTGACTCTTTCTATTTTGGGATTTCTTAAATCACATCCATACCCACTGTTTGTTCTCCCTTCATGCTGCTCAAACCTCTGAGAGCTCTCTTGAGCCAAGCACATTTGGGCAGTTTGTTTCCATGGTTTCCCCTCCTTAAGCACCACAGAGTTGGCTCGCTGGTTTTATCCTCCTAAATGTGGCTTTTATTCAGTGAAATAGTGACAGTTATGCCTCGGGTAAATGTTTTCCCTGCTGGATGCCTTCTTGAGGCATGATCATTGGCAGGTTGTTAAATTAAATTCAAAATGAAACACTTTTCTTTCTTTGCTCCGTCATGAGATAAACAAAAAAATATGTTTTTCCTCTTGCATATTAGTATAGACATGAGCTGAAACGCACCCTGAGATTTATTTCCACAAAACGCACAATACCTGAGAGGGAAACCCCTCAAATCAGACATCAGGTGGCTCGTGGATTTGATTTTGTTTTGAATTACGGACTGAAATAGACTTGTCTTTTAAAGGTGGCTCAGCAGCACTAGAAGTTTATTAGATGTGTTTGCCTAAATGTACAAAAGGTCTCCATCTCTTTACAACCAGGCGTTTGAGAGCACGCTAAAGTCGTGGGAGGACAAGAGGAAGATCGACAGCTACCGCGCCACGAGGCCCCGCCTTAACTCCCAGCAGTCCATGGAGTACCTGACCGAGGAAGAGTGCGCTCAGGTTCAGCAGCTGGGCATCGTGGCCGAAACGCTCATCAACAAGTAGGCGGCTCTTGATATTGTCTCTCCTTGTCTTAACTGCTCTACAGTTCTTGGATAATCAGTCTAACTCTGTGTTGTTTTCACACACCTTTTAGAAAAGTTGAGCGTTGTTGCCATCTTGATGTTTTTTTTCCACGAGAATAAATATTTTGCCCTCCAAAACTGGAGCGCAGACTTCCTGTACCACACAGCAGGGCGTATTTTTTTGTTAGATGCTGCAAACATGGTTGAAAAGCCTAGCAGACATCCTGTGGTGGCATCCACCTCAAAGGGGGGGCTGCATCTTTAATCATGCATAACTTTAATTCTTAATAACATTCTAATGGACAAGTTCTTAAAAGAAATCCAACCCTGTGCAGTTGTTATGAAGGCAGAAATGAGCTACAGAGACTAAAACTGTTTGCTGGAGCAAGCTGCAAACATGTATTTCTGCTCTGAAGTTTGATTTATTTATTTATTTTTTTAATGGACATTTATGGAGATTGACTTGTTTTTCTTTATGACTCCGGTCATAAAGTGATGGACATTACATCACCTCCACCAGCCCGAACAGCTGATTCAAGGCAGGATGGATCCATGCTTTCATGTTGTTTACACCAGTTTCCTGTTCGTAGCTGACAGGAGTCACACCTGGTGCGGTCTTCTGCTGCTGTGTGTTCACAGATGCTCTTCTGCATACCTTGGTTGTGACCGGTAGTTATTTGAGCGGTTGTTTCCCTCCTGTCAGCTGTCTGTCCATTTTCTTCTGACCTCTGACATCAGTGAGGAATTTTCACCCAGAGAAATGCCGCCCACCGGATATTTTCTTTTCTGCCCGTTCCCTGTAAACCCTAGAGATGACTGTGTAGGAAAATCCCAGCAGATCAGCAGTTTCTACTTATCATTTTTTGTTTTTTCACTGACATTAGCTTTACATTCTTCCTTCAGATGTTTCACATTAAAACCCTTTAAAAAAACAAGAAGTCACAGTTTTAGTCAAAAGATTTTTTTATGGGTTAT
>JAVDPK010003059.1:111025-132796 GCA_034780415.1 Cichlasoma orientale | reverse complement strand
CCCAGGCCTCTGGTAGAGGACCCGAGCTTGAAGGGCAAAAAGACCGCCCGTAGGGGCGAGCTGGGATTTTTTTTATATATATATATATATAAGAATAATATTTTTCAAACATTACAAACAGCACAATCTCCAGCTTACAGTACAGAGAAGCAGGCCGTCTGAACTGTGTGAAGACCATTAACGGGTATTTCTCTCATCCCACTGCAGTTAACTAGCTTTTCTGCAAACTTGGTCTAAGTTTGTCTCTGTTGCACCGATGAGCCATTCTATCTTTTTATATAATTTTTTTCCCACGCTTATAAACAGGTAGTGTCCCTCTGCAGCTTCCTCTTCCTGTGTCAGTCTGCCTGGTTTACGATGATGTCTTCCGTTATATCTTATAAACTGCCTTCCTTTCAGGATGATAAATATTTTAATTACACTTGTAAACGTGCCTCAGATGTGGAGAAATGCTCATAAAGGGAATTTCTTTTCGAGAGATTTGTTACAAATAATTTAAGAGCGCAACAGAAGATGTGAACGCTTCTACCTGCTGCCATTATATCTGAGAAAGTTTAAATGTTAACTTAAAGTTTTCATTATGATGAAGATTTGAAACTAAAGTTAAAGGTGGGAAAAGAAGAGCGGTGTAAAAGCACCTTCTGCCCCATCAACAGGTTGCAATGGCTTATTTGAACAGCCACCATAATTGTGCTCTTTGAAGTTGATGATTTCCTGCCTCATCCTCCTTAGAATCCGCGAGGCAGCCAAAACCCACAAGCTGGTGGAGCAGGAGTTGGCTCACGCCGTCAACGCCACCGCCCTGGTGCTCACGGAGGCCAAACTGTCCAGCCCCGAGGTAAGAAACCGAGGCGGAGAGCAGAGGAAGAAAGAGGCACAGATGAATGGGCAGATGGGCGAGTTGATTGAGGAAGTAAAACGTCCAGATTTTCAGCAGTATGCTCGGGTTTCACGTCAATGTAGAGGCTGCTACATTTGCAGCCTGTTAACCTGAAGTGCATCAGTGATGTCACTGCAAGGACACTGTATGTCTTCATAACATTTTGAAATTATTACATATTAGAGGGGTTGAAATGTACAGTTTTATTGCAATACGTTGCTTAATCCCAATGTTTCATCACAGGACATTAGATGATAAAAACCCCCACTTGATTTTTTTTTTCTTTTTTTTTTTTTTTAAAGTGTCTGAGTCGCAGCACAGCGGTGGAAATTGTCAACAGCAGTAAAGTCCTCCAGGCTGAGACCAGGATGCTCCTCGACGGAAAACTGCTGGTACACCCCGACAGTTCATCCCTCCCTTCTCTCTGTTGTTTGCTTTGTATGCATCTTGTTTGTGTTCGTTCCTTCGTTTCTCCCAAAGCCGTTCGAACAGTCACGTCTCACATTTCAGCTTCTGCCGTTCAGCGTATTTGTTCAGTTTTGTGTTTGCTGTAGCTTTACTCACTCTGTGAGGGGAATCTACCTTTTTCAGCAGTGCTCCTTTGTGCAGAAGAGCAAATTAATGAGAACTCTGCAAATGAAGATTTGAAGCTCATGTCTGGCCGCTTCCAGACAGTCTAGGCTCCAGTATCCTTCACTTTCATTGGTATTCGCTTCAGTCACTCACCTGGAAGTAGAGAAAAGTTTATCCCACCTGCCGTCATGGCGCTTGTTTCACTAATATTCATAGTTAATGTGGTCTCTGGTCACCACGTTGCTCCAGTCATGTCACTTCCACTTATTTTGCCTGGAATTGCTAGAAGTTAACAAATTCTTCTTTTTTTTTGACATCGCTTGGTCTCTACATTGCTTTTCCTGTGTGCACACCACCTAAGAAATAAAGACTATGGCATGCTGGAAACTGACAAAAACCGGAAGGTGCGAATCCCTTCACAGAAACGTGCACACCTGTTTTCTTCCTACTACTGGAACACGATCCAAAACAGAGCTCCAAACTTTGTAAGAACTATTTAAAGAAACAGTCAGATTCTGTCCATTATGTCCAGTCACCAGATCTCAGCCCCACTGAGCTGTTTGGAAAAAGCTTGACTGTATGTTGTATACAGACATTTCAACTTGTGGGTGGCATTTCATGCAGCTTTGGATGAGCTGGATAATTCTGTTCAACGCTAGAAGGACAAAACTGAGCATAGCGTTAGTGCATGCACGCCACAAAGGCAAACTCTGCCTGCATTTTATTAAATTGGTTAATAACAGCGTATATCAGACTGCATCGACTGATGGCTCAGATGATATGCCTTCTGCACATCCTTTTGGCAAATCTCACATAAAGCACTTTTAAGCTATTTTAGTCCACTTAACAGTTTCTGCAGGCCACCTTGCAACCCACCTCCACTCCTTTTGATGCTGTTTTTGACTCGTCTGTGTATCAGAGTGCCGATGATGAATGATCCTGAAGGAAACAATTTTTTGTAATCTTGTCAATTTCTTGACTCTTTATTCTCCACTTCTAAACTCATCGGATGAAAAGAATTTTATGAAAAATGTATGGAAAAACTTTTCTGGGTGACCAAAATGTTTTGAGCTATTTTTATGTGATGGATGTTTCTAAAATAGACCAAAAGGGAATCGTCAAAACAGGGAAATGCATTTTATCCGCTTCCTGTTTTGAAGTATAGTTAATAAACAGGGTGTAACTTTCACTTCCTTGTGAATGGTGAGCCACAGGTAGTGATTTTACTTCCTTAAACTTCTTTTGATGAGAGAGATGAAATGAACTGAACATGTGATGATTACGCAGATAAGCAGTGCAGCAAAGAGGACGTATTAGCATAATATGCAAAATGACTTTCAAAGAAAGTAACCGTTGTTGACGCGTTAACAGGTGTTCACGCAACGGTGAATGCACACAATATTCAGAAGGGGTCAAAATGTACATCAACACAGACCAGATGTTGGCTTACAGATGGTTAATGTCAGTCTGTAGGAAAACCAATTGCTCAACAGTAGCTGTCTATATGATCGCATGTCAGATTCTGATTATAATTCATCTCCTCTTCACCTTCTCTCTCAGTCGGAGTCTCCGGAGCGAGAGGAGCTTCGCTCGACTTTGAACAGCCTCAGCGCTGAGCTCCACAAGCTGGATGACATCCACTGGATCTGCCCGCTCATGCAGTGCACTGAGGAGGTGGGATGGGATGCTGTGTTTGTTTGTGTCAGAGAGAAGCTATGGCATTATGGCAGACTAACAACCAGCAAAGTGCCACAGTGTCACTTCTGTTGCTCAGTCCTAACTCATAGCAGCCCATCTGCCCTCACTGACAACTTTGAAATATCAAAAATATTCCTCGTTGTGTACCCAGCAATCTCTGCTTGTATTTTTAGGACTCTGTGAGGAGCAGCAGTAAGAGCAGCAGCAGTATGAAGCTAAAGATCATACCTAAGGGGAAGAAGGAGAGAGAGAAGCTCCACAAGCAGAAGTCCAACAGTTCTCTCTCAGGTAAAAGATCTCACCATCTCCAGTCATACTTTAGATCCACTGTATGCAAACCATGTGACCCCATTTTAACCAAAGCATGAAGAACAGTTAGCTTATGCTGCAGTCACACTAGGGAAACCAGTGGTTGGAGACCGCAGCACGAACAAAATTATTGTGTATCCCTGTCTTTGGAATGGTTGCTTTGATAATGGGGAGCAGGTTCGCGACTACTCACAGTCAGCTGCCATCTTCAAAGTGACGTTTGTGTACCAAGACGGCGATAAGACCGTGTGCGATTGAATGGTGTCACTGGCAATTACATGGTATCTGTTTTTGATGATACGTCGATTAACTGCAATAAATCACCAAAAACCCCACATCTGTTGCTGTCTCCATTCTCATTAACCACTTACAGTCAGAGTTCAGAACCTCATAAATTTCAGACATTTAGAAATTCCTAAATGGTCACAAATAATGACAAAAAATGCCGATTTAATTGCAAAATGACACGTGCACTCCGTAATCTTGCTTTTATATAGGGCTAAAACTAGAACATAACTAGTCCTCGGTGTGTTGTGCAGTAATGCTTATGCATTCCTGTCCAGTTCATTTTAAGATGTAGCACTTCTCAATTATGGTAAAAGAAAAAAAATAGTCATAATATTTTTAACAGTGGATTTCCATGAACTTTAAATACAATTCAATAGAAAAAATAAGTTAATAAAGAAACCAAATGATGAAGTGGAGCTCAAATGCCACATTTCCACTAGTACCCGCTCAGCATGACTCGACTCGGCTCAACATGCCGCTGCGGTTCCCAGCGATCCGAGGCCATCTGAAAATGTGACATCGAATAACAGCATGCCTCTGATTGGCCAGGGAGTGTCGTCACTGGCTGAGTCATGAGAGCGACTCCTTCACCAGAAACAAACGCGCCATTTTTAAAACCCGACAGCGAGGGAAACGGAGACACACAAACCAACACTGTGGTTACGTCAAGTAACTTCTGCCTGCGTTGCCATATCAACTCCACCCACATTCCATTACAATTGCGCACCACCTTAATGCGGTGGTGCGCAATTGTAATGGAAACAAAACCGAGTCGAGTCGAGTGGGTACTAATGGAAAAGAGGCAAACGAGTCCTCGGGTTTGGGGAGAGACCCAGAGAAGGGGCGGTTTTGTCTGTCCAGTCTGTCACCTCAGGGGACCTGCATGGAAACCAGGGAAACACTTAGGGATCACTTTTCCATCATCCATCCGTCTGTCTGTCCATCACACTTTCAGTATCACAGTAACTGAAACATTTTGACTTCAAACTTGGAGGATAGATACGTATTGAAGAGAACTGCAGAACACAAGAACCGTAACCCGTGTTCTTTGGAACACTCTTGTTTTATCATCTTGGCTTGAGCTGAACCAAACAGTCACTGACTTCAGGCTTTTAAAGAAAAAAGGTACAAAATGAATCCATTTTATTACTCCATAATCATTAATCAAAAATAAAGTTCAATATCTCCTAGTCCATTCCAGACATTTATTAATTGTCTAGTATTAATACAAACTAGAGCAGCACATCCACACTGACAAAAAACCCACACCAGGTGCTGAACCCAAACCACAAAGTAGTAGAAGATCAAAAACTTGCACACTGTGCTCGGGTTTGTCTTCTTTATTCCCCACAAAAAAAGGTGACATTTTAAGCATCAGATAATAATGCACACAGTATAGCAGTAAACAGGTTGTTGTGAGGCAGATCTGAAAAACAGATGCGTTTCTGTGGAGCCGTTAATCTTTTTTCTTTGCTTGGTATCAGTTTACACTGAACCTAATCCATGTTTGATTCTCTTTGCTTTGGGCGTGTCACTCATTGTGTTCTGTAGTCATGTCTCAAAGTCACCGTAACTAAGCAAACTATAATTATTCACAAGAAGGAGGAAGTTCTGCAAGTCTGCAGGGCTCGTCTCATTTTCTGGCCGATGGTTATGGAGTCAGATTCATGCCGTTTACTTTTTGTTTGCTGTGGCGACTCCTGCTGTGCAAACCGTTTAATTGTTTTTAACCACATAATCTAACTCTGTGTGACACTGGAGCCGCACCACAAAGGATCAAGTTTGCAAAAAAAAACAGCAGCTAGCGTGTTCCTTCAGTACGCATCAGTGAGAAACAAAAAGAGAGGCCTAAAATGACGATTTAGTCCAAGAACTATCTAAAAAAAAAAAAAGAGGCGTTAGTCCGTTCAAAGCCGCCTCTTATTTTGATAAAGTGGAATTATGTGCTTTTGTGTGCAGGTACAGTTTAGCGTTTTTATTGTTTTCTGTCTCTTCCGCAGGAGCCTGGGATATCAAAGGTGGGGCCGCTGAGGCAGATTCTTCAGGCAACTGAAGCTCCGCACAAGGTGCTTTATCACTGATGCCGATACCCTGAGAACCAGGTGTGAGGAGCACCCCTCCTCTCCTTCCCTCTAACCGCAATGCCCAGTGGCTTGACAGAGGTGTCCTCGCTGTTTTACATCTTAGTCATCTCTTTTTTTTTTTTATTTTATTTTTAAAAAGTTTTTGTTTTTAAAGGCTTTGCCTCGCATTGCGTCACCACTGGCGTTCTGTAGACGTGGCCGGCAGCGAATCAAACTGAAAACAAGGCAGGCGCGGAGCAACGACGTCCCTCCTCGCTTACGTTTCTTTTTTTTTCTTTTTGTTTGTGACCAAGAAATGTGTTTACGTGGTGCTCTCCTTGCATGCTGAGTGCAGCCATATTATTTTATATGTTTGAGCATAAGTTGTAACAATCTTTTAACTTAAATCGTTTGATTTCCGAACTTCTCGAATCGCCTTTAGACCTCGAGTAAGACTGAATATTTATCCCGTGTCGCTACTGCCATGAGAATTCCAACGCAACAAATCAACAAAATGAACAAACTGAAACATCTCGACCTGATCGTCTACTGAACTGGAGAATCTCTTATATGTTGCAAAAAATATATATACTGAGGAATGTACTTGTGTGGACTTGTATTAACCTGTGAATAATGATGATGTTAAATGATAAATCGTATATGATTTTACAGAGGTTCTATTGTCGTGGTTCTAAAGTGGTTCTTAATAGGCTGTCGTGTGACTTGTGTGGTCCGAGGCTATGCAGCAACGCTGCAAAAAAAAAAAAATGAACTTCACCGTGAGTCATTTCATCTGGCATTCAGCCCTGTGAAAAGATCCAACTGTGGGACTTTAAAAGTACGCTCACTCGGTTATTATCAAGGTCGAAAATGTGGCTTATGTGGGAGTTAAATATTTCTTCCCACTGTGCAGCTTTTCAGTTGTTCTGTGAACCACTGTGAGGGACGGCACTAGATGAAGTGACTCAATAAGATGAAATATTTTCGGCAGTGTCTGGTAAATGCGTTTACAGAAGGAGGAAGCATCAAGGACACACACAAACAAAACATTACAGCTACTCAGTATATTACTAATACTTTGCCATATTCATGATTGTATATGTAATATATGAGTCAGTGGATTTTTGACTTTGCCTTGTCGTGGTTAAAAGCTATTATTGTTATTAACATTACAAATGTATATCTATTTTTTTGTATATCTTATTTTCCCAATGGTAATCTGTGAAGCTGTTCTGGCTTTGCTGCTTCCCCCTTTGACAAACTCTTTGGCCACCACGCATATAATCAAAGCCAATTACTATCGTTACGTGTGTCCCTGCATGCATACTTAGCCTTCCTTCGCCTCACAGTGGATATTGCCTCATAAAAGTTTCTTTTCTTTTCTTTTCTTTTGGGTTTTTTGCATGTTTGTTCTGACCAACAACATTTATGAATGTTAGTTTTGTTTTAAACCACACTGGTTGGGGTTTAGCTGCAAAACACGAGCTAATTTAGGGAAAAAGAAGGGAAAAAAAACACTAGTCAGATACTTACATCTTGCATATTGTAAAGTTACTCTTAGCAGTATATCAATAATGTAATATTTGATCAAACTAGTGCCAAAGTGAGTACATAAATTGTTATGCTGTTTGGAAATCCATAAAATCTAAAGTCTTTCCTTTGCAAAATACCAGCAGAAGTTCACTCATTTGCTGTTTTAATTTGAGTCAGCTTAGAAGGTTAAGGGAGTGAACCCGAGAACGTGTTTAACATGGCGGTAAACTGGAAATCATTCTTTTGTAGTAGCCTAAAAAGTAAAATGCATTATCCAGCAACACCAAAACTGTGTTATTTGCATGTATTTTATGATCTGGAGTTTTGTGTCTCAACTCAAGAAAGGGCAGGAGGGGAAAAAAGAGCTTTCATAAATTCACTTAGACTCAGGTCTGTTAAAAATAGAAAGCAAAGTTGTTTCAGGTATCAAATGCTTGATTCTTTAAATGAAACCATTATTTTTATATTTATTGAGTTAAACCATACCATGGGCCATAGTAACCATCAAATGTTTTGAGAGCTTGTAATAAGGAAGTAAGGCTAAGTTCTCAAAGTTAAACGAAATACTATATTAGCATTTTTTTACACTAGCTAATGTTATGATGCAGTGGTTGTTAAATGTGCAGCTTCCATAACGCTCATTTGTGATGCAGCTAAACTGCTTTAAAAAGTAGATAAGGGACAAAAATTTACATTCACTTTGACTCAGGTCTGTTAAAGATAAAGTTGCTTTGAGCATCGCCTCAGAAATCACTTCCGCGAACAAGGCTAAAGGTTTCATTTACGTTTCTTCATAGTCACAGAAGTGGTTGGTTGTTGAGTTCAGACGTTATTTTCACATTTATCAAACTAATCCTTAACTAGACAGAGTAACTGTGAGGCGTTGTAGATGTAGGATTGTGCTACTGTATCCATAGTGTGCCAGCTTTACGCTCTACACCTTAGAGGCTTTTGTGGTGTTGTGCCAAGTTTGTACTTTTGTGGGTTACGAGACATACAGTAAGGTGCGCGTGAGAGAGCGAGAGAGCTTACGTGCGCTTCAGATGCGGAAGTTATTTGTCACATTTCAAAGTTTACTGTCTCTTGCCTTGCACTTTATCAAGACGTTAACTTGATTGGGGGGGGGGGGGTCACGTGTACTTGTGTGTATGTAAGATTTTGTGTGTTTACAAGGGTTTTTTTTTTTTTTTAAATTGATTTAATGAACAGAATCTTTTTATTTATGACAAATGTGTACGGACATAAGTGTTTTGATAAAGTGTGATATATGTAACCAGTCATAAAAGAGTGACAACATATACGGAGATGTATACACAAATGTTTATTGCATTCGTGGATGTACACAATTACTCCAACAGCAGCTTGACACCTGCCATTTGACCTCAATGTTATTATATGTGATTGTGTCATTTTGCCATCACAGAGCTGTCATTCAAACATCCTTACACAAATTGGTATGCTGTCCCCAACAGAGAGAAAAAAAAGTAATATAAAATTTATTCTAACTTTAAACCAAAGTTATTTAAGTTCTCCAGTGTTTTTTACAGACTAACACAAAAAGAGCTGTTCCGCTTGTGTGTGAACGCTTTTTTTTTTTTTTTTTTTTGGTGAAATTTTTGTGTAAAATGTTTGGATTTGTGTTTGTTGTGCTGAAAATTATTGGGGAACATAATATATGGAAGCCATTTTGGGACAAGTAATTGCTTATTTATTGCTCTTTTAATCAAATATTTCCTAACTTTTTTTCTTCTTCTTCTTTAAAAGCATTTGTTTGTTGTTGTTGGGATTTTTTCTTTTGTTTTTCAAATGTCACAGACTGAAACTCTTCCTGAGGAGTTCTGTGGAGCTGAGGAGAAAAATGCTAACTGAGGAGCTCAAATGAATCCACAGATTACAAACACTCAGCCATGTTTGTGCAACAGTATTCCATAGATGACATTTGTGAACGCGCCCCTGACTCCTGAACAGCCTGAGACGGTGTGCGCAATGCTGGAAGCCAGACTAGATGTTGCACGACCTTGTATGTTGCGAGGTGTTTTATTGTGTTATCGTGTGCAGTTTGTAACAAAGACAAAGTCAGTGCAACCCTCTGGAGATTAAATGAATTATCGAAGTGTGATAAGTGTGTGCACTTTATTTTTGGAAACTGTGTGATTTTTTTGTTGCTCTTCAAGTGTTTATCTTACAGGTGGAGAAAAGAGTAAAGGCCACAGTGGGCTTTATTCAAACTTAAGGTAAACACTTAAATATTTCTTTTTATCATTGTTGTGTAACCACTGAACTTTTGAGTACTGTATTAGAGGAAGACTGCTTTCTCTTTCTGTGTGTTTTAACAGTTGCAAAATTATTTTGATGTCTCTGGATAAATGAAATGATCTCCTTTAGTTTGTGGCGCAGTTTATACATTTTTTGGGGGGCGCAGACTCGGTGATCTACAATAATAGTATTTTCCAAGGTGCTGGAAACATTCCTCAGAGATTTTGGTCCATATTGACATGATAGCATCACACAGTCACTGATTTGTTGCTGCACTTCCGTGATGAGACTCCACCGCATCCCAAAGGTCCTCTATTGAATTGAGATCTGGTGACTGTGGAGGCCATTTAAGTATGGTGAAATCATTGTCCTGTTCAAGAAACCAGCTTGAGATGATTCGAGCCGTCAGAAGATGGTACACTGGCCATAAAGGGATGGTCACGGTCCGCAACAATACTCAGGCTATGATATTTAAATGATGCTCAGTTGATACTAAAGTGCCCAAAGTGTGCCAAGAAACTATCCCCCACACTGTGGCACCAAGGCAGGATGGATCCATGCTTTCATGTTTACACTGTGCATCACTTGCTGTAGCCGCCATCTCCTCAATCTTCACGCAGTCACCCCCTCTCCAGTTAGGCAAGTGCCTCTACATATCAAAATATGCAACTAAACACAGCGACTATTAATTACCGTGTGGAATGTAATTAATGCAAGACTCCAGTGAACCCTTTCCATCAAATATCAGGCTTTAAACACTGAGGAGTTAAGACTACAGCTTCAGTCTTATTTACTAGCCGCGGTTGCTTAAAAACAATTAGCCCACATGCTGCGCGTTCTTTGTTTGGCTGTAGTAAAGCAGGTCAGTGAGTAATACTGTGTAGGCTGTACTCACAGATGTACAATAGGCTTATAATAATGAAAACAAAGTGTGAGAATATCAGCATGACTCAGGCTAGTCCGACCTAAACTGTTTTGTTTACAGCACCAGTGGATAAGCTAATGATTCATTACAGGCTTTTAAATAAATCATTAATCTTTCTGCTTAAAGCCCAGGGGACCTGTGATGGATATCAAGTCTTTATATCATTGATCCAGCTATTTATCCGTGATGGTTTGAGCCAGCGGTGGTAAAATGCCATCAGTCTGTACGAGAGAAGAAAACAACAGAAATCTACAAATAGAAACGACATAGGGCATAGAAATGGACTCTTTATTTCTTCTACATTTTTGTCTTCACATTTGAAGAGCTAAAAAAACAAATCTGACTATTTCAGAAATAAATATGTCCTAATGCATTATAAAAATTCTCTCTTCTTATTTTCTGTTTCTAAAAATCAGCTCCTTTTCACTCGAGATCTGGCATGTCTTCGTATCCTTCTTCCTCCTGTCTCCTTTGCTCTTCTAGCTTCTTCCTCTTCTCCTCTGCCTTCATCCTCTCCTCCAGCGCCTTCTTCATCTCCTCCTCCACCTCCTTCCTCTTTAAGTTCGCTGCCTCTTCCTCCTCGTTCTCCTGATTTCCGTTGACCTTCTCCTTCTTTTTATTCTTGGGCGTGCCGTAGGCCCACTCTTCGTCTGAGTCGCTAATGTCGTCGTCGTCGATGTCCCAGTCGGGCTGTTGAGGCTCGTTGGTTTCGATCAAGTTGTCGTCTACAGGCTCGGGCTCGGGTTTGTAGTTCGGGTCCTCCAGTTTGCCCCAGGCCACCTGGTCGGCCTTGCGGAGGTTGATCTCCAGTTTAGACGGGACCATGCTGACTGAGCTGCGCTTCACATCGATCACCTGAAGGTAAGAGAGGTCAAAACGTTGACTGGAAGAAATTCAAGCACATTCTAGTTTAAACGTATCCGTATAATCTTGTCAAGCACAGAAAACATCCACAGTCACTTGGATACAGAGTCTCCATCTACTTCTTTCTTTCTCAAATACGTTTTTTAACCCCAGGCAGAAAGTGTGGATGCAAAACCTGCCAAACAGGACTCATGAGCTTTATGAACCCACCATCCTCCAACCTCAGATTCATTCACTGCTTCTGAATAAGCAGCTGAAGTCCACCGAGTGCAAAATGAGAAAGGTCATTTCTAGCAGAGAGCAGATACTTACCCCCCAGAGGTGGAAGTCTCTCTTGAAAATCTTACTGTTCTCAAACTGGATTTGACATGAGAGCTAAAGAGAGGACAGAAAAAAGAGAAACAATGTAGGTTTTATTGTAGGTTGTTGACTTTTGAGAAAAATCTGTTGAGTTAGAACATGTTTGAACTTAGCTGAGGTTAAAAATATAACTTCTTTTCAGAATTTTTTTAAATCCTTGTAATGATTTGAAGAAGCTTGGCTTGTTTATTTCGTTAACCGTGGCTCCTTTTAGATCACTTCAACTTCCTGAATCAAAGCGAGTGCAGCCCTGTCCACGTATAGCAGTTACTGGGTACCCGCCCACCTTGTGTTACTAATGGTTATTTCACCTGAAGTCGCTACAAGTCGCTGAATTTTAATGCTTTTACTAATTTATCCTTTAGATGTGTATGGCTGTTTCCTGTCTTTGTGTATACTCGCCATGCCCAGGACACACTTGAAAAAGAGATTTTAATCTCAATATGTTTTTTCTTCCTGGTTAAATAAAGGTAAAATAAAATTTAAAAAAAAATTCATTGACCTTCGATGCTCACTGGTTGCTACATCGCAACATGATGTTGCTACATGAGGTTCTGGCCGGACTCTGAATGTAAGTAGTTAAAGTGAATATCAACAGATTTGGGAATTTCACTGATTTATCGCAATTAATCACAGTTTTATGACAAACAGATTGCACATAATTGCAAACTTGACCTCAGTCAATTGCAAAATGATAGACTGACACCATCTTATTGCCATTTTATCACCTTCTCGACACACCAAAGTTGCTTTGAAGATGGCAACTGGGTGCAGTTTCCATCTTCATCTATTGCAACCGTGTTGCGACATTATTGCGACACGGTTGCAGTAATTTTGTTTGCGCTGCGGTCTCCCACCGCTGTTTTCTCTCGTGTGACTGTAACATCAGAGGCGCAGTGACAGCAGAACTGAGAAGCTTAAACTTTTATACAAAAGTAATTTATTAAAGCTTCCTGTTACATAAATGCAACAAGTTTTTTTTCTAATAACACAGCATACATATTTAACTAAAGCCTCAGTATTGAGGTTAATAAATCAGTTATATGTGCTTTATAGATCAGTTAGAAATTGTAAAAGTCGTCTCCACTAAAGTGATGGTTGTGTCCTCTTTGTAGCTTTTATTACCATCTGGGAAAGGGGTTGCACTAATTCTTGTAACTCAACTGTCTTCTTATTAATGTCAGTTCCTGTACTGAATTGTGATTTCTTAATTATTAATAAAGCCATTAATTACTAGAATGAACCTCTTATAGAGGTTGCTACCACATACACAGTATTCAGTCTGTTTTCATCATACTCACCACCGTCCGGTTGGCCTCTATACTGCAAAACTCCGGGTTTGCGTTCTTGGCGTAAACGGTCACGGCAACGTTGTTGCCAGTCTGATGCCAGTCATATCGACACGCCACCTTCTTCTTGTCCTGCAAAACACGCGCACGAACGCATACACCAGTGAGCTGCGCTGAGATGGGCGCGACCAGACTGTACCGCAACGTGACCGAAAAGCTCAAAAGCTGATGGCAATGTATGAAACGTACAGCAAAATCACCCAATGAATGAGAGAAACCTCACTCCTGTCCTGATTTGATGGTTCGGATTACTTTAGCTCTCCTCGAGGCCATTTGAATTTGTGGTAAACATGATTTGTATCCACTGAAGTTTGACTTCTTTTCATCTATCACAGATAATTCCTCCCACTGGAGTCTTTTTTTTTTTAGTGATCAAAAGGTTTTCTTGCCACGAACAAGTGAACCGCGCACACAGAAGTAGGTCACTTTAAAGCTTTTTTCCCCCCAGCCCTTGAGATCTGTTTTTCTTTTTCTCTGCAAACTTTGATCCGATCCCCGATGTCCCGCGTGCCGTTTCTCTAGTACATTCTCCAGTTGGTGCATGTACCTGCTTTGGGATCCAGCGGTGTTTCCCTGCGGTGCAGCCCTTCTGGTCCAGGAAGGCGTTGAAATCTGTTGTCTTGATGCAGCAGCAGCTCCAGTACTTGTACCTGAACCAAAACATTTTAAAAGTGGTCACAGTTTGTAACAAACAAGAGGTTGTTTGGGAAACAACAACCTAACTGATCCCCATGAAATGAGACTAATTCAGGTTTTGTTAGAAAAGCTGCCCAGCAGTTGGAAGCCCAGAGTTACACTTAATGTGATTTAAGGAGCGCTTGCAGTTTAATTTGCTCCTAAAGTCTGTTCCTAATGTTGCAGATTTGCTTTAATTACCAATCTTTAATTAACTCTCTTATCTTGAAGCTTTTATGTTTCTTGCTTTGCGTGCATGGCCTTCAGTTTAGTTTTGTTTACATTCCTCCTTTGTAGAAGTCGACTAATTGTTGTTTTTGATAAGAGCTATGGAAATAAAGAATGTAATTATGGTTTTGTTATAGTGGATTAGGCCTGTTTTCTTTTTAATATCTGGGGTAAACCAGTGGCAGGGTAGGGTTTTTGTTCTTACCCCTCATGGAAGACGGGCGCTCCAGGGTGGTGGGTGCAGACTTCCGCGTCGGTCTGTGGGCCTTGGTAGCTCTAAACACACAAACACAGCGCAAACAATCACAACGTAAAGACGATCGGATCAGAAGATTTAGCTTTTTCAAAGCGGTTTGGAGATTTACGCACAAAAGCTCTTTGTAGT
Source organism: Cichlasoma orientale (assembly GCA_034780415.1). Classification (NCBI taxonomy): domain Eukaryota; kingdom Metazoa; phylum Chordata; class Actinopteri; order Cichliformes; family Cichlidae; genus Cichlasoma; species Cichlasoma orientale. Next base: position 118,410 of record JAVDPK010003059.1, on the reverse strand, counting down.
TTTTAAAGGGTGGTGTCAGATTTTCTGTGCACCGTTCAGTGAAAAAGGCAACGACGGCGACGTGAAGGGTTGTTCTCTGCAACATCAGCATTGTTGGCAGATCAGATCAACAGGTTATTAAATATTAAATATTAAATAAGGGGCTTTCTTCGTCCTTAAACTCGAGTTGCTGCCTGTTTGGCCTTGTATGTTTTACTTTTACAGAGAAAAAGCTGGACGAGATTCAAGGCTAAAAAAAAAAGGTAATTTCAATTTAAACATGTTTCTGCAAAATAAAAATAAAAAAACAAGAGCTGAGATTAAGCGCTGGTGGCTGAAGTGTTATTAGTATTAAGTACAGAGTAATTTGTGTGCTTTTATCCTGCGATCAAACCGAATGGGTTTAAAATCCAAAACTAATTTGAAAGTAAAATTAGAGACACTAAAAAAAAAAATTATTGAAAGTAAAATAAAAATTTAAATGTGAATGCAAATGTTTGATCTCTGTTTCTCCCACTGGCTCCCTCTCGTTTTAATGGCTCAGTCACACTAGAGTGGAAAAAAATGCCAACTTGATAACAGATAACGACTGACAGCAGACCAACTCCGTCTTATCGCCGCCTTGAAGATGGTGACCGACAGATCGCAGCCCTGGACCCTCTCTTTGAAGAAACCGTTTCAAAGTCAGCGAGGTCACAACTGGATTGCACGGAGTGGCAATAATTGCGGTCGTGCTGCCGTCTCCAGCCACCGTTTTGCGACTGTAGCATTGCCGACTGTGGATGTTGCCACTCTGTCGCTACCATCGAGACGAGATTCAGCTGAACAACAAAAAAAACTTATTGACCAATTAAAATAGTTCATATCTTTATCACATTTTACTTGTAATGAAAAGTGCAGTATCTACATTTAGAATTTTTGATTTGAAAAAAATACAACAGTAACTCCATATGTGCTCATCTTCTAATACTGTAAAAGAAAAACACGCACACTTAACTTTGAGTAAAAGCCTTGAATTCACTTCTCCATTAAAATCCTAAAACGCAATCATTACACATAAAGCGCCTCCTGCACCTGTATTCATAAGCAAGCAGCATGTTTTCAGCATCATATTTCATAAGTCAGTCGCGTGTTTGTCTGCTTTGCTTTTGTGTATTTTTGCTATATTAGAGGAAACAAAGAGCCAGATGAGTTAGAAAAGGTGGCAAATGTAGGAACAGATCAAATGTGTTGTTGCCTGCTTTGTCCACTAGATGGAGCTCTTAATAAGGTTTACAGAGACCAAAGCAGAGGGTTGATGGACTGAACTGAAACTAAAGCACAGCAGTGTGTGTGTTACTGCATGGCTGCCTCTGGGAGGACCCCCATTTGAGTTTTAGGGTGTTTCAACCACCGTTTATATTACAAGGCCCCAAGCCCACTGTGACTCTAGTTGAATAAATCAGACACTCACTGTTTTGCACCCTGTGTTTTTGCAGCGGGTCCCAGGTATAACAGACTGGCTCTCTGTTGGATAAAAAAAAAAGAAGAAAAAGATAAAAACAGAGATAACGGACCAGCAAGTCAGTTTTATCCAAGTTTTATTCCCTGAGAAAATCCAGCAGAGCTGCGAGAATACGTCGTTTTTGAAACCCGTGTGAGTTCTGCTGCACAGAGGTCAAACAATTCTCAGCGCACTGACAGATCCCAACCACCCACACTGTTTTTTAAGAAAATATATACATTTTTGTTCTTCCCCACTTTTACACAGAAACATCTTAAGACAGAGAATTGTGTAGCACATACTTAAAAAGCTACACTCAGTGCACTGTGCAATCCAATCCAATCCAGCAGCTCTGCCATGAAGCTAATACGGCTGCTGTTGAGGTGGTAGCACTGCTGATGTTTGGTTAAGAGCTGCTGTGTCACATTGGACCAGATTTCAAAGGTAAGTAAGTGTAAGGCACATTTACTCCTGAAGCTGTTGCGCATTAGCAAACATAGAACATTGCACACTGCAATGATGGACGACCTAATGCGCAAACATGCCCTGCAAAACTCTGCTTACCATTTTGTCTTTACTCGACTCTGAAAAGATGACTTTTCCCTAAATGGGAAACACCTGCCAGTGAACCATCAACGTTTCCAACTGTTTCCAATACAAATCAACCGGTTTCTCACTTTCATTGATCTCAGTGCAGCACCTTCCCTTATTTTGCCTAGTTTAAAGATATAGATGCACAATTTCAGAAAACTCTTAATGCAAGCTGACGTCTGTGGGATGCTGATCGCTTTGACTTGTTTTTAGTAAAAAAAAAAAAGGTTTGAGGCTTAATTATACACAACGTTAAGATGTCTTGGAACAGGTGCCTCCATAGTGTAGTGGATTGCACATTCATTTGGCATGCAAAAGGTCACTGGTTTAATTCCAGCTGAAGACATAAATCTTGCGTCAGGAAGGGCATCCAGTGTAAAACTCTGCCAAGTCAAACATGTGGAGCGACAAAGGAGCAGCTGAAAGTAGCTGCTGCTACTTCTTTTTATTAAGATGGTGTTGAACATTGCTTAAAATGGACCTAGTATGCTTTCATATACCATCACTGGCCACTTTGATAAGTACACCCGCTCAGCTGCTCATTAATGCAAATATGTGATCAGCCAATCACATGGCAGCAGCTCAAACCGAGCTGACGTTCAGGCTGAGCGTCAGAGTGTGGGGAGAAAGGTGATTTAAGTGACTCTGAACGTGGCGTGGTTGTTGGCGCCGGACGTGCTGGTCCGAGTGTTACAGAAACTCCTGATCTGCTGGGATTTTCCCACACAGACATCTCTGCGGTTTACAGAGGACGGTCTGAGGAAGAGAAAATAACCTGTGAGCGGCAGTTCTCTGGGTGAAAATGCCTTGTTGATGTCAGAGGAGAATGGTCAGAGTGACAGGAAGGCAGCAGTAACTCAAACAGCCACTTGTTACACCTAAGGGATGCAGAAGAGCATCTCAACATGCTGAACCTGGAAGCAGATGAGCTGCAGCAGCAGAAGACCACACCGGGTGCCACTCCTGTCAGCTCAGAGCAGGAAACTGAGGCTACAATTCACACGGGCTCACTAAAACTGGGCAATAGTGGATTGGAAAGATGTTACCTGGACTAATGAAAGCATGGCTCCATCCTGCCTCATATCAGTGATGCAGGCTGCTGGTGGCTGCCCCAGCAGGATGATTAAAAAAAAAAAAAAAAAAACACGTCACAAATCTCAGATCATCTCAAACTGGTTTCTTGAACATGTCGGTGAGATCACTGCACTCCAATGACCTCCACAGTGACCAGATCTCGATCCAGTAGAGCACCTTTGGGATGTGGTGGAATGGCGAATTCACATCGTGGATGTGCCGCCGACAAATCAGCAACAACTGTGTGACGATGTCGTGTCAATATGGACCAAAATCTCTGAGGAGTGTTTTCAGCACCTTGTTGAATCTGTGCCATGAAGAATTAAGGTGGCTCTGAAGGGGAAAGGAGGTCCAACTTGGTACTAGCGAGATGTACCTAAAGAAGTGGCCAGTGTGTGTAGTAAACATTTAAATGTTTAAATCTAGGTGAGAGAAAAGGTCAGACTTCAGACTGCTCTAAACACTTTCAGAGACCGTTTTCTACTCTTGGGTCTGTATGACATCACTCAGAGTGGATGTGCCTAATATGGTCATCTTTGAAATCATTCCTATTTTATCTTTAAGATACACACGCCTCCCCGAGGTGCTCTCAAAAGTTCAGAAAAAATGTGTATCGTGATTCTTTTAAGGTCAGAAACCATGCTGAAGATTTGTGTACCTTTCTCCTCAGTCTCTCTCTTGCCGATGTCCAGTCTCTCCAGCGCCTGAACCAGTGACGGCGACACTTTTTGGGGGAGTTTGGTCATGGGCTCGTCTGAGCTGTGCACACACAAACGCTCGGGTTAACAGATAAATGAACGCACGGAAGCATCTGCAGACCGACACAAAGAGTTACGCAGTGAATTATTTATTCCAGCTACGCTGCAGCCGACCTCACCCTGACCCCCGTGAATGAGTACGTGTGCGGGTGGGAGCTGCACAGATGTAAGGGATGCACATGCAAACTGGCAAACTCCAGTTATTCGATGTGTATTAGAAAAAGAAGCAAACTGACATAAATGAGAGGTGACTGCGGATCTCGAGCACACACCTGGGTCTCTCCCTCTGCAGTTTCTCTGCAGATTTGGGGCCCTGATAGATTATCTCCTGGCCGTCGGCGTTCTTAATCTCGCCCTTAAATGTCAACACCTCCGGCCTCAGAGGCTCCTGGGGTTTCACGTTGCTGTGGCGCCCGCGGGTGCAGCCCTGTGTTCAAAACAACAGAGGTGACTTCAGTCCGGTTGAAGACCTGCTCAGAGACGGAAGCTTTGGATGCAATTCCACATCTCACACATACCTAATAAATACCTAATACCTCTAATACTTCACTATGCTCAGTTTCAGCAGTCAGTTTGAGTTCATTCCATCCTACTTAGATGCAGCTGAGTGGAAGCCTAATCTGACCGCTTCAGGTTTACTGAGATAGACCATTTAAGCTTAATCCAGTGGTTCTGACCTTTTTGTCTTGTGAACTCCAAGAATAAAAACATAATTAATGCAGTTTCTGTGTTGTTAGGATGGACTTAAGTGCCTTAAACCTGTATTCTTTCTAATGGGCAGCAGGGGGTGGGGTCATCTTCTCAACAAATTAAACTTAATAATCTTTCAAGACATAATACAAAACTTTGACTTATGGATGGCTTTTTGTTGTTTGTTTGTTTCCCAGTGGCAGAAGCAAGCCTCCATAATGCTCTGGTAGGACATATTTTACTTTTATCACACTCTACAGTCATATTAATACTAATATTATCCATCCATCCTCTCCTACGTATCCATACTCATGTTATTACATTTAAAAATAAGAACTGATAATATTGAGTATTTAAATATTTGGTAACAGTTCAATGAATGTGCACAATATTTGGGGTGTTAGTTTTTTGTAACTGTGTTTGTGGGTTTTGGTATTGAGCTTTTTAATTGGTCTTTAATTAATGGAAGCTGCCACTGGGAGGAAATGTTTTATTTATTTTTTGGCCATCGTTAAGTTCAGATTTCAGATTTCAGCACGCGCAGCACGTGCAGCACGGTGGTTATCACTGTTGCCTCACAGCTAGAAGGTCTGGGTTCAAATCTGCCCGGCCCTTTCTTCTCCCCGTGCTTGCGTGGGTGTTCTCCAGTCCAAAGACTGCAGTTAGTGGGGTTAGGTTAACTGGTGATTCTAAATTAGGTGTGAATGGTTGTCTGTCTCTCTGTGTTGGCCTTACGACAGCTGGGATAGGCTCCAGCCCCCCGTGACCCTGAACGGGATAAGTAGTTCAGGTTATTTTCTCAAAATTTCAAGTAAGGCACCCCAAAATTTTTACTTGCTTTCTGTTTTACTGTCTAACTGTCATCAACCAATCCAGGACTGGAGATGAAAGGTGCTAATGCTGATTAACGGGCATTAAAATAAACATACATTTCCCTCTAATTAAGGCCTCACCTGATGAGTCAGAGCTCACCTCTCTCTCCTGCATTGGAAAAGTATCAAACTTCATTACAGTCCTCTGGCTTTAGTTGGTTTAAATTAAATATTGGCATTGCCTTGCATTAACTCTGAGTGCATTTTACATGAAATAGGTTTTACTCCACTGCTTTTTACTTCCACCTGATTAAAGATTCATCAAAGGAGCTGCATATTTTCACCTAATTTATTCTCTTTTTTTTTGTAATTTATTACCACAAACACTTCTGCAGGGTTGGACCCCGAGTTGTGTTACCTTGATGGAGAGAAACTCGGAGAAGTCTGTCGTCCTTTTCCTACAGCAGGACCAACCCTGGAGACACAAACAAACACACAAACATGCGATCAGTGTTGAGTTTTAGGCTCCCAATCGAATCAGACACTAAGAGGAGGGCTTGATCCGTTTACCTTCAGTGCATCGTGGAAGATGGGGACTCCCGGGTGGAAGAGGCAGGAATCTTTTAGAGGGGAGAGAAAGACAGCATGAGTCTGCATATAGACACGCACACAGTCAGCAGGGCGTCCCAGCTGTTCACAGGGTCGCTGCAGTCTGGATGTGCTGCATGTCCCTTATAAGGAAGGAGGGTGGCTGTCTCACTCAGTCATCCTCCCAGAGAAGCGTGGCTGATAAAGCCACGCTATCTCAGACTAGACCGCCTCTCTCACATGGACACAGCCTCCATTTAATGTATCGATCCACCTTTACAGATTAATATCGCCACGACTACACTGTTCATATTTTGTACATGTAATTTCCATTTAATTTGCACATCAAGGCCAAAACACTCCGTTAAACTATTCATGAATGCTCCCTTTCAAATTAAAAGTGCAGAGCTGCTTTAGAGGTGATTGAAGGGGAAAATGTGACTGAAAATGAAAAAACTGACCATTTTTCTTCATTTCAGATACATTTTAGACATCAAAGAAAATCTGTCCCTGCTGACAAGCTACAAGCTTTATTTGAACCTTTTATTTCACAAACAATTTCTTCTACTTCCACTGAGGCTTTAGGACCTTGATGATAAAATAAGAAAAGCCCCAATCAGTGCCTTCATAATAGGTTTGAAGTAACGGAGCAGAAACATGCAGGAGGATCTTACCATCCTTGTTCTTGTCGGGCTCAAACTTCTGTCCACAGCCTTTGTTATAGCACAGCAGAGCCATGTTGGCCTCGTGGTTTGTGATTTCTCCTTCTTCTCTTCGTCACTCTGCAGTCTGTACTCGATCGCTTGTGTTTGGATATCTTCCTCCAAACCGGCCGTGTCTCCCGGTCTTAATGTCTCGGTTGGGCCTCCAGAAGTTTCTCCCGGCAGGCAGGAAAGAGAGATCCAGAAGGAGTCATCGCCTTCTGGAGAAGGGAGTGAAAGAGAGAGGGGGGTCTCCCTTTTCTCTCTGGTTCAGGCCTGGCTGAATGAAAGATAAAAATAGCAGCTCACCTCCCTCCTATCCCCCCTCTCTCAATTTACAGCTGTCAAAACTTATCTGAAGGTGGGGGCTGACATTCCTCCCGGTGAGTGTCGGCTGTCACAAACAGGCCTGGTGCGGCCCGGCAGCCGCCACAATGCGACTGACAACTCCTGGATTTTCTGTCACTTTGTGCTGCTGGAGCCACTGCAGAGAGGGCAAATCAGTGGTCGGTTTTCCTGAGAGCTGCTCAAGATGCTGAAAGACATTTTAATTCCACCATGTGCAGTGACACACGTGCTAAGACTCACTGAACATTTTTAAAGGGGATTGTGTTTCGTGTGTGGCTGTAGAGCAGGCCTATTCAATTACTTTTTCTTCTGGGCCAGATTTGAAAATTTTGAGATGCCACTGGGCCAAAAACCCCTACTT
>JAVDPK010003059.1:83146-110925 GCA_034780415.1 Cichlasoma orientale | reverse complement strand
AAAAATATTAATATATATATTTATATACCTATATTTTGTAAAATTTTTATATCCTTTATAAAATATTTCTATTTTATAAAACTTTTAATATATATTTATATTTTATAAATTTTTTTCCATGGATGGATGGATGGAATTTTCTTTTATATATTTTATAAGATATTTTTATTTTATAGTATTTTATAAAAAATTGTTTTTATAAAAAAATATATATATAGATATATATGCATATATTTTGTAAATATATATATATATATATATATATATTTTGTAAATATATATATATATATATATATATTTTGTAAATATATATATATATATATAACCCCAGTAAGTGCATGTCTGTGGACAGTGGGAGGAAACCCAAACAGACAAATATAATGTAAAATAGTTTTATTTAAAAAAAAATACATATGCATATTGATATATTTGTTATATATTTATATTTTAAAAATATTTCATGTGTTTGCAAGATATTTTTATTTTATAAAAATATTAATATATATATTTATATACCTATATTTTGTAAAATTTTTATATCCTTTATAAAATATTTCTATTTTATGAAACTTTTAATATATATTTATATTTTATAATTTTTTTCCATTGATGGATGGATGGAGTTTTCTTTTATATATTTTATAAGATATTTTTATTTTATAGTATTTTATAAAAAAAAATTTTATAAAAAAAAAAATATATAGTTATATATGTATATTTTTTGTAAATATATATATATATATATAATTTAAATATTTTTTTATAAATATTTTATTTATTTGATAAAATATTTATATATTTTTTATATTTTATAAATATTTTGTAGGATATTTTATATTTTATTTATTTTAAATGTATATTTATATATATAATATATATTTTTTAAATATTTTTTTAATTAAATTATATTTTATTTATTTTATAAAATATTTATATTTTTATTTTATAAAAATTTTATAAATTATTTTTTTATAAAATATAACTTTTTCTCCAGCCTTTCGCAGGGCTAACACAGAGACACATAAAATCATTCACACCTATGGGCAATTTAGATTGGCCAATTAACCTAACCCCAGTAAGTGCATGTCTGTGGACAGTGGGAGGAAACCCAAGCAGACAAATATAATTTAAAATAGTTTTTTTTTAAAAAATACATATGCATATTGATATATTTGTTATATATTTATATTTTAAAAATATTTCATGTGTTTGCAAGATATTTTTATTTTATAAAAATATTAATATATATATTTATATACCTATATTTTGTAAAATTTTTATATCCTTTATAAAATATTTCTATTTTATAAAACTTTTAATATATATTTATATTTTATAAATTTTTTTCCATGGATGGATGGATGGAATTTTCTTTTATATATTTTATAAGATATTTTTATTTTATAGTATTTTATAAAAAATTGTTTTTATAAAAAAAAATATATATAGTTATATATGCATATATTTTGTAAATATATATATATATATATACAATTTAAATATTTTTTTATAAATATTTTATTTATTTGATAAAATATTTATATGTTTTTTATATTTTATAAATATTTTGTACGATATTTTTATTTTATTAATTTTAAATGTACATTTATATATATATATTTTGTCTTTTATAAGATATGTATATTTTATAAAATATAAATATATATTTGTACTTAAATACTTATATTTTTATAAATATTTTTTACATTTTATTAAATATTGCTTTTATTTTTATTTAATTAATTATTTTATTTAATTCTTTTATGTTTTTTTATTTTTATATTTTATAAAAAATTTATGTTTTTTTAAATAAAATATAAATATATATTCCTATATTTATTTTATATTTTATAAATACTTTTTACATTTTATTAAAAATATTTACTTATGTTCATGTTTATATCTTTATTTTTATGTTTATATTTATATTTTATAAATATTTCTGCAAGATAGTTTTATTGTATAAAAATGCAAATGTATTTTTATATATTTGTTTATATATATACATACACACCATAGATACAATACCATACCATACAATACCACACATAGCATACCATACATACCATACCCTACATAATATACATACCATACATACTATACATTACCATACCATACCATACCATACAATTATGTATGGTATCTTTTGTATATATCATGATTTAAAAGTAAAACAACAGCTGACACAAAGTTATGTACATTAACACATAAAATCTAGTTCAAACAAACAATGAAACTCTTTACCATACAAAACATACCATACAAGCCACATATTTCATACCATACATTCCAAACAATATATACCATATACATACCATGCATGCCATACCATACCATACCATACCATTCAAGGCAGCACGGTTGCGTGGTGGTTAGCACTGCTGCCTCAGTTGGAATACCATCTGCGTTTCAGTAGTGTGTGTTAGCGCATTTCGTGCAAACAGGAAGGCATTTCAGTAGTGTGTGAGAGCGTTTCAGTAATAATGTCCCTTACGGCCTCTCATATAAATGTGTTACTGTCCACACACATACTTACGGACCTAACTGCACACGTGTGGCAGCACAGCCTCACATCTCCTAAGAGGACAGTTAATTCCTCGCAGCCTTGGCTAACATGGTGCAGAAAGGCATTTATTTATATGCCGGCCTTTTGTAGTTTGCTCCTAAAATATCTTTCATCCTGAGCACACGGAGACAAACTGCCAGCGACCGCAGGCGACAATAAATTATTCACTCAAGACAAAACACTGCTGTTTGTCTGACTTTTTAAGTGATTTATTTCCTACTACGGATCAGGAAGGAAAAAAAAAACTGAAATATGACCCAATGTATCACCGGCGGCATCAGCGAGCAGCCCTCGATGTGATTGTGGGACAAATGTGCACAAACAGTTTCATTATTCAGAGCTCAGCAGGAGTCAGGAGGTGGGAGCCTGTTTCTAAATCCTTCACTGTGGGAGTGTTGATGTCATAGCAGACAATAGCAGAGCAAATCAGATGCATTTCAGGTCGACGTGTAGCAACAAGAGGAGATTATAGGTATAGACTGTAATCAGATGTAAACAACAACAAAAACCCCCCAGTAACTATAGGAACTGGAGATGAGCAGTGACTGAAGGTTTCCCACGGTTTGGGGATCTTTTGAGGCTTTGTTTAAGTTTGTTTGCATCTTTTCAATGAGGTTCAAGCATAAGCGTAGATTTACAAGAATAATGACTCGGAAGGTGTTTGATTGTTGTGAATACTATTTCTGTGACGGACATTTGGGTGGCGTGGTAAGTGTTTTTCTCACGGGAATTAGTAATGAAAGCACACCGCAGATGGAAAATTAACCAGAGCTAAGAAGTGAGGATGCTGCAGAGTGAAATGCAGATAATGTAGCTGTATTGCGTTTGGTTAGCTGGATTCCAGCTGCAAATAGAAAGGAGGGGGGAAAACATAAATGTATTAAAAATGCTCCAAGAGGCGTAACAAACGGCTCATTTCAGTAACTGTCATGTCAACTTTAAAGTTATACATTGTAACTCCTGTATAGTTGTAGAGAGCAGAGGTGCTGTAATCATGTTTATTTCTGCTGTAGTTTGAGCGTTTCTACACGGGAGTCTGCAGGGATTCACTCACTTTTGGAGCGAGCCTCAAGAGGCCACTAGAGGAACTGCAGCAGTGTGCAACAATAGCCACATATTTACAATGTTTTTGTTCCACTCTGTACTTTTCCTGCACTGGCAGTGTGTTTGCTATCATTATCATGCTGAAAAATGAAGCTGCTGCCAATCAGATGTCTTCCAGATGGTATTGCATGGTGAATCAAAATCAGATGGTACTTTTCTGCATTTATAATTCCATCAACTATGACAAGATCTCCAACAGCACTGGCTGAAATGCAGCGCCAAACCATGACAGAGCGTCCACCGTGTTTTGCAGTTGGCTGTTGTTCCTCTCTCCTGACCTCCTCCTGCTGAGGATTTGAACCAAAAATCTGACATTTGGATTCATAACTCCATCAGTCCTGTTGCCACTGATTTTTAATACAATTCTTGTGTAGTGTGGCATTCCTCAGCCTTTTTTCCTCGTTTACCTTCCTTAAGAATGGCTTCTTGACAGCCACCCTTCCACTCGGTCATCATCATCATCTGAAGAGTCGGTGTGTGACTCGAAACCAGAGGACACTTGTTTCCACTGAGAACATTTCTGATGAGGCTTCAGTGAACAGCAGATGGATCGGCTGAAGGTCCAGATGCATCTCTCAGGTCCTGTCTTTGTTCCGGTTTCTTAAAGGCATGACTTTCACATACTCTTCATCTACAGCTTTTTAGGTCCGACTCTTCTTTTGTCCTCCCTTTGTCCAGCTTCCTCAAATTTTTTTGAAGATACACTAGCATGCTGAGATATGCCAAGTTTTTGAATAATAGCTCTTTGGGAATCACCTTGTTGGTGCGAATACTATTTTATGCCTACCAAGCTGTTATCTTTAGCATTTTTCATAGATTCAACTAAATAATTGGGAATAAATGTGTAAAGAAAGTTAGAAAATTGGTTCTTTGCCAAGTTGTCCGTTATGTGCAGAGACAACGTTGCTTCGTCCCTTGAGTTAGGATCCATTTTTATGCTTAAATGATTCATAGGTCAGCGTCAAGTGGTTTAACAAACAAAAAATTCTTCTGAAAATAGTTACATGGACTGAAAACTGAAAAAGCAGCCAATGTCCACAGAAAGTCTTTGCAAGACCTTCAGAAAACTGGAGAACTATTTAAAACTTTAAAATGACAACAAAGTCTAGAAGCAAACTATGAAGAAATGAGGGGTTGCACAAGACTTTTGCACAGCACAGAAAATCTACATTTTTAATGGTGACGGGTAGCATTTGGGTCCAAAATTGCCTGCACCTATTTGGATAATAAATTCAATGTGACTGGACTTGACTTATAACTACATTCCCTGATTTGAGGCCTTCAAATGTGGTAAGTGCACAGTAACTCTCCTGCATCAGTATCTAATGTTGACAGTTGAAGACTGCAGCTGGAGGAAGATGTAAGACTTTAATGTGCGCCTTTGATGAATGCCAAACAGTCCTTTTTCTGTGAATAAACAAGCTTAAATAGTGACTGCCGAATCTGCCAGTCTCAATCAAATTTAAGATGACATTCCCTGGTAGGAAAACTGCTGAAATATTTAGTGGATGGGTTAAAATCTCACTTAAAAAAAAAAAGATTCTCAATTAAGAAAACACATTCTCAAGCCCTCGGGTGCAGCAATTAAAAATCAGAAGCTACGCTGCCTGACACTTCGAGACCTTGAACGTTGAATATTTTCAGGGTTTATAGACTTTCTGACAGTTTGAGTCAAAACATCAGTTTGAAGTGAAGAAAAACCCCAAAACACTCACGTAGTAATTAAAATTACTTTATTTCTTTAAAAAAAAAAAAAAAAAAAAAAAAAAGAAAACAAATCCCTAGAATAAACAAATATACTGCTGTAAAATAAAAGCCTGTGAATTTTTTTTTGTCTTTTTTTGTCGTCAACTGTAACATCTGTTTGCCTTTCCATGCTTGATACAATCCATATATTTCTGCTTTAAATAAATAGAAAACATGTACAAAGAGATGGGGGGAGGAGACAGAAGAGGAATAGAGATTAAAAGGTGTACTCTGCTCCGAAAACATTTGGCATCATTGTGAATTCATGGCTGATCCTGATGTACGGGGAGGTCTGCAGCCCTCAAAAATCTGCATCGTCTGTCTGTTTAGCCTGCCCCCACCGAGTAGTAATCATACCTATATACTGCTGTAAGAACGCTAATATCTTCCGAGTTCAGAAAAATAAAGAGTAAATGAAAATAATGCAGATTATGAGTACGCCTTTAAGCTGTGTTGTGAGTGTGAATGTGTGCATTTCTCTATATACAGTATAGTGAGGCAGCAATCCGAGGGTTCTTACCAAAACGATAAAGAAACACAGATGTAGAAAAAACAGAACGTGCACAAGAGATCATTGACTCCACACAGCAACTCATCGACAACATCGGGGAATTTATCAGTTCAAAGGCCTCTCTCTTTGTTTCTCTTCCTTTTGTTGGAGGGGGGTTTGACTCTGCTGCGACGCGCACAGCGAACCACAGATGGCGCCACAAATCTGTCACCGAGGACACGCGCTGCCAAGCAACGGATGTGAGATCTTTGGGAGAAGTTAAACCAAATGGCTACAGCGGCTCATTTATCGACAAGCACAGACATCTGTCAGATTCAGTCCAAACGACGTGATGAACCTGCCATCGCGCTCAGATAATCCATCCGCCCCTTCGTGCTGTCGGGCGCGGTTTAGAACAGGAGCAACAAGAGGAGGGAATTTATCATCATCAGCACCACCACCACCACGACTGTCGTGTCATGCTTTTTTTGGGGAGGGGGCAAAAAAAAGAGGGGGGGGACAAGAAACACCGACAACAATACAACCATGCACTCCCTGACCTCGGAAAGAGAGAGCTGGCTCGCCAGAGAAGAGTCTGCTCGCACAACGCCTAAGCAGACATTTTAATATGACATCAAGGTTCATCCGTGTATCCTCCTCCACGTAGATTCATGCTACAACAATGCAGAGAGGCGGTAGCAGCTTTTTTTTTGTGTTTTTTTTTTTTTTTTTTTAAATGTTGAGAGAAACCTTGCAATGTAGCCACAAGACTGGCTGGACCAATCCCAGGAGGCCAACAGCAAGAAAACAGCGGTCGAGCTGGGAAAGTCCCGACTGTAAATGCGAGAAAGCGCCTGAATTTGGAGGGAGGGGAAAGCGCCGAAAAAGCGCCCGCATGCTCTGCCAAACCCCTCCTTGAGTAACAAAATTACCTACATGATAAAGCTCTAGCAATTACTGGCAAGTTGCATCGACTCTAAGGAGATGAGCCAGGAACAGAAAAACCACTGTAGTTTTTTTTTTTCTGCACCCAGTCCATCCCTCGACATCTGAACATTTTGAGACCACTTAAGACACAAAGACAAACCTCACTGCAACAGGCAGGACTGGATTCCATGCAGAGAAATTTAAAGCAAAGCTTGAAGAAAAAAAATCTGTTTACATTAAAACCAAAAAAAAAAGTTAACCTGATTTCACCTCTACATCTTGGCTCTTATTTTACCCTTCTTCATTTCAAAGCCTAATGAGACTATTACAAACTTGTTATCAATCATCAGATCTGCAGTTAGGCCTCGTGTGATTTATTACTTTATCATCCAGGGCTGTGACGACCTGATCCTGGATCAGTGCCAAAAAACAAACAAAAAAAAGAAGCAGCTTTTATTTTTGAAGTGTCAATTTATCACACGAGATTAGAGACAGTAAGACAGCTGTCCTAGAATATAAAAAAAGATGATTTTGGTGCCAAAAATGGACACATCCATTAAGAAAATACTTTTCTTTTTAAAGCTGGGACTCAAAAGCAAAGGTGGCCCAGAGAAGGAGGAGGAGGAGTTTAAGGATGGAGAAGATCCAAATAGTCCATGTTTAGGACACAGGGAATGTCAGTAAGTGCCAATCTCCAAACTTAGCCATTACTTAAGAATCTCTGGGTCCAGCTGCCATTCTTCTTGGGCTTAGAGTGTAGCCAAGATATCTGGATAAATCCTGCTTTTGCTTTCCTACAGAGACGGTGTCCCCGCGTGCAACCGAAATGGGAACCAGAAAGCTTCTGGCAGCAAAGACCTAAAAACTCTGCATGTTCATAGTCAGATTTCTGTTTGCAAAGACAGAGACACACGTGACTGGACTTTTCCCGAGTTCTAACTACGATGCAACGGAAATGGCAAATACGTCACGTCTCGAAAACCAGATTTACCTGGTGAGCATGCACAAACAAACCACTGAATCCAAGACAGAAATGTTGAAGAAGTCATTGGTGTAAATGGACAGCAAAAAAAAAACAAAAACATTGATAAAGTGTTGTGACGTTTCCTGCGTTCTGCTCGAAGATCACTTGTGGTATTTACTACGTTGTTGAGATCTGAGGTGTGCTCAACCACTGGGTACAAATGACATCCTGCTCTGCGTAGTTGCGGTGCATCACTGCAGAGGTATAATAAAAATCTAACAGGAAACAGAGCTAATCTCTTGATCAACTGTTCCAGTGATTAGTGGATTCACTTGCTACTTTCTGTAATTTTCTTAAGTACCCCTGAACAGCTGGTTGACTGTCAAACGTTTCAGTCACAGCTGAAATCTACTAGCATTCAGCTAAAGTTCATTTCCAACACGTCTTGGACTACATACTTCACTAGTTCTAGAAAAGCACCATTTTTGCTCTCCCGTTTGTAACAAAACACCTGGATATTCAAGCATGTGATTTGCCATCAAGGTCCAATCGGAGACGCTTTGTAGGCTGCTGACATCATGACTGGCAGAGATGGATGGATAGGGAAGAAAAAAAACAAAGACGGACCTCACCTACCAAACACTGCAGCAATGTTAAGAAAAAGCTTGAGAACTACAAAGCCTGAGAGCCGCTGAGAGGTTTAATCTACCGCTAATAGACAGAGACATCAAGAGAGATAATAGAGCTACAGTTTCTAGACACTGGCGGAGAAGAGGACAGGGTGGGAAGACCTGGTGCAGGAGGAGGTCTACCCACAGGTTTCAGGGGGATACTCTGAAGAGAGGCTAAGCTAACACAAGACTGCAACAAGAAGCTTCTAGGAGCAGTATCTATCCAACAGCGACAGGGATGAGTGGACAATCTAGACAGAAACTGGTTATTATAGCAATTTTTTTTTTTACATATCTACACATACCAAACAGTGACAAACAGGCTAAAGAAGCATTCTAGAGAAAGACCGACTGGACTAGACAGGCTGAAGCAAGAGTCTAGAGGTTTCACAGCAGAGTGGACGATGAGTTCGATGCTGAACAATCACTGATGGCTGGGATGGAGATGCTGGACTGAGAGAGGGGATGGTACTTAAAAAAAAAGCTTCAAGTTCATTGTTAGAATGGCAGGAGAGTAACCTCGAGTTTCCTGCCAGAGTGGCTGGTAGATTTGAGAAACCTATTACACTGTAAAACCCTAAACTACCTCTACACACTTCAAATCTCTCAACTTTTTCATACCAGAAAAGAAAACAAAAAACAGCTCTGCTACGGCAGGACAGCCACTTCAGTGCAAAATTTTTGCATGTGCATTTTTGCAACAAAATTTGATTTTATAAAAACAAAATCAAGCCCATTACGTGTTTGGCATAAAATTTGACCCTCAGAAATAGCCCTCGATGGAAAATGAAAATACATACACATAAATGTGTAAGGATACACGTGAAAACACTACAAGTCATTATGCATAAATACATCCACAGCCAAACTCATGGGGGGGCGGATGCTTTGGCTGAGCTAAAAAGAGTCAAATTTGATCCCCCCCCCAGATTCTTGGAACCACGGAGCAAGGTTGATGCCACGGGTTCAGTGTCGCACTTACAGCCACTCACTTTGATTCAGTGCAATTTAAAGTGGATTCAACTTGATTCACTAACATTTAACTCACTCACTCTGTGTCACTGTCATCAATCACTGGCACATAATGTGGATCTGCCAAGAGGTTGTGCCTAATGGAAAAAAAAAAAGAAGCTCAAATCCTTAAAGTCTGGTTGGTGAAGAAGACGAGAAAAACAGATACACACAGATGGATCCAGCTGCTGCTGTAAATAGACACACCACAGGCTAACAATGCTAATTAACACTGAGACAAAACAAAAATACACATTTCTCCCATTTCTCGAACTGACCATCGAGGTAAACACGATGTCTGGCTGGAGGGTCTTGGCACACCAGCATTAACACAGCAAACCTCTGTGGCAGAACGGCAGAAATTAGCAAATGCTCTCTAAAGACGTCTGCTAAATTTTTCAAGTCAAGTTTAGCTGTTGTGATCTTTGATAGAAAACTGTTGCCACCAGGGTGCGTTTCGCAACTCGTAATTTTGAGATAATTACCAAAAATTCAACTTAGCTCTGCTTTTTTTTTTTTTTCCCCCAGTGGTGGAAACAAGCTTCCATAATCTGATGCTCTGAACGCAGGCCATGAACAGCAGTGCTTAGTGGCTTAAGGAAAATTTGTAATGGTGCTGATCTGGATCACCCCCCCCTCTCCTCTTACACAGTCACTGCTAATGTCACATGACCGTAAGCAATGAAAGCGAAATTCTGTTTATCTGATCGTTGTTTGCGCTGTAGACTGTTTAATGATGTAGCACTAAAAATCAGAGGGGGTGGATAAAAATGTGGCCTATATTTTTAATTGGTGCTAAGAAATATTTTAAAGGTGACGATAAAAATGTATTATTTTTAATCCACACTGGCGATTGCACCCTGGTTACCACTGACCAAAGGCGGCCATCATAACAGCACTGACTTTTTGGGGAATGGAGAGTTTTAAAAAAAAAAAAAAGGGCTAATCTTATTCTACTATAGCTTATTAGCTATGTATACTGTCCAGTTTTATTTGTGTTTCTCAGTTGGAGCACAAACTTCAAAATACTATGGATGTATTTTGAATATACGCTTTAGTCTCACAAGCTAACAAACCCGCTGACACGGCATTAGCTTTATCAAAGAGCCAATTTCAATCTCTTTAATTTAATAAACTCAATCTCTGCTACTTTTAGACCAATAAACAACCCATTACTAAAAAGGAAAAAACACTAGCAAAGTGTTAGCTGACTTTATACTGTGCTAGCATGTTGTGGCTGCTAACTGCTATCTGTCCGTGTGTATCTGTAGCTTTAAGAGGAGAAAAACAATGCATTATGAGTAACAAAGACTTCAGCTTAAAACCCTTAACAACAAATGCTCAATTAGTATTAACAAATGCTTCAACAAATTGCTGTACAAGCCCCGATAACATTCAGGAAAAGTTGGCGAAGAAAACTGACAGAAAAATACAAATATATCCCAACAGAGCGGAAAATTACAGGAAACACACTTGAGGGGATTTGCCACTTAAATCTCTCGCTGAGCGGACAGTTGTGGACGCAGACAGCGTGCGAGGGTGGGGATGGAGAGGAGGTCCGTGGGAGAGGTATTGTCTGAAACAACTGCTCTGCACACACAAGCACACAAACACACACACACACACACACACACACAATAAAACAAACACTCGTCCTCTCGTAAGTGCTCCTAAGTCGCCGTTGCAGGCGCACAGTGACCCAGAGAGGACAAAATAGCACCAGTATGAAATAAAGCTAATTCTGCAGCAGAGACTCTCACAGCAGTCAGATACATTCAGCCTGACTGAAAACCAGAGGTAGGATTTCCCCCTCTCCCCATCTTTCCCTCTCGTCCTTATTCCCTCTCCTGATACGTCACTCCATCGACAGGATTTAAAACACAAATCAGACAATAAACAGAGAGAAGCTACGCACGCACGCACGCACGCACGCACACCCACATACACGTACAAGGAGTTGTTTCAGACAACAACAGGCCAGGATGACATCTTCCCCATCGCACCCCTCCATCGCTCAGTCCCTCCGTTTCATCATCTTCTCTTCCTCTTTCCAACTTGAGTTTTGGTGTCAGCCCGGTTATCTTGTGTCAGTCCGTCGTTTTAGCTTGATCAAATCATCCTTCTGTCCATCTGATCATCGTCCTCTTGTGGTTTTCGTATGCTGTTTGTATGTCGCTTTTGGCACTCTGCTTCCCCTCCTGACTGGATTACATAAACTGCATCTGATCAGACAAAGAAGAGGGAATATGATAGGAGAAACTGTTTTGATCACTGAGAAACACTTTGACAGTGTTCAGACGGCAGCAAAGAATTTCTCGATGGGAAATTACGCAAACTACAAAAGGAGGACGAGAAAGTGGCAGGATAAAGAGGGGTCGTGAGACAATTAACTGGATAGGAGATCAGAAAAACAACATTTATTCTATGAAAAATATCAGTATTTCAACCCAGCTTTGCTTTTTCTTGAACTGCTGAATAATGTAACTTCCCCAGCTCACTTAAAAACACTCAGATGAAAACAAAGTTGACCTGGTGATCGTTTTAACTTTGTCTTCTATGCATTTGTTGTTTTTGAGCTGACTTTCTACGTGCAAAGTGTTATTTTTAAGACTGTGCTGTTGGTTTTGTTTGGGGTCAGTCTTGGGGTTTTGCACTGATTCCTGTTTTTTTTTTTTTTTGTGGTGACTCAAGACAAAACAGGTGTGTGTGTGTGTGTGTCATGAGTTGGCACAAGGCACTTTAAGGGTTTAGAGGAGGAACAAACCAAGCAAAATAAACACGACAGACGTGTGACAACTGTCCACTGTCTGTGCTCCGCTGTGCCTGTTAAAGTGGACATGAATCACTGCATGTATAAAGGCTACTTTACACCATGGAGCCCTGCTCTAAAAATCTGTCACAGATTTAACACTGTCTATGAATTTAAGAAATACGTGTTTAAAGTTAAAGGTTTTAAAGCATGTGTTAGTTAACTAGTGACTGAACCGATAACTCAGTGGAAAACAAGGAAACAAACTAAAAAACAGTCTAAGAGGGTCACGTTTGTACTGCCCCTGTAATCACTTTAAAATGTTAAATGTTCATGTTGGTCCGCGTTAAATTTCATGCAAATCAACTCATAATTTTCTGATCTAATCCTGCAAACACACTGTCAAACAAACTGATCGCATAACCAGCTTGGACAAGGTAATAATGTCGGGGTGACTTACAGTGATTTTACATTGCTAGTAAATAATTAGCTGCGAAGATATTAAATATGTATGTGAGTTACCTGGGCTCCGGGGATGGGTGCAAAGGGGTTAGTGGGTCTGAGAACAGGCTGGTTGTACATCATTGGCTGTGGAGCCATCACAGGCACCCCACCCATCTGACCCATCTGGGGAGGAACCTGGAGCAGGATAAAACAAGGAGATGTTTTCAAAATTAAAAGAATAAAAAAACCAAAACAAATTAAAAAAAAAAAAAAAAGCCAGAAAGACATAAATGTTTAAGGAAGATTGTATTATACCCAGTAATGCAAAAAACAAGACAAAAACATGGAAGTTGAAACCAATGTGCTTTCTCCTTGCTTCATACTGAGTGGCAGCCTGTTACAGCAGCTCCTGCTGCTGTTTTTTGGGTTTTTTTTTTAAATGATAAAATAAAAATAATTTTATTTTAAAAAATAAAATTTATTACCCAATAAAGTCAAATTTTTTTGCTCATTGCATTTGATCTGAAGGTGAAATTGCTCATTTTTGTTTTGCAAGTCTCATCGAGTCAAGTCAGCCAAGTCTACTCGTGCTATGGGACAGTCTTCACCAGCTGAACATGTTTCCAGCTAGCCTCCTGAAGCAGCTATGGAGGAGAGGACAGGGTTTCAGAACTGCAGCTAAGTGGACAACTATAAACCCCCGACTCCAGCTATCATCACGGGAACGTGAGGTTCTTGGACAACAACTTTGGGTATTTCCTGAGCTAGGCTGACAATTTCCCAAATTTTGGGATAAATGCATTCTGCATAAGTGCTAATCAACTGATGGCTGATATGAGAGAGAGAAAAAAAGACATCTATCACACATACATGCATGATAACATGTTAATATGTGCATGCTCACCATTCCATACACAGGCACTTGCGGTGTGGTCATGGGGAAAGCCATGGGAGCTGGAGCCTGGCAGAAAAACAGAAGACAGGGGTCAACAACCCGAACAAAAGCACCCGAGTCAAAGGTTTCATGGTTTTTGTCACATTTGGCTTCAAACTGGCAGAAAAACTCACAATAAAACCTACTTCATGTGCAAGGAGAGTGCATTTAATGCTCAAGTATGTGCACATTAGGAGCAGAATAACACAGCATGTAGCAGGGGTACTTAGTGGATTCCCACTGAGTGCAATCATTACCACTACTTTAAAAGGGGGTGGCTCAATAGGACAGTGATTGGCCCTGCCCTGCTCACTTCGCAAATCAAATTCACTACGGCTGAATAGGCTTCAAATTCAATGTGACGGGCAATTTGTAGCCGTCGTTTACAACCCATGCGTATTTGCATCAAAGCCGCCCGATTTCTGCTCGACAAACTGGTAATTTATGGAGTGTGAGTGTCCGCGAATGTCCTGGAGGGAAATCAGTTTACAAGATGAGACAGGTACGTGCAGTGCGGCGCGCCTCTTGCACAACAATAGGTGATCTATAGAGTGGTATTAATATTAACATTTGTCAGATGAGTTATCCTTGCAGCACGTGGAGTACATACCACTCTGACATCTGTCAAACATAACCAGTAAGCGTCTCAGTGGGTTTTGGGAATGCCTGATAGCGTCTGCTATCACACAACTACACAGGAGTCAGACGCAGTGACTGCTTGTTGTGCTGCAGGTCAGCCGCGCTCACCGCACTGTTTCCAAAGCCCCATTAAAAACAGCTGCACTCACAGACCTAATCCATCATCGTAAATGAGACAACCACGGCATTTTTAACAATTATAAAGCCTCAATCATAATGCTGAGAGAAATAACAGCATGATTAATTAAATCAGCACAATATTTCCATTAAACATAGCAATTAGCTGCATGGTAACGTCATACAAAACCTCCGCGGTCTTACGTAAAATGATGGGCTACATGAACCAAGGGAGTGTACCGCTGGGTTTAGGTTTTTACAGGCAAAAATATAACTACACTAGCATTAGCCTTTGCTACTTATGCAGTGACACCTTAAAGAGGAACTGTTGTGGTCATTTCAAATGCTGCATGTTTACTCTTGGGCTCCACCAGTGTAGCTTATGTCGGGCCTCTGTGCAGTCTGTCAGTGCAGCCACTGTCTGAAACGAGCTGTTGTACCTCCTCCTTTCATGGCCACCAACTCCTTTTCTGACTAGCCGCCCTTTGCAAACGGAAGGTGTTAAAAGTTCCCGCAGACGTAGAGAAGCTCCGCATTACTTAACTGTCGGGCTTTTCCATGAGCTGATTTGATCAGCAGTGAGCACAAGTGCAATTCAACTCTGAATTTAAAAATCTGGTCCAGATTTGATGCTCCTGTTTTTTAAATGAAAGTTGCAAACTGGCCTCATGCAGCCGCTTTGCCTGAAGTTAAAGACATTCTCGCTCTATCGAATCATTTAAATAAATAAACTGCTGCAAGTTAAACTAAATTTTTCCTACTTTCATTATCTTGATGAAACGAGAACCGCAGTTCTCATTTCATCATCTGATGCGACCACTTTATTTTAAGATATACAAAGTAATGTGACAACCTTACAGGATGATTTATTACCTCATTTGATCTGATTTGATTGTGTGTGCTATGTGAGCTTTTGCAGACTACAGCGTTTTAAACCTTATGGAAAGCGAGCCAAAGATATTTTAAAAAATATTATAAAAAAAATACTGCATCTGAACATCTAAGCTTTAAAATGATTTAAAAAGGAAGATATGCAGAAGATGCAGATTGGTGATCTAGGTTAAGAGCCCCCAACCTAATGTTTTCCACTTCGGCACAGTGGGTTACAGGCAGTAAGCTCACCAACTGAATGGCCGTCTATGGCAGATAAGGCTAAAGGTTATGATAAAGGAACCAATATGAAAACACGGGTCTAGAGGAACGCGTGCGCAAAAGGTCATTCTATGGTTGTTGGTCTTGGATTTATGGATCTATAGTTAAAAGATGAATGAAGGCTTCCAAGTCTGAAATACAGGAATGCTTTAATCCTGCATTCTTTTTAATGGCCAGCAGGGGTCGACTCCTCTGTTTGCAAAAGATTACAAAGTTGTACATAAGCCCATAGCAGCCATTCCCAAAGTCAAGACTGCTGCGGCCCATTTAAAAAACAGAAAATCCCACGGGGCCCCCTCCCCCTCCGGTCGTCTGATAGCCAGTCTGTGAAATTTTCCTGGCTAGAAGCCTGTCATCAAAATACAAAAAGAGAAAGTGATGGATTTCCTTGAAAATTTGATTCACAAAAAAACACAAACAGCCTGTTGGCTATAAATTGCTAATACTACCCAGCCATATGTAAAGTGCTAATGCCAATATGTGACCCACTTGCCGCTGGGACACAAACTTCAATACAAGAGCAGCAAATTTAGGTCAGAGTAATGCGTAATATCACAAACCAACCACCTCCTGTTACCAGTTTTAATTCTCTTTTTATTTAAATAAATACATTTCTATAAATATGTAACTATGCATATTGCATTTCTGTTACACACTTTTCGGTGGTTGCCAAACGCCTTTATTGAGGCATTCCTGCCACTGTCTGAATTGGACTCTTAACACTGCAGCGGCATTGCTAAGAATTAAAGGTGGATGGGAGGTGAAAGAAGCTCCAGTGTGGGCTTAAAATCTGTACAAAAAACATTCTAAAACCCCTTCAAACAGATTTTCCAAGGCCACGATTGATTTCAAGACCATTAAATTCGCCAACTTTGACCCCCCTCTCAGGGTGGAGAGACCTTGCCACAGTTCTTTCACATTTCATGTGGGACAGCCCACATTTGCACAGTGTATAAAAAACACCTGAAGGAGACAGATCAGGCGCACCTGTGAACCGTCCTCAGGAGGTAATCAATCTGCTTGCTCAGTATTCAAGTAAGTTCTCGCCTTTGTAGAGCGAGCTGTGACAGTTGCTCATGAACATTAATCAAACTGAAGCTGTAAGAAAAGGAGCCAATTCAGCCAAAAAGCCTTCAATTTATCCGTCAGATACATTTATTGCCTGCTCAGCGATTCATCAGTGGGTTTGTGGTTTTAACATTTGAACCCTGATTAAAGATTAAATTGACGTTACCGTCATCTGCACCCGAATCACTCATTAATTTGCAAACCATCTGCCTCTGCTTTCTGCCTGCCTTCATGCCTGCTTCTGCAAAATGACAGCGAGCGTCATTTGTATTCTTTATGTTTTCGAAACACGACGACGCGTCGGCGAGAAAACAAAACTGAGAAACAGAAGGTGAAACACTGTGTTTATGCACCGCTGCAGATTCTCCACCAGTGCTTTTGTCCATCTGTCTCGACACTGCTGTTGGCTCTCAGCGTTATACATGCGATACATCTTTCACTTTGCTCTTTTAATGCTCAATCTCTCGCCTGCTGTTTCTATCCTTCACCGGCGTGTCTCCCTGCCTACCTGTGCATTTAAAGAAATAGAAAGAGGGGGGGGGGGAAAGAAATGTCTTTTCTCCGCATCTTTCATCCCAAGTTTTAGCTTTCACAGCTGAACTTCTGCTGCTCCCTTTGCCATCTCCTTGGCACAAGCGACTTGCTTCTTTCTGTACTTTCTAAGCAAAGTCAGACTTGTGACCTTGAATGACCCGCCATCCTCAATGAAAGTTAAAAAAGGAAAACTGCTTTTTTGATGGCATTTTGAATATCCAGCCAGCAGAGACTGTTACAACCTTGCCCTTCTGTCGAGAATCTCAGATGTGGGAGTTTCAATTATCATGCGTGAAGCGTGACAGCCCGCTTATTCCTGTTACCTGTGATGTCTCGCATATTCCTTCCACTTGCTGCTATGATTTATTTATTATCTTATGGCTTATGGGAGGTTATGTGAGCCGCTCTGAAGTCACAGATAATACTGCATATTTTCTCTCTCGGGGACAGTAATGAGCAGTTCTATTAATATTTCCCTCTCTAAGCTGTATTTCGTTAAAGCTGATGCGTTTCTTTTGTCTTTGCTTGTCTTGCTGAATGCACAGTGAAGGCAGGATCGCAGCCACTGCTGACCAAACCACGCAGGGATTTCTATTTTGTAATATACAAGAGGTGAAAAGTTTGTTCTGCTGAAGGAACCATCACCACTTTTTTTTTTTTTTTATTGTGCTGCTGAATTAATCCCCAGAGGCAGTTTCTGTTCTCGCTTGCTTGTCAGTGGGAGTTAAAGGTGAAATAATGCAACACCTTAAGAATTAGTTGGTTTTGGCATTCCGCACATCTGTTTCTCTACTTAAGATGCACATCTCTAACAAAAAACACAACCCACAAATACAGATTTTATTTATAAAAGAAAATAGTGCATTAGGACTCTTTTTTTTCCCTCCTGTTCTTGACTGTATTATATCAGTGATGTGGGATATACCCAATATATAACCACCCACCTGCTGCTTATTGCAAGGGGCAGCCAATCAGTGCGTTTAAAGGGAAAGGAGCTAAAAGACTTGTTTTAGACCACAGATGAACTGAGGAGCTGCACCTTAAGTCTTATTAAACCAACATTTCAAATGCTTCAAATCATCACTAAACTTTACTGTCATCTTGCAGCTAGACTAATATGTACTGAGCTCTGCCCTTCTGATAAGTCACACTTAAGATTTAGTGAGAAACATGGTGCTTCACTGAGAAACATGGTGCTTCACTGAGAATCGAGGCAGGGCGGTGCCCGCAGTGATCAAACTCATCTGTGCCACAGTCTCCTTCACTGCTGTGGTTTGAACAGAGTCATTAAAGAAAAGGAGACTTCACGCTAATATGCGTTTCGCTCCTTTCTCCGTGTGTTCAGTTGTATTTTCTGCTGTGCTTCAACCTTAAATCGATTTTCTTGACTTTCGACTGTCGTTAAATATCAAACTGGCTTTTTGCTCGCACTTAAACGCGACTCCATTTGTT
Source organism: Cichlasoma orientale (assembly GCA_034780415.1). NCBI lineage: Eukaryota > Metazoa > Chordata > Actinopteri > Cichliformes > Cichlidae > Cichlasoma > Cichlasoma orientale. The sequence goes on along the minus strand of JAVDPK010003059.1, from coordinate 92,357 downwards.
GCTTTCTCCATCTGCGAAGCTTTAAGGCAGCTGATGGGTTTCAACAGCTTAAGACTGGTAAAAATCAGAATACTGAACATAAAATGTGGTTTATCGAACTCACAGTTTGAAAAACTAGCAACAGTTGGATTATTTAAGGAGTTATGTATGGCAGATATATTTCTAAACATTCTGTACCACTGTAGTACTCTAAAGTACTACCCAGCAAACATCTCAGTGTTGAGTGACCAACAGCTGGAGGGCATTTAGCTGCCAATCAATCAGAGACACATGCCTTTAATTTCTTTATTGCAGCAATCTGATCTATATGTGTCGCTCTGTCTGACTGGACCTCTACTGCATGTGAAGCTTTTAGCCGTCGTGCAGAGATAATGTCGCTGTTTCAACCACGTTTGCCGAACAGTACCAATAAACCTCTGGTGAGTACCTGGAGCAAAACTGTGTGACCCATGTTTGTTATAATGAAGCGCAACAGTGTGGTTCTTATTGTTCTTGGATAACAATGCAGCTCCACAGCACACAGGGCTACCAGATAGAAAGCATCTGATGCACTTCTAAGTGGATCAGTTTGCTGTTGGTTTTTGTTTCAGTTTCATGGGATTTGCCGACAGGAGGAAAAACAGGAATAATAACCCGATGAACAGCTGACAAATTAGACGCCGATCTTTTAAAAGAGGCTCAGAAGAATGCGGTTCCGGGAGGTATTATTAGGGAGAGACGGCGCCTCGTTCCAACTTCCTCATATCAGTCAATTAGCTTACATAAGCAGTGCAGATTATTAGTTTCTTTAGAGGTGAGAAGGTTATTGATGATAATTGTGCAAGAACAGAATGAGATGCTTTTTTAAACAAGCGTCTCTGGGGAACACAAGTAAAAGAGGAGGTGACAGGGAAAGAGATGAAGAGGAGGATACCCAGGAGAGACATTTCTGAGCGGCTCGTTAAGACTTGTCTTACTAAACAGAGATAAGTACTTACATAACTAGTATAGAACATTCCATTCTGCATCAGGACGCAACGAGGAAAAGGGACAAAAAACAGAGAAAGACAGAGAGGAGGAAGGTAGGCAAAGAGGAGGAGCAGCAAGGTGATGGGACAGGTGAAAGTGGAAGAAAATGAGCGGAAGATGATGAAAGAGGGAGGCAAAAACGGTACAATGAGGTAGTGATGAAGAGAAGGTAAGAAGAGAGGGAGAAGCAAGGAAACAAGAGTGAAAGAAAGGTTAGAAGTGCACCGTAAGCAAAGGAAATAAGCAGAAAAAAGAATGAGGGGTCACAGTGCCAATGTGTGCAGATGTCAAAGGCAGCGCGGGGAAAACAGGACAAGAAGATGACAATGCATCGCGATAAAGCAGAACACGAGCGAAGAAGGGAAGGAAGACGAGTGGATGACGGTGCAAAATGAGCGGAAGAAATGGACGAGGAGGGTGAGTGGGACAGGAAGGAGAGATCAGAGGGAATGACAGCAGAGGTGAAGGGGAAAGCGAGGGAAGAAAGGAAGAAAAGGAGAAAAAAGAAAAGATCAACAGGAGGAGAAAATGAGAGAAAAAGGGGAAGTGGAGGGTTAGTGACAGTTTGTCCCCGTCAGCCAGAAAATGCAGTCAAGAGATCAGGAGGACAATCAGGAGCTGCCAGGATCAGCAAATACACACACACACACACACACACACACACACACACACACACACACACACAATAACACACACACACAGCAGCACATGCACAGGCAGCTATAAAATGCAATGAGTCAATACAACAAAGAACACCACACAGACATGCACAGACTGAGTGTGAGAACTGCAACAGTTTTAGATTAGCTCCATGTCTTACAAAGTGTTTGCAAGTTTCAATCAGCTCAATATTACACTGTATGGTTATGAGAATCCAAACTAAATATTTAAACAGATTTTGTCTCCAGCACTGGCAGAAACATGAAAGGAAACCAAATACTTTCACTGACATTTTGGGAACTTTGCTTTCTGGCACAGAGTGAGATGAGAAGACACTACACACCCTCACAGTGAGTACGTGGATGTGTTACCTCTGGAAAGAACCATGATAGCAGTTTTTTCCCCTGTGTCTACTCTTTACGCCGAGACTAACTGCTGGCTGCAAGTCTGCATATACCAGAGCACATACCTGTGCATAAAAATGAAAGAGTTTCATTATAAACTGTATTAAAATGGAGGGATGTAACTTTGAGGTTTGAATCCAAGCTTAAACAAGCATTCCTGAGATTGGGACTGCTCAGGTTGCAAGAAGTCATCCAGTTGTATGGAAGTCTAAGGGGAAATGACCCTATTTCTTACTTATCACCTCAGACTTTGATAGGCTTATGGTCTCAGTTGTTTGATTCCAAGTTTTACTGAATAGCCCGTTTCAATTTGTAAATTGTGTTAGAGTTAACAAAGATAACACTTCCTTTATATCTCACATGGTTTTAACCAGCTAAGCTGAGCAAAGTGAAGAGCTTTGAGAGTGGCATCTTCTCACGTGCCTCTCAGCACCAAAGCAAACAACCATATTTCCCAAAATGCCATAAGCCAGAGCGTATTCAAATGGACCATAAGGAGTCTTGACCTGCATCTGTGCGACTTAATGAATCCTCAAAGAACAACTCTGGTTTACTACAACTCAACTCTCATTTTCATAGTTTTGGGCATCATTCATCAAAGCTGGTTGCAACAAAAGTTAATTAGGAAGAGAATCATGGACACGTACATGATCAGACAAGCTATTACAGCAACAGATCAATAAGATTATCAAAGACGCTTCAATAATTAATAACTCATTGCGGGAAAACTGTTAGAACTGTTGATTTGTTACGTGGAAGCAGGCAACCAGTCTTTAGACTGTGACTGCATGTTTAAACCTGATAACATACACTCACTGGCCACTTCTGTTAGCTACACTTGTTCAACTGTTTGTTAACACAAATATCTAAAGCAGCCAATGATATGGCAGCAACTCAAGCATGTAGACACGGTCAGGACGAGCTGCTGAGGTTCAAATCGAGCATCAGAATGGGGGAGAAAGGTGATTTAAGAGAATTTAAACGTGCAACCATTGTTGGTGTTGGACAGGCTAGTCTTAGTATTCCAGAAATTGCTGATCTGCTGGGATTTTCCCACACAACCATCTCTAGGGTTTACAGAGAATGGTCTGAAAAAGATAAAATATCCAGTGAGCAGCAGTTCCACGGAGCTAAAATGCCTTCTTTATGTCAAAGGTCAGAGGAGAATGGCCAGACTACCTCCAGCTGAAGGTAAAAGCAGCTCGGCCAAGGTGTGCAGAAGAGCATCTCTGAACGCACAACACATCAAACCTTGAAGCGGATGGGCTACAGCAGCAGTACACATGCTCACCAAAACTGGACAATAGAAGATTGGAAAGGGTGCAGGTTTAGCTCAACAGGTTGAGCAGGTGACCCATATGACCAAAGTGTACCCATCTTCTGATGGCTGCTTCCAGCAGGATAACTCACTAAGTCACAAAGTGAGTTCACAGTACTCAAATGGCCTCAAAACATTTCAATCTAATGTGGTCTAATGTGGTGGAACAGGGGAGTCACATCATGGATGTGCAGCTGACACATCTGCAGCAACTGTGTGATGCCATCATGACACTAAAACCTCTGAGGAATGTTTCCAGCACCGTGCTGTATGCGTACCATGGAGGATTAAGGCAATTCTGAAGGCGAAAGGTAAATCAGAACTAGCGAGGCGTACCTAATGAAGTGACCAATGAGTGTAGGTTTTAGTTTTCCGTTTGGCCTTTGCTTTCTTTTCCAAACTTGCAGGTTTGTTTCCAACCCATGTGGCACAACTGGCTCCAGTTTCTTGCCATAGTTGACGATATCCTCAAAATTACCCATTAACCCGGTAAATCCAAAGTACACCACTAACAGGAATGATGCCAAAAATGTCAAATGAGAAAACTGTGATAAACCAAAATTATCCAAGGCTTTCATATCTTGATGGATGCGTTGGGTGATCACTTTGTGCAATTCTCTATAATAGGGTATTTGTGCATGCTTTGGTCTCCTTACCACATGTGGTACAGGTATGGGCTGTGGGGCCATGGGCGCTGGACTCCACTGTGTGGTCGACATGGTCTTATTTTGCCAGTTTTGTCCACCTGTCAGCTTCTTCTCTCCAGGCTGGTTCCACTGCATCTCTGGCCTGTGGAGGTCAGGCAGCAAAACGAGCTCTCCGTCAGGATTTCGGTTCTTTCTTTTTTCCCCGTTTAAATTCATTTTCACCTGCTTTACCTGAAGACTGTCTATTACACAATTAGCCAATCACTTTTAGATTATTTAACATCTTTAAAGTCTACTTTAATGGGCCGCAGATGTAATTAGTCACAAATGCACGCGTATATTAAGCAGTGTATAATAAATGTGTTATTTTAATATTCGTGCTGAAAGTTGTCTGTGGAGTTTCCTGAGCAAGAACAGCTTGAAGGTGTATATTTATTTTGCTATTGCAGGGATTACAGGCACAATTCAGAAAAAGCATCATCACGACTCAACAAAACTTACTTTTTGGCAGGGGTCCCACCAAACTGCAGATCTGTGGAGGGTTGGAAACAGAGAAAGTGAGTGATCGTAGTTAAAAGAGTAAAATGAAAGGGGAGGCAGGAAGGAATTTCAGCCTCAGATGCGGTTTGTCTCTCTTAGCTTTCTTCTCTCATTTGCTCATGAAAAGAGGTACATTTCTGAAAGCAGATGAATTCCAAACAAACAGATGAAGTGAATCCAGTATGCGCTTACATTGCTACGTAAAAGCAACGGTAGAACTGAATGTGTCTTTAAGAGTCTGTAAGAGTACACGGCATGCATGTATTCAAGGTCAGGCATTGCATGTGCCACGTTATGTAACAGTTTCTTTTCTCTTTGCTGATCTATTCACATGAATCTCGACACTCACTGCCCACGAGGTTGGCCAGAGACGAGTCGAGGTCGTTGGCTAGCATTTTTCCTCCAGGATGGATGGCCAGTTGAGGGGGAGGTGGAGGAGGTACAGTGTGTGTGGGAACTGTAGGCTTTAATAGGTCTCCGAGAGCATCAAAACCTGAAGAAGAAATCAAGTTGTACAAGCAAGTGAGATTGGGTGGGTGGGGGACAACGCATTTTTAATAAGAACAGCTGGTAATAACAGGCAGAAACACAGAGAGAAAAGCAAGATCAAACACTTTATATTTAATTTAATAGAGTGGCAGACTTGACCATTTGATAAACCCTTTCCCTGAACAGCAACTGTTCAATTACAAATTAGAAACTGTAACTAGGCACAGAAGGCCTGTCGAGCTTTGGATTTCTCCATATGCCAAAGCAATAAAAGAAGCTTTTCAAGAGAAAAGGACCAAAAGGCTTCATATATCACTACGTTTCCCTGACTTAATGTGAGCTGCACATTTTAGCTGCAGCAGCAACCAAGCATTTTTATTAGCCCAACGCATTTTATGGGGTTACAAGTAACAAACTAGATGAGAGCAAAGTATATTGTGTAGGATTTTCCGTTGCCAGCTACCTCTGGAGATGTTACAAATGTATATCATTGTACTTACAAATGTACTGTTCACTACCAACCCCCCACCCCCAAAAAACATACAAAAAAAAACAAAAAACCACAGACACAAACAGATTTAATGTTAGCTTACTTGTCTTGGATGCTACTAAATCAGACTGTAACCGATGTTAGTACCTCTATCCTGCTTTTTACATTTAGGCACAGATCTCTTAAGGTCCCAACATGACATTTCAATCAGGTTGAGGGACTTTGAGTCATTGCAGCATTTTGATTCTTTTCTTTTTCAGCCATTCTGTTGTATATTTGCTGCTGTGCTCGGGATCACTGTCCTTTTGCAGGAACCAGTTTAGCAGTTGGACACACATTTGACTCTAGAGTAGTTTGGTATACAGAGGAGTTCGTGGTCAACTCAATGACGGCCCAGCGGCTATAAAACAAGCCCTAATCATCACTCCTCCATCATTGTGCTGACAGTAGGCGTGAGGTGTTTGTGTTGACATGCTGTGTTTAGTTTTCTCCAAACGTGGTGCTGTGCATTATGAACAGACATCTCCTCTTTGGTCCTGTCTGTCCAAAGGACGTTGTTCAATAAGCCTTGTGGCTTGTTCAGATGCAGCCATGCTGCGATGTTCTTTCTGGAGGTAACCCTTCCAAACAACTCATACTTATTCAGTCTTTTTTAATTGTACTGTCATGAACTTTAACGTCGACATGGTAACTGGGGCCTGAGAGTCTGAGATGTAGCCTTTGCAGTTTCTTCTGAGTCTCAATGTGAATTTGGTGGGAAGTCCACTTCTGGGAAGACTGTGTCATGGTGTTAACACACACCTGAATGCTCCATAAGGGCTGACAAAAAATATTGTGTTCCCCTAATGTATTGATTAGTCCTAATCATAACAGCCAAATCAGCGTCTTTAGTATTAGCATAAATGTTGTGTCAAATAATTTAGCCAAAATAACTGAATTTCCATTGAAATCAATGCAACAACAAGAAGTTTGACAGGGATAACTTACTAAAAGGGAACTAGGGACCATCAATTGTAAGACTGGAAAAAAAACCCCTGAAAATTAATGAGAGAAGCTCACGCTAGAGGACAAGAAAGTTCGGGAGCAAACGTTAAAAAGTTTCTGTATCAGTGAGAAGACATTTAATCCTGAATCTAATGAGCGCAGACTTTGCTTTCAACCTAATTTTTCCAACTCTTTAAATACATCAACTTATGGTTCGACCGTTTTAATGAAGCAGAGCTGGACAGTTTTGATCTGAGAATATTGCTGAGTTGTGCCTCCTTAATATGAACCTCAATCTCATTGCTAGCCTCTCTGTTAATTGAATTCTTTCCGACCTATTTTTAGCATTTACCCACATGGGATGAGGTGGGGTGGGGGGAGAGCGGTGTTTGAAGCAGATATCCTCGACCTAAACCACACACTTTTTTTTTGCCATGTAGCAGCCTCAGTGCAGAGTCTTTAATCCCTGACTCACTAGCTTGCAGCAGTTGTACCAGATGATTGATTTATCTGTTTGTAGCCGTCATGTACACACCGACTCCGAACAGTGATTAGTTTTGAGCATGCATGTGCGCTGCTGTGTGGGAGTGTGTAAAAGCTAACTGTGTTCGTCTCTGTGGCCGGTAGGTGGAAATGACAGGGTAATTTCCTGCACCGGTGTTGATGTGTGTGTCTAGGTGGCTGCGTTAACAGCTTCCCATGTCACTATTCATTCAGCTAATGGCTCAGCACTACTCTGATGGTGGAAACCTGGAGATGTGTCGGTGCATATTCAGAAGGGGTCAGCGTGGCTAAAATCAGAAGCAAAAAGGCAGGCAAAGAAAAAAAAATATACCTGGAGAGATTAAGGCAGGAGCAATGCAACAAAAATTACACAAGAACGAGGAGCTGTGAATGCTCTGCTGCTGTGTTTCTGCAAAACGCAGAGGAGGAGAAAGGATAAGAAGGTAAGGCAAGTGATGGGGAAAAAAGGGAGGAATAATATTTAGTTAGGAAGCGGTGTGTAGGTCTGACAGTGGTGCTGACACAAGAGATTCAGAAAACACTCTTCCTGCTAGCTTAGCAGATGAGAGCAAAAAAAAGGAGAGGATGGAAAATGTACAGAGACAGAAAGGAGAGAGAAGAAGAAAAAAGACAGGAAGGAGAGAGAAGAACGGAAATTAAGACAGGAACGATCACACAGGGAGACGAAGAAATAAACCTAGTTCTGAACATTAATTCCCCCCATTGTTGGCATTTTCAGTATTACAGTCACTGTGAAAAAACAAAACACAAGTGAGGACTTTTTTTTTTGGTTTCTGAAACCATCACATTGGTAAAGCCCAGTGAATTAAATCGAACCAAGAGAACAAGAGATAAAAGGTGAAAGAAAGAGTGGAACAAGCTTCCTCAGTAGATCACACAACACTGCAGGGCAGCAAGAAGAAGAAAGCAGAAATGGAGGGAGATAAGCAAGCGGTGTGTGTTGTATTGAACTCAGGAGATAATAACATCAGTGTTAGGTGTTTCAGTGATGGATTTGATAGTCAATAGAGTTTAAGATCAAAGGGAAAGAAGAAAGTAAATCCATATCGAAGATTCAACTGCAAAACACTTGCGCTTACTGCTCAGAGATCTGAAAAGAAATTTTAAAAACGTTGCATTATTCAAACCCCATTTTCAGAAATGAAGTACCCACCATCACTGGCTTCATCATACCTAAATACCCCTTAGGGCTGTATTAAGATACGATAGGATCTTTTCAAAAAGAGCTTTGGCAGCTGGTGTGTGAGAGGCAGCAGTGTTGGGATGGAGGAAGAAGAGGGTGCAACAGTGATGGATTTAAAAACATATGCTGAAGCCTTAATTAAAAAACCTTTGAAACAGTGGAGGCTCTGCCTCAGACAGCAGCGGACAAAAGCAGGTTTCTTCTCTATAGGCTGATGATTTATTTTGTTGCCACAAGTGCTACCAGAGGTATCCAACTAGTTGATCGAGCTAACAAACTCCCTAGCTGACTCACAGCCCAATAACAGTGGCCTTAAATAGCCGCTGTTTCAGTTCAGGAACTCAGGGCAGGCACGACTTAGTGCGAGCATTCAGAGGAGCGGGCTCCCAATCAGCCCCTTCCACCATTTCAGGTTTCTGCTGAGGTGTACGGTCCACCAGCAATCTGCTGAATGAGTTTTCCAAAATAAGATAGACTTTATTTAGCCCTTTATTTAGATTTGGTACTACTGGTGCTGCTACCACTACTACTACAGCCATGGATTCTGTCTAGCGCTCGACTAGATAAGCCAGAAGGAGTCCAAAAGGTTGAGAGCCAGTTAAGTCAAACAGGCCTATACCATTTGGGAACATCCTGATAACCAGAGGTTGCTGGGGAAACCTGTATATTCCTCAACCTACTGGTGAGTGGTTGCTGGAGGTAGTCGCTAGAAGAACCCTTGCTAGCTACTTGCAGAGTGGTAGTAAAACAAAGTGCAACACAAATTGGTCGGTTTTTGGTGCAGTACCCTCTTGGCGACTAATTTCACCTGACGACAGCCAGCAACCTCCGGCAACCTCCGGCAACCAGTTGGAAAATACACATTTTCCCCTAGCTAGGGTTCTGCTAGCTAGTCTCTAGGCCTGTGTGACTGGGATTATAAATGTAGCTGGCTAAATTGCTTGCTTACTGTTTTTCTATAAA
>JAVDPK010003059.1:63134-83046 GCA_034780415.1 Cichlasoma orientale | reverse complement strand
CCCCCAATAAATATAGCCAGCAACATTAAGAAACCCTCCCTGGAGAAAAGCCATGAAAGAGGTCCTGCAGGGGCAGTTCCTGCAGCTGAAACAAAGTAACAGCTTCTTCCTGCAGTGAAGAACCATCTATTATTAACTTGATGGCTACATAGAGTATGTTATATCACACTGACAGACTGCAACTAAAACTAACGTCCCATTTTAAAACATCTGAATCCTCACCACTAAATGAATAATAATAAAACTGTTTTACAATCAGGAAACTTAATATCAGACTACTATAGTCTGTGTTTCCAGCATACCCTTGTTAACCTCAATTTTATGCAGGTAATAACTGAGCATACACAGTAATCTTAGGAAGAACAAGATGTGCATTTAATCTCCGTCCAAGTGTTTCATCTTGTGCTGCTGCAGCTTCAACGTTAATGTGACAAAACTCAATTCAGACTCGTACTGCGTGAAAAATTATATTCTGCCTACCCAAAGAAGATTCTTCTGATGAGTTTACCTAAAAGTAACTTACAAACATCAGTACTTTCTAAAAAAGTGTGATTGGTTCACTGATGCCTTCCGTAAGCTTTTACTTGTAATAACAGAAAGCAGCACTGGCATGACAGATACGATCATAAGCAAATACACTGAGCAGAAGTAAAGTGGGCCTGTTATACTTTCCTTGATTTTCTGCCACATATGATTACAATGGTGGATGCTCATATCAAACACGGCCACAGGTTCAAATAAGGTCAGCATGAGTAGACTTTAGACCTCTTGAAACACTCAGTTACAGTTTCCTTTCTACTCTTGGCTCTGTATGATGTCAGTCAGAGCCTAATATCCCTAATAGCACACAGTGCAGGCTGCGCAGAATCCCCTCCCACCTGCTGTTCAAACTTTGTTTGCAATGGACAGCCAATCAGCAGAGAGTTGGCAAGGTGCCCTTAAACGGAGATCAGCTGAAAAAGCTTCTTATATTCAGAGAATGAACTGAGGGGCTGAACCAAGGCCCAGTGTAAGATAAATAAAGATCATTTTCAACTGTGAATCAACAATGTGTAGCTGGCTGTATGCATAATGAGTCCGCTTTAAATACCATGGATATGAAGACACAGTAGGCAGTAGCAGGTAGAGCACTTTCATTAAAACAATGAACACAGATTGCTTGTTGGCCTTCAGAAAACTCTAATCTAAAAGCTCACAAAAGCTCAACTACATTTAAGAGTGACCAAAATTCAGACAAAGAATGTAAACATTGCAAAAGAGACAGGAAAAAAAGAGGAATTACTTTGATTTGTGAAATTAAGAAGGGAAAAAAAATAGGCAGGAGGAGGAGGAGGAGAACAGATGGAAAGGAGTTGCCTGGGTGATTCTTGCCTTGTGAAGTGTGATGGGGAGACGATGAGGCAAAGACAGACAGAGAGAGAGAGAGATGAAATAAAGGGAGGGAGGAGAGGAAGAGGAAGGTGGGAGGATGGTGTGAACCACAACAGCAACATTAAAAAAACAGACGAGCTGAAGCCGACAGATGGGATGGAGCAAAATGACAGAAGACGTGCGCGGAGATGCAGACATGGACTCACAAACGCGTGTGAGGACGCATTGAAATACACAGATAATGCATGGGCGTGCACACAAAAGGAAACAGAGAAGCTGCGCGCGCACGCAAACACACACAGAGGGATTTTATATGAGATGCTGCCAGTTGCCCAGATGGTATGTTGCTAGTTGTAGTGGCAGCCTCAACACAAGCCCTATTAATAGAAAGAAGTTACTCCGTCCAAAGCCAGAAACAAGCTACGCACTGGAGCCACATGCCTCCAAATGTTAAATCTGAGCAGAGCAGAGGAGACTGACGGGGTTAGACGAGATTAGAGCGAGCAGCTCCTGAACACAGTTGCAACTCAGATCCTTTGGAGTAAGAAAGAAACAGATTTAAAACTGTTTGACGGGGAAATGTTACAGCTGCGCAAATGCAGCTAATCCTCCAGATAACAATGATAATGTGACAGAAAATTTCCTTCAGATTTCACCGCGGCGATTTTAGAATATCCTTTCCTCCAGATTATGATGAGTGATCTAGCTCTGTATGATAATTGAGTTTTGATTAAGTCCTCGCAACAAGTGTGAACTGTGTGTGGTTTGAAACAGCTGGACGATTAATCCTGGATAATTTCCAGTGAGGCTGATTGATGGACGCCGGCACAGTGAAAATGGCTGCAGAGAGACCTGCTTAAATACCCCATGAAAACTTTCAGTGCCTTTCCTCAGGTGTGAAATAAGGTCACTGTGGTTTAAGATGATGCCAGTTTTTAAAAAACAAAAACCTCCACTGAAACTTTGACTTTGTTGGGTTTACTTTAAATTAATTAAAGTCCCAGGCAGCAAACTTCCTCCATGCTCCTGCAGTTTAAACCTGCACTTCTTTCTGAACTCCTCTCTCCCTTTATGATGAAAACAGTCTTTAGATGACCTCTGCAGGTAGTTGCTCTTATCTGCTGTGCCTTCTCTGGAGTTGTCGATAACTCGGCGTGCCTTAAAATTATATGCTTTTGCAGGAGTGCCTTGGGACCCAAAAGGGTTGAGAAGCGCTGAGATTGATTGTGTCAGTTGCTGATAGGTTAAAGGAAAGTAAGCTAATAAGAGGGCTGAGAGCCAAAGGCTCAGACCTGCAACACTTAAGAGCTGTCAGTCCGAAGCTGTTACCATAACAGGCTGGAAAACCACAACAGAAGGCGGGGTGGCTGAAAGATGGGTCCCTACACATCGTCTGCTCCATTCAAGAATATTCTGTACACTATATTCATAGATTTAGCTTCCAGCTATCCCTTTCCTTTCTCAGAAGCATCTCACAAATGTTAACTAGGGTATTTAACGGTTTTCTGCCAGCTGGGAACAATTTGTATAACTGCACAAACTGTAGTTTGGCGTCCAAATAATTGAGCGTGCAACACCCTCAACCTCTGGGCGACCACATTTGATCGCCGGGCAATTGCACAGGCTCAGATAGATTGGTGGCGGTTTGCAGAACAATGCAATCGATCTGAGTCGGTCTGTATCAGTGAGTGTGCCGCGTCTCTTTGAAATAGGGGACTCAACTCAACCGGTTGCCAACTGATAGTATTCTGGTTTTATTTAAAAGCAAGGCTGACAAACACCTATGTCGTTTTGTAGTTGCATTGCTGTCTTGCAGCAACGACGCCACTATTTGTGGAGGAAATCTATGAGGTTTTGGCTCCACTTTGAATGCAAGTAGTGAATGTGAGTTTCTTTGTATGTGAACGGCAACAGAGTCGCGATTTTCAGTGATTTATCACAATTAATTGTCTTATTATCACAGATTGCATGCAATTGCCAACTTGACTCCATGCATTGCAACGTGACACCTGACAGACTCCGTCTGTCTTATTGCTTTCTTGATGCCCCAAAGTCACTTTGAAGATTGTGATAAAAACTGGAAGTGGTCACAGACTTGGTCGCAGTCTTCGGAGCAACAAAGGCAACAAGATTGCAAGTTCATTGCACACGATTGCAATTATTTTGTTCGTGCTGCAGTGTCCAACCTCTCCCTCGTGTGGCTGCAGCATTATCCTTTGGTACAACCAAAAAGAAATATAGTACAATCTCTAAATGCCCTGATGTGTTTTCTCCAGTTCTATAGCCAGAACTGGTTCGTGTGATGCAACAGCAAGTTTGCAGAGGGTTCAGAGGAGAAAACGGCCTCCCATTTCCAGCTGTAGTCCAAGACAGCGCAGGTGGAGGTCACTGGAAAGACAACTGAATAACTGAGGGCATGAAAACAAGATATGGGCCAAGGCTAGGTGGCTGGCAGCAAATGAACTGTCAAAATGCAAAAAAAAATGCACCTTTAATTAAAAAATAATAATAATAAAAAAATACTGAAAAGTTTGGTTTGTGAAAGCATCTTTGGGTTTGAAGCTTCTGTAACAAAAGGTCTATGTGGCAGAGTGAGAAAGCTACAAACACCCACCCAATTGCAGGAAAGAAGTCAGAGGGTTAGTAAAATGTTAAGCTTTCATTGCCAGCAAAGCCAAAAGTTATATAATCAAAAAGGCTGAAAAAGTTTAGCGTTCAGTCTGGCTCTGCCTGGACAGTCAGACAGAGGAGGCTTTACCAGCTGCAGGCTGTGGGCCGTTGTTACTGGGTGTGGCCTTATTCCCAAACACAGCATCGAAATCTACGGTCATGGCGGGGTTGGTCTGCTGCAGAGGTTGGCTCTCCAGTCCTGAGGAATGCAATTAAATATGACTGATTAAAGCCCTGTTTGTGCCATTTAAGCTGCGCGAGATAACAGCTGTAGACGCTTTATCTGACACACTTTTACAAAGGAAACAGCTGTACAGGCCCATCAGACAGGCCCAAAGTCACGGCTTTGCTCTAGTAAGGATTCCAACACCTCGTGCTAAACTAATCCCATTAGATTAGGAACACGGACGTTAGAGTCCCAAGTGTATTGCCATTGTTGTTGCTCAGTGACTCAGGATTCTGTGCAGGCTGTCGGGAATGTCAGGCTTTCACTGGAGAGTTAAGCCAGTGCACGAAGAAATCCACTGACGCACCTTTTTGTCTTTCTGTCTTCATCTGCATCCCCGTTGGGGATTAGGGCTTGAAGCCTCGGAGAGCGGGAGTCTTTGTGGGATCCACAAAACAAGAATGTGGGCCAAAAGCCACCATAAAGCGCAGCTATAATTATCAACATATAAAATGTCACCGATATAAACTGTGATGGACTTAACAACTAGCATCCTGCTATTTGTACACCTGTAATTGGCACAGGTTTTACTGACTAAAACTCTGTGCATACGTAAAGGAAGAAGTTGGCATTTTGGAAAAAGCTCACTAATTTCCTCGGCTGATATTTATGAGCTGATATTTATGAGACACTGGTTTGGTACTGACTCAAAAAGCTAGATTGGGTAGTGCTGGCAACAGCCTGATAATTGGGGCGCAATTCATTCAATTAAATTATATGTTGTGTTGTGTTTTTTGATACCGCGTTGCAGCAGCAGTGCACCAGCTAGCATAGCAAGGAGCTATTTAAAGTTTGTTTGTTTGGCTTTTCACTTAACCAAAAACTGTGGTGACACCCACTGAGAAGCTCCAACAAAAGCACAAAAGCGGTCTCTCGCTCATTATGTTTGGTTTTACATTCACTGGGAAGCTTTTAGTGCATTTACAATGGCATGAAGGAGCTTTCGTCTACCTGATTGCTACCATCTTTACATCACCTCGCTCATGATGAGGTGCACTCACAGTAAGAGAAAAAAACTAGCACAATCATAAATGACAGCAAAGTGCAGTAAAGACTCTGAGATTGAGCTTGAATGAAACAAATTATAATGAATTAAGTGAATAAAAAACATGTATTAGTAAATCTATATAGTTCAGTACTGTGCAAAAGTCTTGATCCACCACTCATTTCTTTATATTTTCTTTCCAAGCAGCCAGACGTTCTTGCAATCTTTAAAGTGGTTTTGAGCAGCAATTCTGCAGCTGTCTGAAGGTCTTTCAAAGTTTTTATCTGGACATTTATTGGACATCACTCCAGTCCTTATACCACCTGACCATTTTCATGTTTTGTTTGTTAAAGCCACTTAACACTGACTTATGAATAATTCAAGCATGAAAAAAAGGGACGAATCTACACATAACAGACAACTTAGCAAAGAATACATTTTATAACTGTATCTTTAATAACTTTACTAGCAGCCTGTAGCAAAAAAACATCATCTGTTCCCACTTCTTTAGGTGGATCAACATAAACACCAAAGATAACAGTTTGACAGGAATAAAATAAGGTGATTCTCAAAGAGCTATTAGCCAAAAAAATTGGCATCTCTCAGCATGGTCCTTAAATAAATACATTTAAATGTTTGGTTTTTTTAAAAAAGTAGGAAATTGGGCACGGTCAAAAAAAGTAGCAGGCCTAAAATTATTTTTAAAAAAAAACAAAAAAAAAACTATCTACAGCAGATGAAGATTATCTGACAGTCATGACCTTGACAGGAAAAAGAAATCCAGCAAAGATCTGACACAGGACCTGAGAGATGCATCTGGACCTTCAGCTGATCCATCTGCTGTTCACTGAAGCATCATCAGAAATGGTCTCAGTGGAAGGGTGGCTGAGATATGCCAAAGTACACAAGATCTGGACCGAAAATCAGTGCAACAGGTCTGATGGAGCGATGAATCCAAGGTTGACATTTTTTGGTTCAAATCGTTGTCACTACGTACGGAGGAGTTCAGGAGAGAGGTACGACAGTGAGTGCCCATAAGCATCATTTTTCAGCATGACAATGATCCCAAACACAATGCCACTGCAGTAAAAGCATACCTGGATAGAAAAACACACAGTGGAACACTATCAGTCATGGATTGACCTCCCCAGAGTCTGGACCTCAATGTTATTGAAGCAGTGTGGGATCATCAGAACAAAAGGCAGCAACATCCAAAGAAGAGCTTTGAATGTCCTTCAAGAAGCCTGGAGAACTGTTCCTGCAGACTGCTTAAAGAAACGACAGAAAGCTGCCTCAGAGTTCAGGCTGTGCTGAAGAATAAAGGTGGTCACACCAAATACGGACTTTCCAACTCCTTGTTGGAAACTCGTCTGGAATTGTACAAACTCAGGTTACATATTGCACTTCCGTGTATGATTGCACATTTCAATAAATTCCTGCAAAAAATGATGGGTGATTCAAGTCTTTCGCACAGTAATGTAAATATAGGTACTCCTTTATATTTATTTGTTACATTCATGCGACAAATATAAAAAACAAAATCAAAGTTAAGCATGATGTTGCCTTATAAACAAAACCAAGGGTTTTTTTTCTTGCAGAAAGTAATTTTTGGGGACAAGAACCAGAAGTAAAATCATTACTGCAATATTTTGTCAATTCTATATTGTATAATTCTAGATTAGTTTCTTACCTTGGGGTTTATTTACTGATGCTCAGAAGACGTTTGATTTTTTTTTTTTTTTTATGTTGACAGTCAATCTCAAAGCACCAAAAAAGCTAAATAAAAAGAATGATTCCACTGGTTTGACTTGGATTGATACTCAGAATTGGCAGGTGCCCACGGCCAAGGTATCCTTATTGGCATCAGGACTGAAAAAGTTGGATCAGTGCACCTCTTTAATGGGATGATATATCTCATAGTTTCAGCTAAAGGCTGCTGGCTGTAGCCTCACATTTACTGTAAAGCTTTCTCCAGCAGAATGTGAAGCAGCACATTTCCCACAAATGTCAAAGTCCTTTAAAGAAGACTACTGCCTGACTGAAAACCCAATCAGTGCCTCATATTCTTACAGCCATGGACGTTTCCTGAATCAAGTATACTTTGCGGTATTTCTGAGGAGAATACAGGGGACACTTATCTCAGCTTCTGGGTCAGAGTCGTTGGTAATGTGAAAGGCTCATATCTAAGTTAGGAAGTAGGTCTGAGTGTAAAATCTGGCCAAACTCTGCATAATCCTTTATCATAAAGCCTTTAATACTATGCACTAACACAGCTTCCAGATGCATCTCTGCGCTACATTTTGATTCAAAGCAGCTGATTGTAGCCTGAAATGTCAACCCCGTTTTATTTTGTTCCTCACAAATATGTAAGGGTGTCGTTTGCAGCAAAATGTGGGTCTGTGCTCAGCTTTTCAGCCTCAGTGACAAACAAGGAGAAGCTGTCTGAGTCTCTCTTACTGCTTTACTGAGCTGCTAAGTCTGTGTTTAACTGCATCTCACACAAGACGCCGACTGGGTCACACAACATTAGCTCCTGCAGAAAAGATGATGATGATGATGGTGGTGGATGGATGGATGGATAGTTTCCATAAAAATAGATGGATGGGCGCACAGGTGAACGACTGGCCAGAGGGGATATTAAAGGAATAAATTCACTTGTGTACATCTGAGAGAGAGAGTGTGTGTCTCACTTATTTGCATGTCTGCATCCCTGCTGGTGCATTCATTTTGTGTGTGCAGGTAACGTACCTCCCCAGGCACTGTTGGCGTTGGAGATGGAAGGAGTGCTCTGCACAGCGGGAATGAAGGCAGGCTGAAGATCAAACAGGTCACTGTTCAGATTGGGCACACTGAGGAGAGAAAGAGGGAAGAGCGATGTGAGAAAAGGAGGGAGGAAAGCCACAGAAGAGGCGAGTGGAAAGAAAGAAAAAAAAAAGGAGAAAGAAATGAGGATGAGTTGAAAGGCAAAAAAAGGGGGGGGGGGTAGGGGAACAGGAGTCAAGTGAGTAAGTCAGCAAGAGAACAGAGAGAGATACGGAAAGACAGATGGAGACGGAGCATTAATATTTAATCAACTGAGCATAAATAGCTAAAGCCACCACTAAAAATGTTCGTTTGTCACAGATAAAGATTAATCCTCGTGCTCTGAAGGGCTGTAAAAACTTCCAGAGAGCAATAAAGCAGTTTGGAGCAGTAAATTCAGAGCGTGCACACTGAGCCTAAATTCTGTTCTGATTATCGAGAATAAATAGTCCTACTTTAACTCTGTTAAAGCTGGAGTCGGCTGGAGATGAGATACAAGGATTTGTTTTGTTGGATAAGAAATGGGAGTTTTTTTTAAAAAAAAAATGCACGCCGACAGTAAATAGATTTATTTTTGGATCTCTGTAGCACGCTGAGAGGAGGTTTGTTAGTCATAAGAGGGTACTTAAATAATAATATCCAGTTTGGTTTGCATGTTTCAACCATTTCTGCCTGACTTGGATCTCTTCCTCTCATTCTAGAGAACAATGAACACAAACAAGTGCAGCATGGCAACATACAGCAACCATATTCAGCAACACATGGCCTTTAATATTGAGGTAGTAGCAAATCTGTTCCATCAGACACAGAGGAGATGGATAAGTGGCTCTGTACTGCATTACGGTCCTAAAGCCCACCGCGGCCCTAAAATTTTCTACATTTCACACAACAAAGGTGTGAGTAAGAATGCAAATGTCATTGCGTCTCTAGAACAAAGTCAGCGTGATGCTGGATTTCAGGCATGTGAGAACAGCTTCGCCAATTAAGCCTGTTATGTGTCCTGCCTGCTGCGCTCTCTCTCCAGGCAGCTTCTTGAAGTGTTTCCAGTAATGAGAACGTGTCTGAAGTGGATTATCTGCTGTAGCAAGAATGTGACAAAGGACAGTGTCCTGTGGACAATGCCCTGCCCCGATTCTCCTGATGCTGCCCAAAGTTCACGCACTAGAGCGGTTTAAGTCAGCAAGGTACCCACTAGGGTTAGATCACAGCATCAGATTTTCGCTACATGATTATTTGGGACAAAATAATTCACAACACCACCACCACTATAGCATGTTATTTTTGCAAGTTTTCTATCAGTTAATTTTTACTATTGTTTATTGTCTGTTTTGTCTGCAAACTGGATTACTGTTAACTTCCTGGCTCTGCCGGCTCTCCTGCTGCCCTCACTGGAACCTCTAAATTTTAACGCTGGATCATCATTTAATTTTTCTTTTCTTTTGCTGCAAATCAAGTTACCGCGTAAGGTCCCTCGTCCAGTGAGGGGGTTAACCCATGTGGCGCCTACGACGCTGCCTAGGCAACTGGACGATACAGCTGTAACATTTTGAGCACACCTGCTCTTCTTCAGACAATAATACAGAGGGCTGTCAGATTAAATCACATGCTATTAGTCACATGATCACACAGAGATGCTCTCCAATCAAAGCCAATACATTACCTGGATCAATTACTTAATAAAATAGTTAATAGGTAAATAAGCACTGTACAAGTACATATATGGGTTGTGCATTATAGACTTGGCGACAGTCTGAAAAGTGCTTAGTAACATATTAAGCACAGGAAATCACAGGACGGACTGAACGGACCAATCACAGGTGTTGCAGGTTGTGCTGATGCAAAGCGTGGTTACATTCCTACAGGTGCACGTCAAGCTACAGCATACGCTTTCAGATGAGTTACAAAATAACTATGGTGACAATTTAACACAAATCTAAACAAACTTTTCTGGGTGCAGGCAGAGTGTCGTGCGCTCTCATCTCCTCCTGATTTTGCACGGCAGTGGGAGCAAAAACCTGAAGTAGCTGCTTAGTGCCACTTCTTTTATTAAGGAGCAATATCACTACCCACGATGTCAGCATCTCAACGAGACAGTTACCGGTGCTGGATTAGGTACCATGTTATCATATGCATTTCATTTAACGCCTTCATGATGTTAAGCCTGCTGTCTGTTGCACAGGAGATGGTGGGAAAAGGCAAATTCTTGATTGACTTGTTATTAAAATATACATCTATGCTCATTACTGAGTATCAAAAAAAAGTCCTGGGTACACTATCTTTTTTAAAAGAACTACACATTTTAGCTGACAGCTCATTTTTAATGTGATGGGTATGATTCTGTATGAGGAATCAAACACTCGGGGCCGTGTCCGGCTGCGTGCGCACCTGTTGGTGGACAGCGTGGAGCTGAACAACTCTGGGGTCTGCGTGACGTGGTTGTTGTTGTTGGTGCTGCCTATCGACTGGCTGCTGGGGGAGGCCGAGGGTGGAGTATGCATGCTGATCTCCTTCAGGCGCTGGTCCTGCAAGGAGTACACACAACAGAGAGTGAGAAAAGCAGCACAGGGTGATCAGGAAGGCGATATTTAAACAGTTATTTCCCACTGAAACGAACAAGAGTGTTGTTTCCAGTAAGCTCTAATCCGGGGAAGTGAGACAAATATATATTTCCACAGAGGAAAGCAACACCCTAAACCTCAGCCGTCCTGTAACTTTGTGTTGTGTTTTTGAGTCATGGCGGTTGGAAATTCTTGCCAGGCATCTAATGCCACAAATTGAGCAATGTGAAGTCAGGATGAGCAAAAAAATACACAGGAGAGAGAGCATGCCTCGGTGATACAGATTCACTTCTTGGCTTTAGATGTGAGACTAAAAGCCAGCCCAAATGAATTTTCAACGTCACATTATTGCTTGGTTTCGCCTGCCAAGGTTGCTGTGTGTTGTGGGTTTCAGCTCACACAACAATATAATGACAGGCTATTAGTGTGAAGTACTTTAAAGCTAATTGTTTCCAGCAAATTTTTTGTTGCGATGCTAAAACCTCCAGCTCGGTTCAAACGGCGTTTGACCCCGAGACTCGTGTGCTGCTGAAACGCTGAATGCGGCTCTCTCCGCTGACAGAAACACAGACATCAGCAAAGTCCAGCCAAACTGAAGCAAAACAATAAAAGGTTTGGAATTTTGTGCCATTTCCGCTGATTCGGGAAGACGAATTCAGCGCATGTGAAGCCTGACCTGCAAATACCTTTAATTTAGCTCAAACGAGGGCTGAAAAGCCTGCTGTCAGGTGAGAAGCCCACCTGGATAATGCAGTAAAAATCATCAGATGTGTGAGTGCTTTGCTGATCCGAGATCCTCAGCAAAGCACTCTGAAAGTCCTGCAGCCACAAAAATCTCCCTGCCTCCCCTAGACTCTCTCATTTCTTGTATTAATTTGAACTTTTTGCTTTGCGATCAGTTTGCTGGAAGATGTCCGACTGTCGGCAGCTTTATTCTGTATTAAAAAATTTTAAAAACGCATCACAGTAAACATATTCCCTATGTTTTTCTCCATGCGGCTGGCAGAAGAGGTTGAACCTTCTAGCTCTGTTTTCATATCATCCCATAAGCGATTCCATCACTCGCTTTGATCCTTCTTGCTGTTTTATTGCTCATTTCTCGTCTTGCACTCCCGTCCGCGCGCACTCCCCGTTAGATCTGATTATTTGCTGCGGCAATGACCTCATTTCTCCACAGGGATCAATGCATTTATGTCTTATCATGTGGGAATTCACTGTGGGGGAAAAAAAAAGAGTCGTATTTTTTTTTCTCTAAAATCCGCCTTCAGCAGCATGTGAAGTAATTTAAAGTACAACAGAAGTGCAGATTATTGTTGTTATTATGGATGACCGCAGCTTCCTGCAGCGCCTTTTGTCTATTTCATTTACACACGGCCACCCGGGCGTTTCGGTTCAGCTCGAACTTTTAAGGTACGGGAATGTTCCAATTCGCTTTACAACCTCTTCCACCTTTAAAGGATTTTGGACTTTGAGCGGATTAATAAGCAGAAGCTCCCGCTGCTGCTGCTGCGCCAGCCTCAGCCAGGCCGAGTGCTCTTCATCGTTATTCTGACAGTGCAGCGAGGAACAAATGGGAAGTGCTGTTATTGTTTGGGCTGAGGCCCCAGCTGGACAGTAGCTGAGTGTGTGAGTGTTTTCGTATGTGTGCGCGCGAGCGTGTGCTGAGTCCATATGGACACCAGAGAGCACAGACAGCTGGACCAGAGTATCTGGACGACCCCTGCTAACCCTGGAGCTCGCTCGCTCGCTCTCTCTCAAGCTCCTCTTTCTTACTCTGTTATGTTCTCGCTCTCACTTTATCTTCCCGCTCCTTTCTAACTAAACCCAAGAGGTAATCAGTGGACCTTGGCAGAAACAGGGGCAACTGAGGGCACGGAGTAAACAGCGTGCTAAAATCCAATCAAACACACGCACACGCACGCACACCTAGACGCTGGCAACACATAGCGGGTGTAATCTGCCAGGATATACACACAAAGCTCACAGAGATACTGGCAACTCTCGGAGACACATACTGTATCTTTTCTGCCAGGATGCAAGTATGCTTAACATGCACACACAACACACACACACGCACGCACACAGAGCCGCTGTGTTGTAGCTTCACTGCTCCTACTCAATTACAGTTTGCTGTAAGGCAGGACTCCCAGGGCTGGAGCAAGAAATGTCAACACATTTTACACTTGACTTTTCTATTGCTCGCCTCACCACTGAGACTGCTGGCCTTTATCCTCGACTGGAGTTCAGAACTCGCCAAAGTTACTAGACAATCTTTCAGCAGCAACACAACACAGTCAGCCTGATTTCTACAGTAAAGCAAAGTGGAGCACTATGGATTTCTTTTTTTTTCCCACTCCCCACTTGTGTGTTCAAGTGTTGCACTAGATTTGCAGTGGAGTTTTTCCTTTGCGAGCACCCAGAGAAATGACTGCAGCTACACTTGTCATTGAGCTGATTTTTGTGATGCTATTCTTCATTTCCATACAGAGAGGTTGGATTATATAATGAGTTTATAGAGCTTCTACAAAGTGCATCAAAGCACTCCAACTCCAGCAACAAAAAGCAACATCCACACCTGATTTACATTTATATCGCCCCCAACTTCTGTGTCTAAATGACCCGACTTTAATGTCGAGGACCATCCCTGGTAATAGCAGCTGCGGCTACGGCTGCAGCCGAGAAACAGAAGCATGCGGTGTGTCTAAGCCCGAGAGCGGTGCATCAAGGTCAGGAATGCTGCCAGAAGCATGCCTGCTTTATGAGTTTCACGGGGTTTTGCACTGAAATTTTGTCCCCCAGGATTGAACATTCGACACAAAGTTTCCCTCTAAAGTCCAGAGGCACAGGAGAAAAACATTTGTTACTTCAAGTGTGGCACATGCCATTGTGCTCTTGCTCCCAAGATTTTTTATTTATTTTTTTGGCTACACCATCCTGGCCAGCAGCTGCCTGTGACATCTTCCTCTTCCCCAAAATGAACATCAGGTTGAAGGGTGATTGTTTTGACACACTGGAGAAGATCCAGTCAATCAAGATCAAATGCAAGTGGCCAGAACTAGACTCTCAGGCAGTCAGCCAAATGTAGCACAAGCACTGGAAGCATGCAGCGCTCAACATTGTCATGACCTTGGGGTGGGGGGGTGGGGGTGGGGGCAAAATGATAAATCAGCTGTGGTTTTTGCGCATATGTACAAGCAATCCCTGAGAGCCAAAAGCTCAGGCTTCAAACTGCTCTCAGTGTCAGACAGATTTTCTTACTCTTGGCCTACATTAGGTTAAAGAGAGGGGATATCCTTAATATGGTCATGTGAGGTACCTCTGCCTCTACCCACCCGCTGTTCAAAGCTTCAGTTTGCAAAGTGCAGCCGATCAGGAGGAAGTCAGCTTAAAGGAAGAAAGGCCTCAAAAGGGAGAAGAGGAGATCATGTGGCTTGTTTCAAGGTGATGGATGAACCAAAGGGCTTCACCAAAACCCGGTATGAGATCTTTAAGTATTATTTTCAACTGAACAAAGCAAAGCTACTCTAGTACAGTCCAATAATAAAAACTATGGAGCTTTAAAGGAGCATTCACACTGAATGTTAAGATGCGATCTGCTGTATATTCTATCTGAATTAAAAAAAGAAAAAGCCAGCGTGTGCACTGATTTCATTCATGGAAGGCTGCTGAACAACTGGAGTATTCCTGAATATGTGAGAAAAAATGGCTGTCTCTCCAGTGGGAGCAGCGCAAAGTTGGATAAATTGAATCAAGTGATGCCACTTGAAAAGTCTCTTGAAAGAGGAGACAGTGGTAACTACTTGACCTGCTGCTGCGGCTCTGAGTCTACTTCCCGATTCAGAAACAATTTGGCCAAAAAGAACAAAATTTGTTACCTTAAGAGCCTGCAGTCTGGCCTGCTCCTCCTCCAAGGCCTGCTGCTTCTCCTTCTCATCCATGCGGGTGAAAGACATGCCGGTGGAGGAGAGAGATGAAACGGCGTTCGACAGGGTGGATGCTCTGCAAACACAAGAGAAAGGGGAGGCAACAGAGATGATGTTCAATTTATTTTTTACTTCCTGAGAGGGAGGGATGAGGAAGAAGTGTGAAATTTCATACACTGTAAATGCAAATCTTTTTAAAAGCGGATTCAACTGTCAAGAAAACCTGATGCAACTGTCGGGCAATTAACATGTCTACCTGGTGTCTGCACTCAACTCCTTGGTCTTCTTGCCCTCCAGAGAGGCAAGGTGCTGCTCCAAAGCCTCCAGCAGGCTGCTGGGAGCCTGAGAGACAGAGTCGATTATGAGGGGAAAAAGAAAGAAATCCATTAATCTACTCAACTTGTTTCTCTCTCATGCAAAAGCAAACAACAACAACAAAAAACACCTACACATACAGTAGCACACAAACAGCACCCAGAGTTAGTTGGTCTCACAGGAAGGTAACAGAGTGCATCAGGCTCCAAGAATAGCCAAGGCAACATGCAGAAAACACTCACACTGTTAGCAGGAGACTCAAAGGAGATGCAACAAAGGACGAGGTTGAAAAAGAACAAGGAAAAAGTTGGAAAGGAGAGGCTGCACCTTTTTCTCTTGACTTCACACGAACAGAGGGCGATAATTCTGACGCTGTGCCTTCCCTTTGCTACATTTGCCTCTTTGACCTGCTTATCTTGCAGTACCCCTCACACCGTGAGGTCCTGTCATACTTGCACGAGCGTCGGGATGTAGTCTTTACCTCCGACGCGTCAGCGTGCCTCTGCTGCAGCTTTACTAAATCTCTGCATTTATTGCACTTGCAGACTGAGATTATATCATTTGTCTCTTATCCTTTTTCAGGAAAACAAGCGAGGCCCAGAGTGTTTAAAGAGCCTTTTGTTGTAAGATGACATCAGGCAGCAGCGCTAAATTTGAGTTGTGTACCAGTTGGTGAGCAGGTTACTTGGGGACTGTTGCTATGCTACTACAGATGAAACAATTCAGCTGCAGATTCAAGTTCAGCTCCAATTGTTTGACACTGCACAACAGCATGTCTTCTGCACTCATTAAGTGCTTCATTAATGCTAAAAAGACTACAGCAAACAGCAGGGCGAAAGCAACGCAGGCAACTGCATTACAAACTGGTTTACCTATGGAGGACCACAAGTGACAAAACTAGAAACAGATTATAATAAATTTAATGTCATTAAATACACAAAAAATTAAATGAAAAATAAATGTAGGTATTATTAATCCATTGAATGGCATTAACTGATGTGTCTGTATTCATTTAGCTTTGTATTAAGCCACCTATTTACTTAGATTCCTATTTTCAAAGCTTTTCCCTAAATTGACTCATTTATGCATTTTGCTTTTGTGTTTCTTTAAGCATTTCTGCTTTGCGCAAATGAGTGTGTCAGGTCAACTTTTTCCCTTTCTGGTGATTAATGTTAAACTGGCTACAAAAACTGCTCCCTCCACTGCTAGAAAATTGAGGCTCAAAGCTAAGCTAGATAAAAATGCAAAATGAAATGCATTAAAATATAATTCAAATTTTAAACATTCATTTGCTAAATAAATCAGGAAATACAATAGAAAATACCAACAAAAAAAAAAATCAAATTAAAACAAACAAATTTACGTCACATTTTATGAACCAATTAATGCCTACATTTTTTTTCCTGATGCAATCAATGACTCATTTACAGTTAGGTTCAACAATTTGTTGGACAGTTTTCATAGTTTTGAATCTGTGCACCACCCCAGTGGAGACCATTTTAAATTTAAAGATTCTTTTTAATATGTGCATGACAAAAACTTTGCAGCCAATGTCTGGAACCCACAGACATCACCAAATACTGTGTTTGCTCCCTTGAAATGCTCTGCCAGGCCTCTACGGCAGCCACCTTTAGCTGCTGCTTGTTTAATGATGGGCTCCCTCACTTGCGACAGCATCTCTTTAGGGCTCATATTTAAGATCACAGTGAAAAGCTATCAAATACAAATTCAACACTTTGAATCAAGTTCAGATATTATGTCGGCTTCATTTGTCATGGAATAATGCGAGCACCGGTCTCACCTGGACAAACCCTTGCCAGTCGGTCGGTCCAATAATTTTGAGCCTCTGAAATGAGGGTCTACGTATAAAAATGTTTCCAATTCCTCAACAGTTCATGCAAAATGTTTGTTAAAATCTCTTGAAATGATGCTCAAAGTCTGCACTTCAATCACATCTTGATTGTTTGATGTAAAATCCACTGTGGTGGCGTACAGAGGCAAAACTGCAAACTAAATGTGTCACAGTCCAATAAATTATGGACCCAAATCCATTCATTTCTATAGTGGGAATTTCATTCCTCTGTACTTAACGCGAAGGAATTTAAGAATAGCTCGTCTCTCTTTTGGCTTTGGAGAGAGGAGGGGAAATTCTTTCACTGTAAAAATATCACAACGTCATGTCTGTCTCTCCGTCCACAAGAATGCAAAGTTCGCTCTCAGTAGGGCTGCAGACGCACGCACGCATGCATGCACGGGAGAGGCGTTTGGAGTCTGGGCGAGACGGTGGGTTCTTGACAAACTGTTGCCTGGTTGTTAAAGAAACAGCAACTCAGACAAAGAAAGAGACCATCTTTAACTGCCGGAGGTTTTGAATGGGTGAAAAGATGACTATACGTGTGTGTGCCTAGTCAATATTAGTCCTGACACACACACTCGGGGGGTAGCTTCTTCACTTTCTTCCTTTGCCATCATGAGCATGGCTCGCTCTTAGATTAAGACGCTTAGCAGTGATAACTAACTCTGGAAGGCACAGAGAAAAAAAGCCATCAAAAAAAAAAGGGAAAGAGAATCCCCTCTTTCACCTCATGTTTTTTTTTTTTTTTTGGACAATGATTACGCATTAACGCTCGGGTCATTCACTATTAAAGCACCTCCACCATGCGTGTTGAGGAAATGATGTCGTGCATGACAAGTATGAAATAAACAACATCTAAGAGGAGGAGGATGGAATTTAAATGAGCCGAGTCGAAACCCGGTGCAGAGATTCTTTTCATGCAGATGAAGACGGAGGGGTGAAGCTTCATTTTCTATTCATGAGGTTTCATGGCCTTTTGCTTGTCGTGCCAAGGCTCTGTGTGCGCACGGTTTGGCTCGCGCGCGCTCGAGAGCAACTGCCACCTGAGGCCAGCGCACACATATTCCACCGAGTTGACGCCAGATCGCTCTGCAGTGGAAAAAACAGGGGAAGCGCATGCCTTTGAATGCTCGAGGTGCAAGTGTGTATGGTTGCACACACACATGCTATGACGATGTTCATGCACCGGGGGAGCAGGGGTGGGGAGGGGGGTGTACAGTAAGCAACCCACCACCTACAATGTATGATCCTTTTGTTTTCTGCGACAGGAGGAGGGAGAAGAAAAACGTCTATTTAATGACTACAGTAAACTATGCAGTTTTATTATGAGTTCAACACCCACACTCTCAGCTCGCATGCTGTTGACTCTCAGCTTTACACTAATGATTTTTTAGTAATGCATAACCAAGGTCACGTTCCACCGAAGCTGTAAAAATTTTACTGTTGTGTGTCAGTGTGTGGGAGACTTCTCTTTTCCCCCCTATTCAGGCAGAAGAAACAGCCAGGTTTTTTAACTATGAGCCAAAGTAAGTTCAATTTAATAAACTGTCAATCTAATCAGGGCTGCAGCTTATGATTATTTTATTATGGATAAATCTGTCAGCCTGGGATGCATCAATTGAAAAACGTTCTCCGAATATATGGTGCTGATAATTTGAACAGCACCAAAGCTGGCTGAAACTTAGCAGACTATGACACTGACAAAGAAACTAGATGACACTGAGATCAGTCGCATAATGTGACTGTGTGTTGTGAAATAAGTTGCAGGAAGGTCTAATAGATCTGTCAGAAGCAGCTGCTGCATACCAAGTTCATTTTTGACTCATTTTTATATGAAATGCCAAAAAGAAAAAAAAAGAAAAAAAAAGACAAGACTAAGCCTGTGTCTCTGATTACATGCGTCCATATTTAGGCTACCCTTGCTACTTTAAGTGCACAAGTACGTTCACGCTGTCTACAGCCGCAAAAAGAGTCCTAACAGTTGGAAGGGCAGTGGGTTCAATCCCTGGCTTCTCCAGTCTGTAAGATACTGAACCCCAAGTTTCCCCTGATGGATCCATTGGAGTGTGACTGTGTAAATGTTAGATTAAAGGTGCTCGTGTGAATGTGTGTGTGTGAATAGGTGAATGAGGCTTGTAGGAACAAAGCGCTTTAAGTGCTCAAATAGAGTAAAAAAAAAAAAAAAGTAGTATGTAAGCACCAGTCCACTTTACCACGTCTCACCCCCAGTGGTCATCATCTTGGCTATGCAATAGACAGGAAAGACCAACTATTTTTCAGCCAGCAGGAAGATAACGCAGCTTCACCAAAGATGCCAAAGCCAGTGCACAAACAGTGGCAGCTTTATGTCACCAACATTACATGTGTTTTGGCTTTTGGTGCTTGTGTGTTCAATTTTTGTCTTAAAGTAAGAGATAGTGATGGACTCATGTAAATGTTTGAGACAACATTGCCATCGGGAGACAGATGGCCTAACCCTAGTAGGTGCCCAAGGGAGAAAGAGTTAAGATTAGGCTTTAACCCTTCCTTTTTGATAAAGCTTATAGTTGGGGCTGGATCAGGTGACTCAGGCTGCTGGGGGGGACTTCCCATGCTGCACTTCGGAGGCACTTCTCCTTCACTCCTCTCTCTAAACTACCTTTGAATTTACCTGCCACTATGACGCTTCGTTAACATTTGTCTGTTCTCTTCTGCAGAGTTCGTTTTATCTTTTTCTCTTCTCTTTCGCCATACAGCCATTGTGATGTCACACATTGTTTTGTGAAGCCCCGTTATGAAGCATCAAGATGAGCATTTTATACATCACCATTTACACGATGATGATTGCCTGAAGCCAGAAACCCTCATCAGGAAAGTCTTTACAGAAGTCAAGTCAGAAAGCCGTTTCCCACAAGTCTTTTTTGCAAACACAGCAATCGCCCCCGGTGGTCATTAAAAATAACGCAGGTTTTAAGGCACTTCCGTGTTAGCTCGACTTTTCAGACCCAGAATCTGTATCCATTTTGTTGTGCTGTCTATGGTTGCAACAGATGGCTGCCCCTCACTGAGCCTGGTTCTTCTGGAGGTCTCTTCCTGTTCAAAGGGAGTAATTCCTCGCCACCTACACCAACTGTATGCCAATAGAGAAACGTCTGATTGTTGGGTATTTCTCTCCAATTTTGTAGGGTGTCTACCTAATGCAATGATTTAATTAAAAAAAAAATAATA
>JAVDPK010003059.1:0-42127 GCA_034780415.1 Cichlasoma orientale | reverse complement strand
GTGTGTGTGTGTGTGTGTGTGTGTGTGTGTGTGTGTGTGTGTGTGTGTGTGTGTGTGTGTGTGAGAGAGAGTGAGAGCACTGCCTACAAGGTGACAAGGCTAATCGTGTGTGGGCTCCTGGTCTCAGGGGAACAGTTGTGTCTTGATGGTGGATGAGTATGTCTGGAGGTCAATGAGGCAGCCAAGCAACATGAGTCACTATTTGAAACACTGATACACACACGCGCACGTACAGAGGGTTGAATACAGTTTTCAACATGTTCCTGACGTTTAACTGTTGGGGAACTACTGTCGGGAGTGCAAACAGTCTTGGATAGTCTTGCATTTCCTCCAGTGGTCTATCCAGAGTTGTATTTTGCTCAAACTACAAGGTGGAAACATCACTGGAGTTAAAGTTCGTTTTCTCTGCAGACGCCGTTAGGTAACGGGGCTGTTCTGAGGCTCAGAACTGTACAAAAGTTTGAGGGGAAAAAAAGCAACCGAGTTTGCTTTATTAACAAGAAGACTTTAGAAGTTACCCATGAATCTCAGGAGTGCGTCAGCCAGAAGATACACCCAATCACTGAACTGAAAGCCGTGCCTGTGTGCGCTCCTAAACTCGCGCGTTCACTTTGTAGAAACCTGATCAGTTCATCTTCAAATACTGCGCCTGTTCAGGGTTCACTTGGTGCACAGTGGGACACCAGATTAACCCTGGTAATCAGATCTTCTGACACCTTATGTGTCAGCCAAGGCTCTGCTAGCCATCCTGCAATCTCTTGGTTTGAGGACTAAGGGTGACGGGGCTGTATCTGTTAGGTCACCCACTCTCTGGAGCACTTTCCCTGAGAAGATCCGAACAGCGAGGTCCCCATCATCTCTTAAATCTTTCCCAAATGTGTTTTTACAAGCAGGTTTTCTCAGTGCTTCCAGTTTAAGCTACTTTTACATCATCTCCTGTCTGTCTTCTTAGTGCCATACATCCATTCGTTTATACAGATTTTAATTTGGATTTAATTTTCAAATTTTTCATTTTAATCACCTTGCACTGCTAGTTCTCCTCTCCCACTGCTGTACAACTTTAAAGTTCGTCTCAGTTACTGTTCATTTCATCAGGTCTAGCTTGCCTTGTGAAGTACTTTGTAACTTTGTTTTGAAAGGTGCTATATTAAATGAAGTTTATTATTTAAAACCTTACTTTAGGGCAAAGTCAGCAAAGGTTTGAAGCTGATTTCATCAGATTTGACTGGTGCCTTTTTCCTGTATTGAAGTGGGGCTTGGTCTTTTTAACCCACTTATTTGTCCATGTCTTGGCAATAGAGACAAAAAAATTAATCATTCCAATTGACATTCATCAAAGATTCTTCATTTTTCCCCAAAAAAGTCCAGTTTACCATCCTCCAAAATACAGGGCGAGGGTAGGGCTAGGGTTATCGGCTATGATGGCTTAGACCTCAGAAGGTTAAATCGAATTAACTGCCCAGTCTCTTTACCAAGACGGACGTTTAAAGGCAACACCTGCTGGGACTTTGAATTATTTCATATCACCTCATGTCTGAGATGGTATGGACAACTTGAAACAAACAACTCTATAGCAATCATTCTCAAACTTAAGCCTCCCGTGGCACATTTCAAACACTCCTGTTACCCAACTCTGATGAAGTATTTCCTTCTTTGTGCCTTCAGATCATTTTGATCTTCTGATGATTTTCTCGCTGCGGCTGATTCTTCATAAACTGCTTTACTTTTGGGTCCACGATTTTAGTTCAGGATCCAAAATATGTCAGAAAATGAAGAACACGTAATTTTTAAACTGCATGCCTTTATTTCATTAGTTCTGTTTTAATGCAAATATTTCATGTGAACCGTAAACTAAATTACAAAATTAAAAAAAATAAGGTTTTTAAATGACTTCAGAGATAAACTACAGATCCTTCACAGCCCACTAGAGGGTCGTGGGTCATACTTTGGAAATCACGATTTTATAGGGAATGCTCCTTTGGCTGCACTACTCTGATCTGCCAATAACACTTGAATGCATCTGTATTATAAATGTATTATAACAAATGATCTCAAACCATGTGTAAATAATGAGCATGACCTTATTTATATATGGTTGTGCCATAACACTCAGGTGTTACCTGACTGCATCTAGTTAGGTTGAGCACAGGTCTGAAAAACAGAAAAGAGTGCAAGTTCTTCTCTTTTCACAAAAGCAGATTTTATATCAACAAATACAAAAATGTACCAAAGATAAATTAAAAAATTGGGTATTTTGAGAATTCTGCTGCTTTTTTGTTGCATTGAATCAAGAGATCAAAAGCAGTCATAGCGTTAGTTGTAATGTTTTAAGTGCAACTGTATAGAGTGGTGGCAGCCAGAAGGGCTAATTACTGCCTGACTAATTAAACCTGGCACTAGTGGGAAAAGCAAAAGCAACAATGACATCTCACAGGCAGTGCCTTTTAAAAGAGGGGTGCAACAATTAGAAGAGATGCTGTAAAAAAAAAAAAAAAAAAAAAAAAAAAAAAAAAACACGATTTCCTTGTAAAGAAAGAAAACAAACAAATAAGAGGTAGTATTCAGTGTGCGTGCTGCATGACTGCAAACGTGGGCTTTTGCCATTTCATGGAAGATTAGCAGCTTCACTACCAATTCACAAGCAATTCTGCCCCCACACACACACGTAAACGATGATGCGCTGTGGATGTGCTGACGATTGGTGTCGAAGAAACAGCACTGATCTTTCCTTCTGTTAGAGGAGTTATGAGAACATAAGACTAATAATGCTTTTGTAACAAAAGTTTGTGTGGCTGGTTGTATTTTCAAATGGTGTACTTCCATTGAGTGTTTATAGAAAAGAAAGGCTCTGAGAGCTTTGATGATACTATTCGTAAACCAAGCCCTTTTAAAAAGAAAGAAAAAAAGAGTTCAATATTTAAGAAAGTACATTAACTATGGCCTGTGTCCACTGGCTGTGCTACCTTTTTTGTTTGCATTTCACTTCCCAAATTGTGGAGGCCAACCTTTAGGCAGTAGCTGTGTAGCTCCCAGCTCTTAAGAGAGCTGCAGGGTGTGAGGGCGGGAGACCATAAAAAACTTGGCGACCTGGCTTAGTAGACCATTGGGAACATTTTGCTAAAGCTTCTGGGGTGAGAGTTATATTTCCTTGAAACGGTACACAATGGACTTTGAGATTTTCACTTCTTTAGTGGGGGTGTCAAACGTGTTACCACAGACTACATAAAAGATGGAAGTAGCTCCCTGGTTTGAAAAGTGAAACCAGCACAGAAGTGTCTTAAACAGGCATTCTTTTTAATGGACACCTGGGGGGTGATACCTGTGGTTGCAAAAACACTTTGGGTCCTACAGAAGAAGTGGTTTTGGCTCTGACCTCAGCAAACCCTTTCCTGATGAATTTATGGACTCTGTCACTTCTTCGGTCAGCTGCTCCCTTTAGGGAGTAACCTCCATCTCACCCCATCCTCTTCATGTCCTCCTTCACTACATCCATGAATCTTCTGTGGTTTTCCTCTTTTCCTTCTGCCAGGAGTCCATTAGATCCCACCTTTCCTTCTCTTTCTTTGTCTTCGGCCAACAGTAGGATATTTATAGATTCAGGATCATCCAGAGTTTGCTACTTGGAAAATGATTTGTGACAAGTTGCCAATCAATGACTGTGTGGTCTTTCAGTCACATCTGCCCCCCTCGCTCATCACATACGGTTTCAAGGATGGCGACAGTGAAAACGCCATCAGTGAGACTTCACTGACCAACCACCATTGAGTGGTAGAGCGTCCGCATCACAGCCCCACTGTTAACTCATGAACAAGATCCCAAGGTACTCAAATTCTCCCATTTGAGGCATCAACCCCTCCCCAAAATGAAGTGGGCACTCCACCCTTTTCCAGCTGAGAGCCATGGCCTCAGACTTGAAGGTGTTAATCTCACCTCAGCACAGGCATAGTAGTAAATTTACAATAAATCACCTTCAAGACTCTATAAAAACTGAGTCTCTTACTTCACCTCCACGCATATATGGACACACCTGCTATACCTATAGCTACAAGTGGAATTTAAGAACAAGAAAAAAGAAAGAAAATCAGCTCAGCATTATGTCAAATCAATAACCTGAGCCACTATTGAGCAGGAAAAAAGTGACAAAAAAAATAGATGCAGACACCGCTGGCTGGGAGAATCTCTATTGAGCTCATTGTAGCCTCCAAGTTTCTGGATGGCTGAATCTGCTGAGCCCAGTAGGAGGGCCGCACACAAACAAAACACACACAAACACGCACTGCTTTCTTCTATTGATCACACAGATGCAGCCAATTTCCTTGAGTTGGAAAAACTTGTTTATCTGCCTGAAGGAGCATAAGGAAGTGTGCGGCGCATGTGTGGATCACCCTGGAGTTTTCACTTTTTTGATAGGATGTTTGGGTATAAGAGATAAGCAGGCGTCCATCTCGAGCGCACACGCTAGTCACGCACTACAATCTGTGCCTCTCCACTAATCATCTTTACTGCCGTGCAGCAGGAGCTGATAGGAAGCACATGTGTGGTGACTCTGTGCATGTGTGCATTCAAGCTTTTCAGATTATCACCGGTGACCCCTATTAAGAGTCGTGGTGACCTCTCAAACGCGACACAAATAACATCCTCCCTGCCCATGATCTCTTTGACACAGTGCCTGAATCAGCAGATTTCCACACCTCCACTCCACTCCACTCCACTCCACCCCCCACCCCCACCCCCACCCCCATTCCCCCAACCCCCCCTTCTGTCGTTCATTTTCCTCCCGGTCTGCCTCATCTCGTTCGGTCAAACGCCCAGCTTTCGTAATAACTTACATGCCTCACCCTAGCTTAAATCTCTGCCGCCGTCTGTGTCCTCGCCATCCTAGAAGGTGGTGAGGGAGCGTAGTGATGAGCGCGCTCCAGTGACGTCACTGAAACAAATGGGCCGCTCGCTATCTGGGACACCAGCAGCGGCGGCGAGGTGGGTCGGTGGGGGAGTGGCTACTCATAGTGTAACTTTGCACACAAACCGTGTTTTCTCACCCACACCCATCTCTTTCCACCCCCCCACCCCCCACATACACACACACACAGAGAAAGGAAAGCAGCGTGTCCTGCTATCATCAGCACTTTCACCGTTGTCCTCGCCAGACCGTCCCTGTCTCCTCTCATGTCCTTAATGACTCTCCTACTCTGTCTACTCTCTGCCTCCCTTCCTCCCTCCCCTCCCTACCACCTTTCCTTCTGCACCGTCAATGCCCTCCATCCTACTCCTGCACCCAGTATTGAAGCACACAGCCACAGCTCTCCATCCGGATCCCTGATGGACTGAGGTGCAATCAATCAGACTGTAATTTTCCTACCTGACACTTACAACCTGCCCTGAAGAAGAAATGATGATGGGTAGTATTTCTGAGTGTGTGTTGTCCTTGAAAACAATCTTCGAAAAAAGGTTTTCACAGCGGCATGTTATACTGCACCTTGCGGTCTTGCAAATCTTTGTGCTGTGACATCTCTTGAAGTTGCAGGGAAAAACTATGTGGGCTTTCAGAAAGGCTGTTCCTCTTTAGTGTGACATGTTTGGGTTGCAAGGGTTTGTTATTGTACTGCGTTTAACCAAAAAAAAAAAAAAAAAAAAAAAAGAAGATGTGAAGAGTAAGTGCTGCAAAAACACATGTAGAAAAGTTACCCCCCCCTCCCACTGTTAGCATTACCAATGATTCTGAAAGTGCAGGCTGCAGCCCCCAGCAGGTGGATCTCAAGAGGTCATTTGCAATAAACAGTGGCTCCACGGAAAAGTGGTTGTTCCATTTGCCTTACATGCAAAAGATCCCCAGTTTGACACCGGGAGGTTACACAAACCCAGCCTCGGGAGATCACAAGCTAGTATACTTCTCATGCCAACAGGATACACCAATGACAATATAATGCAGTCATTTTTCCCAGGCAGTTAATAAGAACGTGGGCGTTCCTTTGACGTTTGAGGGTTTAAAACCTCCCAACTGTGGTTTGGACCGCAGTGAAATCTGGTACTGACACTCCCCTCTCGCCTGAACAAAAACGAAAAGCCTGTTCATTCCAAGAAATCTGTTTTGTCAAAGCCGCTGATGTCACTGAGATAGGGGTTCAGTGCTGTGACACACCAGGTACTGAGATGGGTCTCACTTCATCAGTTCATTCATCATATATGGCCTTGTGCCTTTTTAACCCCAATCACAATCTGTTCCTAAACCTGACCGGGTAGTTTCTAGAGCCTAAACCTAACCAGCACGTGAAAGCAAAAGTAAAAATCAAGTGAAAATTAAATGATTCAGCAAAAGCAAAATAATACGCAAAGCTCTCCCACAGAACACAAGCCACTGCATCTACTGCCCAGCCTGCAAATGCTTTGTCTTTCAAACTGTCTTTGACTGTCTCATCACCTCTAGGTGTCCAATACTGCTGTGGGCAGTGCGCCAAGACAAGAACTCCTCAAAAATTCATAGAAAAAAACCCAATTTTTAAAAAAAACACATACTGCATGTACACGTTGGTATGAACCAGTTCCTGAAGGATAATGGGTACATTAAAGTTCCACACATTTTAGAATAGTCATGCCTTGCTTTAAAAAAAAAAAAAAAAAAAGATTCACCATCAAACTTTATTTTAAGATTTTAAATGTCGGATTTATCAGCAATCTCTTCAGACAACAGTAAATGTGGGACGTGTGTTTTTGGACAAACAGTGGTAAGAAATACTGGGAAAGATGAGAAATTCAGGTGGATTGTGTGTCAGACACCCATCTGATGAAAAGCTTTTAGCCTTTAAAAAAAAAAAATCTATTTTAAAACACTGACTTCTATATGACCCTCTATTCCCCATCTTTCTTGAGCACTCACTTCTTCTGTTCATCTTTCAACTATTCTTGTAATTATACGAACATAATACGCCCTTCTTCATTTTCCACTATGTCCTTGCTTCCTCTCCATTGCCTTCTATCCGTGCTTAGGTGGTCAAAGCATTAAACACTCCCAGGAGAGAACAGCAGCCTCCCTAGAGAGAAGGGAGAGGAGAACTGGCTGGGAGAGAAGAGATGGAAATTGGCTGTCTCAGCCACTGTTTGGGGTTTCCTGCTGGTTGTTTTTAGTACATATTGGCCTGTCATACAAAGGCTTGGAAGAAGAAGCACACGGTGACAAATGATAACAACTGAGACAAAAGTCAGACAGGCCTGGGCGCTGTGGTTAATGCTGAATCTAATCTATGTATTCATTAATTGGGAAAGTTCAGACTTGTGCACTGTGCATGTCTGTCACGAACACCCAGAAGTAGAAACAATGAGGGAAAATCTCCAAACCCCACAGCTGTGTTTCTGTAAGATGTACTTGTAAATTGGCTTTGTAGAGGCACAAAAGTGAAATCATGATCAAAGATATTGACTGACTCTTGATCGCTTGCGAGATTCAGAGTGTCACTGGGGAGCGAGCCAGCACTGCTTCTGAGCACAGCTGAAAAAACTGGAGGTGAATTGAACTGAATGAATATCAATACCTACCACACACACACACACACACACACACACACAGAGAGAGAAAATGCACTATTACTCTAATCACGATCCAAAAGCCCCTTAACAAATATGGCAGCTGAGGCAAAGATGAGAAATTAAAACTTAATTCACCTGCTATTTGCTCTGAATGGTAAATTCCCCACATTTGATTGGAAAGCAAGAGCTGTATGTATTATCACTGTAAAATGGGCACATTTAAAATGGCTGCATTGTGCAGACATTCACAATGCGCTACAATGAATGCAACAGCAGGAAATGGATTATAAACATGAATATGGTTGAAATTCTTATATCGCATTTTTCTACTCCATTTAAGCACTCAGTACGCTTTCTCATTCACACACACATTCATATAAGCGTTCCTGTTTTTTTCACAGTATGCGGCACTTTTAACCCAGCATTCACACTCTGATGGATGCATTGGCAGAAACCCGGGGTTCATTATCTGGCCCAAGGGTACTTTGACACTGAGCCAATGATCGAACCACCAAACTTTTGATTAGCAGACAATCCGCTCTACCTCCTGAGCCACATGCTGCATGTGAAATGAATGATGCCATCAGTGTACATTTATCCATACACTTAAACTGTGTATGGGTTTTTTTTATTCATGGTTTTTGATGTTTAATCTTGCTAATTCATTGAAACGTCCAGTGTACGACCTTCTGGGCCATCTGGGGAAAAATGGACCCCACTTGGGTTAGTCTCAGTTGCAGCGCCACCTCTTTACTGCCTCATGCTATGAGTCCTGCACAACCGGCGTCAGCTTCCTGCTGCCTATTAACAGCAAGTCAAAATTAGCTGTCAGTCAGGGTTTACTTTAGCCAGTTTGCTTCACAAAATTGTGCTTGGCGGCAGCATATTCACTGTTCTGAATGGAGCAGCAGCTGGCCAATTATTTTGCACAACAAACTTCTGGCAGCCTCCTTGAGAATTAAACCCAGTAATAATCGACTCATAAAACCATAGACAGTATTAAAAAATAAATAAATAAATGGACTCAGCCACTGTGACATCACCCATTGGTTTGTGAAATCCCCTTATGACTGTGGTGTTTTGAAACCAGATGGAGTGAGCTGTGGATCCGGCTGTGAAACCACACGCTCATTGCAAACGACTTATCGCAAGTCACTTTAATCAAGATGGCCTCAAATGAGCGACTGAGGCCGTAAAGTCATCAGGAAAGTGCTTACAGAGGTCACATCTGAGCGATGTTTTCCCACAGACTTCTAGAGGGCCACAGGTATTGCCCCCTGGTGGCCATTAAACAGAATCCAGGTTTAAGGCGCACCTGCATTGGCTTCACCTTTCAGTGTGTGCTGAGCTGAATGCAGAGCTGTACACGGACACTGACTGAGATTCTCATCATGTGTGATTAGCAAATGTAGTCCCAATGTCAACCTGGCACTGTGGTTGAAGTACTGCTGAACAAAGCACAAGCACAGAAGTAGCGCTAGTAGCTAGTTTTTCCATAAATAGGTCTCTGTAGAAAAGTTTTAATCTCAATGAAGCTTATACCTGGATAAATAAAATGACTGTAGTACATGTTATAGCAGTGGTTCTCAAAACCACTAACGGATGATCGGGGAAAACAAACTAAGTGAGTTTCACACAGGCCTAGAAACTGACCCCCATGTTTATTCCCCGACCAGCTGGTTAGTGGTTGCTGGTTGTTAGTTGCAAAGAGGGTGCTACACTGAAAACCTCCTCGGGATTGCTTTGGTTGCCTGCAGTCACAGTGTGACTTTCACACTGTGACTGCTGACTGTTGAGTCATTTAGAAGTGTTTGCAGACAAGTTATTCAATTCAAAGCTACTGGCAACCATGGCAATGTGACAGCAACCAAAACAATCACGAGGAGGTTTCCAGTGCAGGAGAGTATACCTCTTTGCAACTAGTTTCATTCTAGGGACAGCCAGCAACCACTTGCAGCCTAATATGATTTTTATAGTGCAATTAAACTAGACTTTGCAAATGCCATCAGGTGACCTCTGTAAAATTCAACTTTGATCCTGTTTTTGTTAATGATTGATTGCTCTGGACACGTACCCCTCCACATCTCCAGCTGCTGGACTGAGAGTGGTCTGTTGGAAAAGTGTTATAATATTATGCACCCCTGTTATACTGGAATAATTTCTTAAACATGGTTTACTTTGAAATTTTTGAATGCATGTTTGAAAACCATGCATTCATTTTAATTAGCAATAAGCATTCATAAGAACAGCACAGAGTGCCTGAGAGACTAAAATAACAGGACGGATGCAATTATTTTAGGATTAGCAGTTCTTTGAAGCCAAGTAAAAGACTTTTCAGGCTGAAACCTACATCATGTCAGACGTGAGACACAATGACGGGCCAATGTGTAATATGTAAAGTGACAGACGCCAGCTTTCCGACGCTCACATCCATCAAACCTCATGAAAAATCCTGTCGTTGACCTTAAAAATTTAGCTCTGTGATAATTTCCTTTCGCATAAAGATTCACACATCAGCCACTGTCGAACGAAGGCTTCACTTTAAACGATCTTTAGTACGAGAACATTCGTCATTGGTTGAACTCAGCCATCTTTAGTGTGCCAGACAAGCTGCAAGCGGTCAGCAGTGTTGATCTGAAGGGGAATGTACAGTCTATTGACCCCAATTCTGTGGGTCTGTGGTTTCTAATTTT
Source organism: Cichlasoma orientale (assembly GCA_034780415.1). Classification (NCBI taxonomy): domain Eukaryota; kingdom Metazoa; phylum Chordata; class Actinopteri; order Cichliformes; family Cichlidae; genus Cichlasoma; species Cichlasoma orientale. The sequence continues at coordinate 31,913 of JAVDPK010003059.1, read as the reverse complement.
ACAGCCAGATTTCTCTCAGCTCTGACTGTAATGGATGGGACGGCCATGAGAGAGCAGGGACACCTGGCCGCTGAGCCTCAGTCAGCACCAGTGTCCTGACAGGCCTGATGAATGCAGGCTGATGAGTGCACACTCTTGCCTCTACTACAGCCGGAAGCCTCACTCTGCAGAGCTAAAACAGGAGTGCACATACCTACTGTGAGCAATTTTGCACATCATTCTTATTTTACACATTTAACCTCAAAACAAGCTGACTGGCTAATCTAATCTAACAAATATAATGCATTAGCTACTCTTTACATCTGCTTCTAAACTGCAAAACACAAAAGGATGGTGTTTATTACTTTAACATTATGGCTCTATGATGGATTAGGGACAATGAAAAGATGGGAAGTATTATGAAACCATAATAATAACTAGAATTAGATATTTTATTGTCATCTAACACAGTAAGACACACCGATCGTGAGCTCCTTGCTAGTAATACAGAAATTAGAAACTAGCGTGGTGCTGCTATCACTGTAGGTGAGACATCAACATCAAACGGGTTCCTTCTGACAGTGACAGCTCCGAGATAAATCAGAATACAGTTCGGGAATACCTCTAAACCGCTTCCTGCTGCTCTGCAGTGACCTACTTAGCATGACTTGATTTATCAGAAATGTTGCAGGAATTTCCACAGCTTGAGCAATCAAACAGGATGGAGTTACCTGCTGGTGTGATGTCTCTCTTAACTGAGGTCTTGACTTATTCTTACTTTTCAGTGTGTCAGTTTGTCTCTGTCGCACTGGTGTTGTCAACCTAACAGCTAATTTTGGAGTAATGCTCTGCACCTAAAATACTGTCAGTCAGGAAGCGGCTTCTATCAAACCACCAAAACGCAGTCATCTCACTCCCAACGCTTCCTATTTTTCAGAGGAACTTTAGATTAATGCAATCAAACAATGCGCCTCTGACAGGAAGTGTTATGTAATGTCGACAAAACTGATCTTGGCAAAACAAGGAAGCGATGCTTCCCCATACTGACGGATACTGAAAGGAATGTGGTGCAGGGAGTGTCAGCATTTGGGTGTGTGCTACGGTCATGTGTTTGCGTACAAAAGCATGGTATTTTTTTGACGCTAGAGTACACAATGTGCGTGCACACACTTAAATACTCACCGTTTCATAGCTGACAGTTATCTATGACAATTCACAGATTGCGTTGCTCTTTTAGAGGAATCCCTCAAGATTTTAGGGAGTTTGCTCATTTTCTTATTCTTAGTGAGAATTAGTGCAGATTTGCGGTAACTTTAGCTTTTGCGCAATTAATAGGAGCGAGCGCCGTGCTAGCTTAGCTTCACAAAAATAGGAAACAAGGGGAACCGACTCTCCTGCCTCTTCCAGTGAATCTGTTAAAGCTCACAACACTTTGCAAAAACAGTATTGCACAAGAACAGCAAGTTGTGCAAGCTAAGCTAACTGCTGACAAGCAGTAAGTTCACATTTCCTAAAGTGTCTCATCCTTAACTATAAGACAAACACTGAACCCACTCAACTGGCAATATTAGCAAGACTACTATGCGTGAAACAAGTGGCCATACATTTTATAAATATAAAATAAAGTATCTCACAAAAAAAAAAAAAAAACAACAACACTGCTGTGCATGAACTGATCAGTTCAGAAAATATGCATTCAGCATTATGAAACTAGTAAGAAGCAACAGGCACGAGTTAGGGCCAGTTTGGGGTCCAGCACTGGTGTCTAAATAGCTCTCCACCAATGCAGAGGAAGGATTACGGGTATTCAGCCATTGCAGAGGCAACAGAGTCACTTTTGTGTGCAGTCCTCCCACAAGCTAACATCACCACCACCTCTGGGCAAAGAGGTTACATGTAGGTCAGAGAATGGTTACTTTAAAGGTTGGTGTGAAACAGAAAGGTAAAAACCACAGCAGAGTTCATCATAAAGAAGCAGCAGCTGAGCTCAGCGCGACTTCCAGAAAACCACTGTTAATAATAACAACCGCGACCACTAGATGAACTTCATGGTGCCTTCTGCTGCTTCGTTTTTTGCATGTGTGCAACTTACTAACCGCAAAAAAACTGTGATAAGACATACACACGCTCATGCACTATTATGTGGCACTTTGTGCAATAATGTATACGTGCTGTGTGATACATCTTTGTGACAACCAGCCTATATACTGCACGCATCAACAAGAAAGGCAACTTGCATGCTTTTAACTGCCCCTGTTTTACACATTTGCTTTGTGACAAAATGGACTCTTTATGTGTGTGGGGTTTTTTTTTATTATTCTTGTCAGCAAAAATTATTTTCTTTGTTCCCAGATTAACAAGATGTGGGAGAACGATATTACAGAATTAAAAATTGAACAGTGATAGCACAGGGTTATGCTGCGCTCCATTTGCCTCAGCCGTTGGATGTCTTTGCTGGAAGTGATGTCACTCCTGAGTTGGGCAGGATTTGTTTTGCTCCTTAGCAAGGTAGCCATTTACGCGACACCAGCAAGGTAGCGTAATTATCGCTTTTTTGTACTTAAAAAACGCTGCAGCACACTCACGGAGCCCGGCTGTGTGTGTGGCTTATTTGGTGAGTCACAAATGTGGCTGCACAGATGACAGGTTTTGCAGTTTTACTAATGTTTGGGAGCACCGCTGCCATCCTGGATCATGAGGTCAGGGCTGGTGTGGAGTTGGAAGTCTGACTTGAGGTTCCAGTGAAAAATTCTGACTTCCAACTTGAAACACACCATTTAGGTTAGGGTTGGGGTTAGAGTCATGATTGATGACAATTTAGACCTCAGAGGGGTAAATAAAGTAGACCAGCTTAACCAAATAAACACAATTTGAGCCATTTTGTCTGGCCATAAAGTAAAAAAAATAATAATAAAAAAAAGGAAAAGGAGAAAATAAGGGAGCTCAGTAAATAAAAATTAAAAGAAGATATAATGCCAAGAAAATGTCAGCTATAGTATATTAAGTGGCTCAGTAAGTAAAAAAAAAAAAAAAAAAATCAAAAAATAAATACAGACTGAGGTAAATCTCTATAAAAAGCTACACTGTTGCATATAAACTGACATTTTGTGGGCACAGGTCCTTATCAGACCTCATCATAATTAATTTCTTTAAAAAAGTTCTCATGAACAAAGCACAGCTGCTTGAGCTTTAATTTCAGATTTGTCTTTGAATGCCTGCAAGCCCATGGAGAGACTGAGTTATTCTTCCAGCTTCCAAGCTTGTTTTTATGAAGTTAATTTATTTGATTATTCATTTGCTTCTATCCTTGTCCCCCATCTAGCCTCTGGCTGAGCTAATTAATTTCTCTGTGCTCCACAGATACTTCAATCACTCACGCCTTGTGTCCAATATATATACATCCTCAGTAGCTGCACATTCTGTTTACGTCCCATATGCAGTCAGTCACCCTCCCACTCCACTGGTGTTGATCATAATGCACAGACATGAATAAAAGATATAAAAATTAAAAAAAAGTGTACGTTTGGATTTATGAATGTGTGGGCGAGACAGGGTTGAGTAATAATATCACTTATTGATGTAGCTTGCTCTGGCTGCCCTGGAGGGCTTTTGTGTGTGTCAGCGTGTGTGTGTGAGAGAGAAGTCTCCTACCTCGTTGCCGTACATCATGAGGTGGTGGGTGGTGATAAGGGCTTTGAAGACCACCACCCAGCTGGAGTTGGCTGTGCGCTCAAACAGTGTGTCAGCCAGCTGGGGAATGTTCACATTCATCTCATTGGTGCAGTGGATCAGATCTGGCACATACAAAAAAAAGAAAAAAACAAAAAAAAAAAAAAAAAAGAAAAAGAAGAAGAGAGGGTTACACAAGAGAAGAGAACAAAGAGCAGTGATGAGAAAGGCTTTTAAAGATAACCCTGACCAAGAACGACAGCAAATTACTTTTCACACAGAGAAAAATGCAGATGCACAGACACAGCAAGGACCGACAAACACCGAGCACGAATTTCATCTGAATTCTGAAGCGAATAAAGTGTGAAGGACAGGTGCTACCCACAGAACTATTTCTCCTCTTCTTCTGACTTTTACTCAGCTACACCTTCTCCCTCTTTTCTGCTCTCTCTCTCGACATTTTAGCAGACACTCGTGTGTCACTCATTCACCCAACCTGGAGGAAAACTGAACCTTTGAGAGCAAGAATGTCAAGACCAAAAAAAAAATGCAATCTCAGAAACCGCAGGTAAGGAGCGCTCAACATGATGGTTTCACATTGTGACAGTGACATTACAAGTCTTTTACAGCACATACTGTTCATTAGTGCTTAATGTTAATTAAATGTTATTTTCAGCAAAACCTCCAGTAGGAATATGTACATTATTCATAGAGGTGTGGGATTATTTTTGTTTTAAACTGGACAAAACCTGCAATGTGCAGTGACGTCGGTGCAGCAATAGTATCAACAGGTTTCAACATAGCCCGCATTGATCCAGTAGAACCGCATGTTGTGCAAGTTGACTGGCCAGCTGCTAGCCTTTTGGGGCCACTTACAATGTTACCACTAATCAGTTCACCTTTGAAGGGTGCTGGCTAAAAAGAACCATCACTAATGAGCAGATTCTTCTTACAGTCAGCATGTTCAGACTATTTAAATGTCAATAAAAGCTGTTCCCATCCACCACCGGTTTGTTGTAAATGAAGCACAAGCTAACATGAAAGCTGTCTGCAGACAGAAACTTTTAGATTTGGCAGATTTCTTGTAGCCTCCTCCTTTGGGTACAAATTTCTTTCAGATTTCTTGCAGCCATGCTGTCTCTTTCTCACAGCAATACCTGCAGCCTGCAGGGGTGAGCGACACAGCATTTACTCCTCCTTTGGACACAAATTTCTTTCTGATAACTCTACTAATAAATTACAAAATATTCTTATAGATTAAGCTAGCAGTAGTATATAAAGTAATTTGACTGGCTTCTTTGTGGGCCAACAAAGTCTGATCTACTGGCCCAGTGAAGGGGGGGGAAAGAAAAGAAAAAAAAACTGCTTATGCAATATCTTTCCAACTTTACTGAAGTCAGCAAGTTCCTGTCACACACACACTGTAAGTCGCACATCTGGTCTGTTCCCCATTTCTTTATTTTTAATGTCTTGCTCTTTACTGTGTCTTTGCAATAAAAGTGAAGAAACACAGCTAAGCTCCGTCTGCCAGTGCATCTGTCTGCCACCCACCCTCTCCCTTTGGTTGTGGGTTGCCAGGTCACGGCGGGAGACGAGTTGAAATTCTACGTAATGTGTGCATCGTGTGTACAGGCTGCACTACACAGACAAGCCAGCAGACACTGGTTAAAATTAGACAAATACAAAACTATATACAGATGTATAAGTAAGGTCAGAGGCTGAGGTTCCCAGCAGAAATATCAAAGAAGGAGGGCGCCAGGAGATGGTCTTAAAATCCAGAAGAACCCAGAAAAACCAGGAGTGTTGGCAGGTATGACTGAATTAGCAAAATCCAATGGCACCTGATAAAGTGGTGATGAGGGATGGTCATGATTTGTGAATATTTGAATAACTTAAATTACACAAAAAAGAAAAAAAAAAACCTGCATAGTTCCTCTGACTATTACTTATATAATTGTACTTGATTTTTAGAAGGTGGCAGTAATGAATCCATTAAAACAGCAAAAACAGAAGAGCTTGCCATGAACCAGGCGGCCAACCTGGAAGGCATGTGTCTGGCATGAGGAAATCATGTGCTTTTGTAACAGGAGAAACATGCACACCGTGGACAGCCATTAAAAAGTCCCAGAAGCTGCTCTGCTAGGTAAAGCTACCCCACCACCAGTCTGCCACAACTAAGCTCAGCCATTTGAGAGCAGTTTTGGGGTGGGATGAGGGGGGGGGCAAATAGTTCCCTGTGAAAGAGTTGTTTTTTGCTTGAAATGCCCGACCCAAGTAGAGACTTCCACCTAGTTTGTGTTGCTGGCCTCTGAAACAGCAGCACAGGCCTAAAGTGACTGCTTGTCGGGCGCCCCCTCAATTTTTGTAACCCGGCACGCTCGGCCTGTGCAGATGTGTTGTACAATACTGAAAGTGTACAATAGTGTTGGCATTTACCAGCTGTATCAGCACAGGATCTCAGAGGGAGATGCTACAAAAGCTTTAAAAGAAGAAACTTTTATTCCCGTTTCAACTCCTTCTACTGCTATACCAGCGGTGATACGAAGGCATTTCTTCTGAGTGGCGACGCCTGATGTTCAGGACAATACCGCAGCGATGCTGACGCGCCTCTCGAGCCAGCATAAATGGTGATGTCACAGCCGGCCTGCGCAGCAACCAATGTGGAGATCATAAGCTAGACTTAAGAGTTATTCGAAAAAGAGAAGAGCATGAACTTTTTCCTGTTTAGATGTTCCGACCCCTCCAGTAATATGAACATATTTTCCCTTAATATCCACTTCAGAGACAACATGAACAAGACCGGCGTCCTATTTTTGTTTTATTAGATGAATAAATAAAAAGTGCTTATTGAGCTAGGGACGTACGCCCATGGTATAAAATCCTCTTCAGCTTTTATTTCAGCTCAAAGGTGCCTAATATGATCTGACCAGAATCTAACAGCTTGGCCCCACCTCGCTGTTCTTACCACTTTAAATGGAGATCGATTGGAGGGTCTCCTAGCTTATTACACAGATTCAGTGTCTCCACTCGCTGCATGCAACACCCTCAGCGAGCCTCTCAAGCACAAACATCAATACAGACACACACGGTTAAATTGATCATTCACACCAGATCTCAGGGTGTTTTTTGTTTCATTTCTCTGGCGTCCTCAACCACTTCCATTCCTTCGCCTCTCTCTCCCCCTCCATCCTTTATTCTTCACCACAGGACGTTATGAGATGCCGGCTTGCACACCTGGTAACTACGGAAACAGCTTCTCATTAAACTACTGGAGGACTGTAGCAGAGAGACTCCCGACGGGGAACTTCATCACCATAATCAGGTGTGCACGTGCACGAGCGTGCGCTTTCATTCAATAAAAAAAAATATATATATATATATATATATATATATATCATACCTTCACTCACTTAAGGCATTATCTCCCTCAAGTACTTACATTTACAGTAACAATCCACAGCAGACTCCCGGTCCCATATCAAACATTCACTCAACGTGCTACCTCTCCCACTTACCCGCTAACACACACACACACACACACACACACACACGGCGGTCGTCTATGCGGTCAATACAAATGAGAGGAGAATAATGTAACACAGCACAACGTATCCATTTAGCTGCATTTAGCCAACCAGAACAACATTTAGGGGCTAACAGAGTGTAGCTGGATTGAAAACGCTCACACTGCCAGACCCACCTTGCCTTTCTGTTTTTCTGCAGCCCCACACACACACACACACATATACACACAGAGCGCTGCATGACATTATGATTGGAAACAATATCTCTGAACTGGAAACGGGCTTTGAGAGCGACTGGTGGCTTTGTTAATGAATTTGTCTCCTCGCTGCTCCGTCTTTTCATTATTGATGCTACCTTGTGTTTCTGTCTATCTTTTTTCCATCTGTCCATCTCGCCTTCTTTTTTAGCAGAGCTCATGTTTTTTCATTAGGTCTGGAGTGGTGTGAGAGAAACGGAGAGAACTAAGAGAAGGACTGATTAGGTCTGTGGGGACGCTCGTGCATGAGTGTGTACGTGTGCGAGTGATAATTTAAAAGAGGGTACATGTGCTGACTTAATCAGGCAGAGTGGAAAGCATTAGATGCCACTGATCCCAGACCGGCGAGAGAGAAAAGGGACGGCAAGGCAATTGAGACAAATATATGGCTGGGGGGGGAGCAAGGTAAAGAGAAGGAGACAGGGAGACAGGAGCAGATGTGATGAGAGATCGAGAGTCCTATGAAGAGGTATAAAGAGGAGGCAAAAAGTGATGAAGAATAGGGGGACAGAAGAAGAAATCGATAAATGAGACGAGATTATGAGACGTGAGACATGAGCGTCCCTTCATCCAGGCAATTTGCAAGAATCCACACACAGCTCAACAAGCCTCCTCGCCTCGCTTTATCTCTGCTGCAGAAACACGGCTGTGGATGCAACCCCCACCCCCACCGAGCACACCCCGAGCAATTATTCTGACCACAAATGGAAAAATACATAAGTTCGAGTCTGACAATCCTCAACGGCAAGGCTCTGACCAACATGTCAATGTCCTACAAGCAATTACCTGCACAACAGTTTCACAGCAAACGCGGCCTGGCTAATTGGCGCCCACACATTATAAGATGGACAACAGATGACTGAAGCAGTCAGTGTACAAGGATGCATTATAAGATGTCTCAGAAGTCTCATTACAACTGTATTCCTAAGGCTGCATCTGTGGAGACTGAAATTGCCTTTTCTCTGTTAGGTTAGCCAAGTACTGTTTATTCATTATGGCGAGTATAGCACGCCGCATTCAGATCTGCTTTTAGCTGAAATTAGAGCTACGTAACAGACCTCAGCTGCGTCCACACGGAACGATTCCCTCATCGCTTTGAAGCTGACTGTTGATTGCTAGCAGATATTACAGGCGCCGGTTGTCTAGGTAACACAATGTATTTACTATCAGGTCATATTTCAATCGACGGCATCACGCACACTCATTGGCAATCACTTGAATCGCTCGCATCAAAGTTGTGAAACATGTATCTCGGGATGCAGCCACTTTGCATCTCTAGTGGGTATTTTTATTTATTTTTTGCCTGCTGTCACTTAAAGTCATGAATGTCATCGAGTTTCTTAGGTCTTTGGTCGCCACGTCGCTGCAATGATGCAGCTTGCAGCTATGATGTCACTCACCAAATCCGAACAGCAAACCTCTTGGATGGTCTGTACCACATCTACACATAAAAAATGTTGAGGCCCACCAAAGGACCAAAACTTCAATGACTTAGTAGCTCATCTGGCTCACAATCCAAGATCCACAGGCTATTGCCTACAAAAGGACAATTTGGACAGTTTGGTGTTAGGTGATCACTGTATGCGAGTTTGATTAAAATCTGACTAATATTATAGGAGAAGCAGCGATTCTTGTAAATTGCAGATGGGCAGCTGGGTGCCAATCACCTCAGTCCTTCAGTAAGACGAGCAAAAAAAAACTCACATTTTTCGAAGTGGGATTTAACCTGTTTATCAAAAGGCCAAAAATAACTCTTTCCTCATCTAAATGCATACATGCTAGTCATCCCCAACGTGTCCTTCTGAGCCTGCAAAAACCACAAGCACACATAAGCAATCTATAATATTTCCCAAATAAATCCATTAAAAACTCTCCAAAAGGGCACCAACAGCTCAAACTCATGCAGCAGTGGTGAGGCCCATAAGGCAGCTGCCTATGTCGGGACACCTGTCAGTCAACGTAGCCACGCCCCTAACTCCATAAAGGCATTTTTTGTGTACCAGGCTGTAAACATGCTTTTCAGTGATGTAGAAGTTACCTTTAATACATTAATGGAGAAGGCAGTCATCTGTTGCATCCCTAATTAACTGACAGGTAAAGGAAGTAATTCTCAGCTCTAAACAATTTGTGGGAGGAAGAAAGCTCCAGCCTAATTTTGAAGCTTACATACAAAAATAAATAAATAAATAAGTAGGAAGCATCTGTGATGTGCAGCTGCACCTCTTACTCAAATAAATAAATAACCACATTTCTACCTTTATTCTGATAGTACAGGATAAAAACAAATACTCTTTTTAAGTTCTTGCCTGTTAAGCTGCCACCCCCAGAGGATAGTTTTTGTCTTATACTAATTAGTGCGACTAACACACGAGGGAGGAATGAGTGCTAAGTAAATGTGATCTCATCCCCAACAGTGACCTCCTCTGTTTCTCCCTGATCTGACTGAGATCCATTGTTGCTGGTTGCCTGTTGACCTCTGCAGCCTTTGATTAAACCACACCCGACCGGAGACTTCCTGGTACCGAGAGACTGGCACGAGGAGCCGGAGGAGCCAGGCTCGAAATCTCATAAGGAGTTAGCATGCTTGTGTGAGATAAACCAACAGAAAGTTATTAATATTCTGTGCCAGTACTCGTGTGAGGCTATTTTTTTTTTTTCAGTGAACAGCTTCAATCTTGAACAGGAAAGACTGCCTATTTGAGTGTGAGTGTGTGAGACAGCAGGTGGTTAAATCAAGCAGATGAGGAAGAAGGGCTGGGAGGGGAGGAGACAAAGACCGCATCTGGCCCAGCTGGCTACCTTCTCCATGTGCTCTCCTCTCATCACTTCATCCACCTTTAAGTCCTCACACATCCAGCTGCTGCAAGGGGATGCACGCACACAGAAACGCACACAAACTCATGTTTCATCTCCTCTTCCATCTCTTCTGATCTGCACACAAACTATTAGAACAGGTTCACTAATTAACTGCCTATGCCTGCCTTCTCGCTCTCTGGTTGTCACTTTAAGCCTCCTCTTTCACTCCCTCCGCTCTTCATCTTCTTTATTTAATCCATTTCAGCCGCACGGGATCAGCTGCCGCGCTGTAAGATGACACAGCGGTGGCAGAAAACAGCTAAAGAGTCCCAATAATCGACAAGCATTAACTTCAGCTTCCTCTGCAGTCCAAAACCACAAAAAGTCATTATTGCTGCTGTTAAAAACTATCATTGCCATTGATTGTATAGTAGATCTTGTCCCAATGGGAACACACACTCAACCAGATTTTTATGTTGTGCTAAAGTATTTTGCCAAATAAAATCAAGCCAAAGAAGGCACAGGAACATGATTTAAATACCCAATACCACATCTCAATTCCCTAACTTAAAGATTCAGATTCTACAATTATTATTATTATTTTTTTTTTTTTTTTTAGAAAGGTCAGAAATTAAAGAGTAATATTAAGTAATTTTTACATGCAGTGTCTTTGTTTCATTAGCTCAGTTTCTTTTCTTTTTTTAAATATATACACTTCAGGGCACTTTAAACTCAATTACAAGACTATTACCAAAAGTCCTTCAGGATTACAAAAGATATTTAATAGAAAAATGTTTTTTAATTTTGGAACCAGCCCCAAAAGATTATTTTATTTTTTTTTTTTTTTTTTTTTTTTTTAAATCGCAGCCTATAGTACCTTCACCAACCACCGGGGTCCCTGGCCCACACTTTAGGAGTACGCAATCACAGGGAAGGCACCAAATTTTCTAAATGCAATGAGGTTGATACCCTATTTTTACATTAGTATGACTATTTGAGAAAAGCTATTTGCCATCTAACCCTTGAAGGCCAAGTTTATCATATTTGATAAATACGTTTTTGTGAGTTTGAGACTTATACGGTTTAATTTCTTTCTTGAAAAACCTAAAAAAAAAAAAATGCACAACACATTTTTAAGCAATAAATTGAAAGAAAAGTCAGGTGCAGCAAATATGATGCAACTTAAAACTCATATACAAATTAGTTTTTTTTTAATTCATCAGAAGGTTCAACAAACCCTCCGTTTTGAAAAAAATTTGAATTTTCTGAGTTAATATGGTGATGTGATGAGTTTAAAAAGGAAAAATTACATCATTTCAGCATAAAAAAAGCCTGATGTTATGTTTCCATCACTGGATTGAGAAGCATTAGAACCCCCCGGATGATATTTGGTATTTTGCTATTTCTTGACATTTTTCAACCACGTGTCAAATGCACTCTACGTCCAGCTTCTCAATCCTGTCTTGACATTTTACAAAGTTCTGCCGGACACAATGGAACATCAGCGCCTTGCTTTGCATGCCTGACACAGTCGGTCTCGCCACACTTAAGTGCCTTCAGAGACCCCAGAGGGGAGGTCAGGTTCACATAGTTGGAATTCCTGAGGAGAATCTATCGGGACAAATCCACAGAGGAGATTTTAAGCGTTTGACTCAGATTATTACTAAGAGCTGGCATGCGAGTTCACACATAGCTCTATTAAATTACTTTGAGGAAACACGACTGGCTGTGTAACTACTAAAACAATGCTGTTCTACCATTCTCCATCCCTGGAAGTTACTATAGTAACTATTATACTAATATAAGTATACACACACACTGTTCACATCAAAAATGGGCATACTTTCAAGTATTAAGGTCAGTGTATGTACACGTCTCTGTAAGTCCGAAGCTCCAGCTTCAGACTGCTCCAAATGCAGCTTTCGATGCCTTCTCCTATGCATGGGTCTAGTTGACATCAGTGAGCATTTGTGTGCTGTTCACAGCATATTCTCCCACCTTCTTTCATCACAAACTTCAATCCATTTCTCTGCCCATGAGTGCTTTCAAAAATGCTTTTTTGTTGTTAAGGCTCGGCTTTCTGAGGAGTCCAAAAATAAAAATAATGAACTGGAAATGAGTTTAATAGGCCACTTTAACGATTCTGTTAGAGATGGTTCTAGTTGAGCTGTTGCTGTCTCTGTGAATGTTGGGTTTTTTGGGGGGAGGTGACGGTGCTGTAGCATCTAGCACCACTACCTCGCATCAAGAAGGTTCTGGGCTCAAATCCATCTGAATATAACAGCTTTACTTTTTTGTCCAATTACAACATGTAACACACTTGACCACGCGCATTTCCGTCTTTTATGACAGTGATCTCAGGGATCAACAATGGTTGGAGTGGTTGCCTATAGCTTCCCATTCAAGGTGATTTGTTTTGGATTATCTCACAAGGCACAACAGGGCAGCTGGAGTATGGAGAAACCTGCCCGACCTTTTCAACCGCATGACAGAGCCTCACCTCTTCTGCAATTGGTATGGATTCAGTTTTCTCAAGGACCACTATGAGCTGAATAGCTGAAGGCCTGAGCGTTAGCCATGCGGTTAAAGGATGATCCTTCTAACTCCTCGGTTCTAGTCAATCCACAGGGAATGCCTATTATCGAGGTTTAATACCACTGCTAACTAAAAACAGGAGCACTCCCGAAGAGCTGAATGACCTTGCCGGGCCTGGGCAGGTACTAACAGGAGGATATCCACACTAGCAGAAACCATGCATATGAAAAGCCCAACACTGAAGGCACTGGGAGGAGTGCAGCCCCAATCTGTTAAAGATTAACACTCCGCAGAATCAGCACCTTGTCTGGCATATACTTGTAATCTCCTTCTCTCCTCTGTCTGTCTTTGTGTTAGGGACCGTAGAGAGGTGTTGCCTCAAAAGAGGATTCCCCCTCCACCCTTCCCTCCATCTTTCCTCCCCTCTCAAATCCCCCCCGATAGGAGGAGGAAAAGGAAAAGAGGGGTGTAAAGAATTGTAAGCCTGCTAAATTTGAAAACGCATCTCTTTCCTTTTCTTTCTGGCTTTACAGTCATACTAAGACAGCAATTTTTTTTAAAACCTCTAAGAAGGCTTTTTGTAAATGCTCTGATGAGTGGTTCAATATGAAAACGACAATGCTGTTTTGTACTGTTGACAGAGGAAACAAAGCTTCTCCTTTATCACCAGAGGCTCTCTGTCGCATTCAATTCTTTCTATGATTGATCACTTTACTGGCAATGTAGCCAATCAAGCAGCAGATGTTACACCATTGATCTGCATTTATGTTTTCGCTGTAAGAGAATAAAACAGTGATGCGACTCAATGTCTGCGTACAGCAGCACAAAAATTACTGTTCTTGTTAGTTATCAGCTTCCATTTACGAGCAGCACATCCTTTTCTATTCTTGCACAGGTGGCTTAGAGATGCAGAAAATGCCAGGAGACTTCAGTTCAGTTTACACTATATTAAAATGATAAAACATCTTGAAAATCACTGAAGGAAAAAAATAAAGTTCTTTTTTGCCTCCTATATAGAAATTGCGCCCGGTTTTGAAGCATATAACATATAATGCAGCTCAGATTAAAGAGAACAGGAGCTAAAAACAGCTTGATTCCATCGATAAATCCCTTTTAGACGTGTGATACATGGGACTAGGAGGACTTGTGGGAGCGAGTGTTGTCACTATCAGCTCTTGTGAAGTCTTGAATGTTTAACTTTCCTCCTCCATTATCTTTAAGAGCAGAGTCCATTTGCTGCAGCATGTGAAAGAGCTGCCCCTCCTGTGCATAGTGTCTAATGCAAATCAGAAACAGAGGCAATAAGATTAAAGCTTATCAGGTACTGTATGCGTTATTGCTGTTTAAACAATTTTTTTAGTGAGCTCAGCAACTCATGAAGATACAAAAGGCATGTGAAGTCCTAATCCTGCACGTCTGTCTGCTGGTACAATGGTGAGCACTGTGCTGAGTGTGTAATTGTTTGGCCAAGTAAGAAAACAGGACTTTTATGTCTAAAGCAGAATTTACGGTTCAGCAGGGAGAGCTCGTTCGCAGACCGCTGGCAGACCGGGGACGGCCCGCCTAACTGCAGAGAGGGTCTGTTGTTGATGGAGGCGGTGTACAAAGTATGTGGTGCAACCAAAAAGATTTAGCTGATTTTATTTAACTGTGGAAAACTTTTAAACAATCACCTATTAGCACCTTTTATTGTGGACTTCAGGAATGCGTCAAAGGTATACAGCAAATCAGGTTCGGGCTGGGATTTGTGAAAACGTAACCAATTCCACTGATTGTTTTGCTATTCCCACGCATTTTTGAAGCTACATGCCAAATATTTTCTTGCTCCAGCTTCTCAAGAGTAAATATTTGCTGTTTTTCTTTGCTACAGTGGTCTTAAAGTGAACAACCCCGGGTACCTGGACTGAAGAATTTTACACTACAGTCTGAAATTTTTGGCAAAAATCTTACACCACAGATGTCAAACTCATTGTAGTTAATGGGCCACGTAAGAGCCCAGTTTGATCTACTGGACCAGTAAAACCACTGCAAAATACCCAATAAATAATTACCTTAATTCTTTTCCTTTGCTTTCAATGTGAAGAACAAATGCTGAATGGCTAATGGTTCCCAGCCTGAGACTTCCTGACAATATGAAGTGCAGTTTTAACTGTGCGGTTTTCCTACGTTCAGCAGTAAATCAAAGAAACACTCACGGTCATTGTCAATATCTTTGCCAGTAAGAAGGGCAGGCTAGAATTAAACCCACAATTCAGAAAATCACTCTCATTAAATGATCTAATCTTGAGATCTTACATAGATCATGATGCACTTTGCTGCAAACGGGCTGTATGTTTGACACTCCTGGATTAGGCATTAAAATATGATCCCAGGTTTTTGTGCAGATAGATTTTGAATTGAGAAATGAAATTGAGGAATAATAATTGAGGAAAAAAAGATAACTGCAAAAATCTGTATAAGCAGAGAAAAGTGAAATCGATACAAGACAAGGCAGAAGGACAAAACTGAGGTAGCATGGGAGCAGGAGAAGTAGAGAATTAAGTGGAGGATAGAAACTAAGAGTGTCACCAGAAGTTGGTCTATTAATAGACTAGCTCTGGTTCTGGAGCTTTAAATCTCCCCTTGAGGTCTTAAATAAGAGCGGTTTCCCCTCTCCTTTGTGCCCCTGTCTCTCTCTCTTTCTCGCTCTCTCTCACTCACAGACACACACACAAAGATAGACTGAAAAAGAGACTGAGACAAACTCTCTTCTTTTCTTCAACTGCACTGTTTTCATGGGGGGGATTCGGGAAATCTTGTCAAGTGAATAGGTTTGAAGTCTCTGTGCGTGCACGTCTCAGAGAGAGTGTCTGTGCACGAACGTGTTTTGGGGGAGGGTGTCTGCCGGTTTCTGTCAGAAAAAAAGTGACACCAACAGAGAGAACGGCAGGCAGGCATACGGATAGATGTTCATGCACACAGGTAGAGCAGGGAAGGAAGAATAAGCAGTTGAACCCAGCCAAAGGCTCTGGAGAGAACACTGCTAAAAATAACCAGACATCAGAACGGGACGGGAACAGACGCACTGAATGTTCCCAAACAACACGCACAGACAAAGCCTGTTTCAAACCGTGCTACCATTACCTAATACACCAAACCTGATAGAGTTCCCTATGAACTGTACAGTACATTGGATTTATCCAGGCAAAGGTTTCCCTTGAGAAGGACACTTAACTCCAACTCACCCGTCTAAGTCTCCCTTAAAAACAAAGGTTAACCAAATGATTGGTTCTCTTCTTTGCATTGTGATAACGGTGCTTCCAGAGGTGTGTCAGCAGGTACAGGATAATGTGATATGACTGGTTAATGCCTTTTTTTCTGTCGTCCATTTAATTGATCTAGAGCCAAAATGCTTCAGAAATAAATGTAACCAGACTTTAAATGAGGCTTAAAAGTGCTTGCTGGCTCTAGTTTTTATGAGTTGCTACTAGGTTACTTCTACGACCCAAAGTTCTCAACTAAGAGCAGGAATGACTAAAACACAGGTTGCCCCCCAAATTTTGACAAAAATGGCCCAAATGGGGTAAGTGCCAATTTTCAGATGTCCACTCTTCCTAAAGTACAGCACCAGTCAAAGGTTTGGACAGAAGACCACTCCTGTCAACCAAGAACAGAAAACTGAGGGTACAATTCACATGGGCTCACCAATGTTGGACATTGCCTGGTCTGATGAGCCTCAATTTCTCCTGTGACATTCAGATGGTAGAGTCCGAATTTGGTGTAAACAACATGAAAGCATGGATCCACTTGTCTCGGATCAACAGTTCAGGGTGCTGAAAGTGGCGGTGTGTAGCCAACAAATCTACAGCAACACTGTAGATTTGCTATCATGTCAATATGGACCAGAAATCTCTGAGGAATGTTTCCAGCCACTTGTTTAATCCATGCCACGAAGAATTAAGACAGTTCTGAAGGCAAAAGGAGTCCAACCTGTTCCTTGCAATGTGTATGTAACTAATAAAGTGGCCCGAGAGTGTACATGTCATAATATTCTGGGTAATGTTTCTCCAAGTCACAACATCTGGCAGGCTAGGCTCTAAATAAGTCCAGTCCAGTTTGTTGTGAATTGAGGTGGAATAAATCTGCTCTGCATTCTAACATCCATCCATCTTCTTCGGCTTATCCAATTCAGGGTCACAAGGGGGGGACTGGAGCCTCTCCCAGCTGCCACAGGGCAAAATAACATTACATATTAGGACTTTTCAAAATATAAAGTACCAGTCAAAGGTTTGGACACGCTCAGCCATTCATATGAATGTGCAAGCGTTTAAAGGTGAAATATCAAATAAAGCAGCCATAAACAGATGAGATGACAAAAGCTTACAATTTATAATTAAAACTTGTCTAAATAAAGTCATTTGGAAGTGTTTTGAGCCAATTATCCACTCTACTTTTAGCTCATTTGGACTCCACAGTTCCCCTAAAAAATAACTGGGCTTTGAGTCGCTAAATGATCAGGTGGGTCCATTTGCCACCTTGTCCTGACTGATTAAATTACAGGAGGTTTAATTGAAGCTTTTTTCTTTTTTCTTTTTTTTTAAAGAACAGTGAAATTGTGGGGCAGGAAATCAACAATACACTTAAAAGAACATCAGAATGTGTGACAGAAAATGGCAGAAATGGATGGAAATTGCTGGTTTGTCACTACTCTCAATATTATGAACAATCATTTGATCCACTGTTACTATGAAAGTATTGTTGAGTGCTTTTTTTGAATAGGATATTAACATACCATGTCCATTTGCTTTTGAGGGAAGTTGTTTCCTGATTTTCTGTAGGTTAAGTGACTGCGAGTAAACAGTCTGGTTTAGGACACAAAAAGTGTTTAACCGGAATTTAACCTGATTATTTTCACACTTTAAAAGAAATAAGTTGATGAGGGAGAACGATGTGTAAAAAAATGCAAAAGAAAATTAACTGTGTGGTGATTTTCCCGCAATTACATGACTGAAGTAATGAAATATAGCCAGCTAATTTAAAGCCAATTAAGGGAAATATTTCATGAGTGCTGAATTATGTATTACACACTTAATAATAAAAAAAAAAAGAAAAAAAAAAAGGAAAAATAGGCTTTGCCTCTGAGCACAATCGGTGCTGCAAGCTCCTGTTGACTGTGCTTCAGTATCACTACCTGATTGTGTAAATTCACTGACTGTGCAGCGGCCAGCATGCTTGCAGCAGACTGAAGCACATCCCCACCACCCACCCCCCTCTCTCGCACATACTCAACACTTCACATCACATGCATTCCCCTGTGCTTGGCTTGAAATGGTCAAACCCAGACAGCAGTCAGCAGTAAACCGGTTTTCCTGGACGCTAGTCTAAACTGGGCCTATCTCTGCTCTGCAGCCAGGGAGGGGTTTTCCCGCTCTGTTTAGATAGCATTAGACCCACCTCATAATCACTTAAGAACCAGGCGTCCCCGCTATGTAACCCACCAGCTACACCCAGCACTGGCTCTAATCAAGGGTTGGAATCAATGAAAAGCAAATAGCAGGAAATAAGCTGCCCTTTCTGTGTCCTTTAACATCCTGAATCTTTTCAATTCTCTGAATACTTTCTTTGATGGGGTTCAGTGGATGAAAATAAGTCGCTCCGTGTGTGTACTCTGTGTAATGAGAGAGCAGAAAGAGTAAAGAACGGACAGGGATGAAGTGACAGCATGACAAAGAAGGGCACGCCACGTGAGGAATTAAAATTAAACAGCAAATACACTGATATATAAAGTCAAACAGGACCCCCCCCCCCCCACACACACACACACACACGGAAAAATAAAGCGTAACCCTCCTGCAGCTAATGTGCATGTGTTTGCATTTTTCAGAGGAGGGTGAAGCTATTTTGGATGTATTTGTAGAAACAGTTTCAAAGCTTCAGGCCAGACGTGCTCGCAAACTCTGCGTACACTGCAGTCTGGAATTTTTTCTGTTGTATTTCCTTCTCCAACAAGCCCACATAGCACTGGCTGTCAATAAGAAGTAACTTTAGACGGTCTGCTCCTTTACAACTCACTGATTAGCACTCATTGCTTGTCATATTATTTCAACACCTGCAGAGTCACCGGCAGCTCCTGTGCACCCTGGGATGTCTTAATCCAGAAATATAGAAAAGATGGAGCCTCGCAGGCATTTAAAGCCTCTCTTTCATGCATGGTTCCAGTTTAGGTGACAAAACCATTTTAGCTTTTTGAAGCTGACATAATATCACAAACCCTTTCTAATGTCTACCCCCTAAGGCTGTCAACAAATATGGTCCTGGGACCAGAACCAGCCTGCCAGAGGGTCTCATTTGACCCACTGGATTCTCAAAGTTTGAAAACTGCAGTTTAGTCATTAACTGCTCCAAGTTTCTATAAAAACCTTTGATTTTTCATTTTGGTGGTGGTGATCCCCGGCAACCTCCAACCACAAAGGTTGGTGACTGATTGCGCAATTAATCAAATTTAAATTTTGGCTCCAAACGATCACAAAAATAGTGCAATCGACAAGAAAACTGTGTCACATTACACTGCAAACGTACTCTTAGCCCTGATTTATGCTTTAGCATTGACTCTTTGTGGGGCCTAAAACGTAACCTACACAAGTGGCCAGTGACGTTGCCGGCACTTATGCTTGTGGAGGTGCATTATGTGTTAATTACCGTTAATTACCAAGCTGGAAATCTACACCATAACCCACGTCGTAACCTGACATGCAGCTCCCAAGAAATGTAACTATAGGTCAGGGCAACGCAGCCCGAAACGGTTCTGAATGGCCTGCTCAGCACTATCTGTTTATTTTTACGCTGCAGTTTTGTGTTTTGTTTTGTTAAATCAACGAGAACAACAACCATCTCGATATGAGGAATAATAATCATAGCATCAATATAAGGACTCTCAAATGTAAGCAAATTCCTGGAAGGAGATTGTTGAAACTATCAGAATGGATATGAGAGAATGAGCAAAGTGAAAAAAAACTAGAGAGACAAATTTACACCCGAAAAAACTGACCACATCAAAGAGCGAAGACCTAGGAGGGAAACAAGTCAAAGCATTTTATTTGTTTCTGTAGGCAGGCAACGCATGTAAAACACCAGAACACAACTGCAAGGTAATGAACACAGATTTGCTGCACGGTGGTCTCTGCACCATCCGCAACACGACCAATCGGTTCAACCAGCTGAAGTTCAAACTCCGCAGCGCTGCCAGTATAACCAGTATTTGCTGTGCTGGCCTGAATATTTCTAATTTAGTCTGAAGCTGAACATGTTTTCTGTTTGCTCTCGGCTATAATGGGCAGGCCTCCATGTTCTTGGATTGAGTTACTGACTGGAATTAATTGAATATAAATTTTGCATACGTGCACAGGAATTTTCAGTGTGCTGGGGCAGTCACTAAAATGTGAGCAAATAGATTTGGTCTAAATAACTTGGTCCTATTTCTTCCTAGTATTATTAGCCATGATAAGTGGCATTACCTTTCTTTTTATCAATTGATTTATTATTTGTGTTTATTTGATAATGTATTATTTATACTGCAATTTATTTATTTTATTAATATATTTTTTCAATTTAGTATTTATTTTCAAGAGACTGTATTAGTGCACTAGATTTCAAGGTAGTCACTGTTCTTTAAGTGCAATAAATGCAGCGTGCTTACAAAGTCAGTGAGTAAATAATTGTAATTTAAATATTGACCAAAATAATCCTGATGATGATTTTTTCCATAATTGAGCAGCTCTACCCAGAAGTTGAGAGTGCGGCACACTCAACCTCTGACCAATTTTTTAATCACAAGTGGATTGCACAGGTTGCCTGGAAGGAAGCAACCTGTCTCAGATCGGCAAAGGTCTGCAATTACTCACCATATAATTTATAAACGGCAGAGAGATTACCAACGCGCTGCAACTCATCTCCGCCATCACTTATTTCTCCCAGTGAGGATACAGTGCAATAAATCACACAAACCCAAGTTACTAAGGTATGTAGCAGGCGATTTACTGTGAATTGAGCTCAATTTAACACAGAAAAGAAGGTCTTATTTTGCGCCTGTTGTGTGTGCATTAATTGCCACTAGGAGTGCTTGTTTATTTGGAACGAGAGGGGGAGATATTATCAGAACGGAAGTGTGTTCAACATTGGATGGCTCAAAGCTGTAAACGCAGTGCCCAAACTCGCCCTGAGCCCCACATATTCCCACTCCGCAATAATACAGGGATTTTATTGAAACACAGCAGAACTTAGAATGGTGGGCCAGAGGGAGGGAGGGAGGGAAGAGGAGAATCCCAACGCAAGACGCATACATGGATACGTATTTTCCATGATCGATACAAAATGAAAACATCTCTCCCTGTCTTTTCTCAGCAGTGCGTACAGACAGAGCGACTTTCGTGTTTCTCGCTCTCTTTTACTTCCTTCAAAAGGAGCCATTGCATAACATATGTCTGTCAAAATGCAGCTATTAATGGGACAATATTAGTACGTTAGAACTGAATACAGCATCTGACTAGGAATAGTTTCAGAACTGCTCCCCCGCCTTTGAAGCAACCACTTCAAAGCCAAGGAGACTGCAAGTTCATTGCACACGGTCACGCCGCCGTCTCCAACCACCGTTTTCCCTAGAGCGCCTATAGCCTTAGGGAGTGAGTTAAAAGGTGTCTTTCACTTGGTGTTGTGGTTTTAGCTCTTTTAAGCTCCTGACTTTCAACACGTACTTGTTTACACTTAAATGGGAAAAATTGGGATGGGTGGACAGATATCAGCTGAACAACTGAAGGCAAAGCATCTTTAATTCTACCAATTCTGTCAGGCTATTTTTAAAAGTCTAACAAAAAAAAAAGTTAACAATAACATTAGGCTAACTGAGTGGCTATGCGGTGTAGTGGTTAATCTTTCATTCGCCTCACATGTGAAAGATTCCAAGTTCGATTCAGGGGATTCGAAGGACACACAAACCCGGGCTCAGTGGGTCACAAACTAGTGTACTCCCTGTGCCAGTCTCAAGCCCAGCTAAATGGGAGGGCTGAGTCAGGAAGAGCATCCGGTGCAAAATCTGTGCCAAATCAAACATGCGGCTCCATCCTCTGTGGCAACCCCCTTGGGAAATACGGGAGCGACTGAAATTACCTTCAGTAACAGCAGGCTAATTACATACATTAGCCATCTAAACAGCTTTAGTTAGTGTCTAAAAACCATCTTTAAACTCCCCAAATTAACACAGACAGGGGCTCAGGTAAGGCCTAAAATAATTCAAATAACGATGCCAGAGAGTTCACAACTCAGTTGCAGTTGGAGTCATTTACACTCCACATCCTGTTTGGCAATCCTTTGAGTTTTGAGCAGAAGGCAGCAATACTGTGCTGTTCTGAAGAAGCTTTATGAATTGGCTAATCACAGACGCCTCATGCTCCGCAGGTACCTGATGATTTGATTATTCCCTGTATCTTGGAGAGGAAAAGATAATTGCTCCATGTTGTTCACAGCAGAGCTCCCTCAGCTCCATTCGGTACAACTTACTCTAATTATTTTATTTGTTTGTCTGGTAATTTCCAAGTTAAATGAAGTGTTTATGTTGAAATACATTTATTTATACAAGTATTTAAGCGTATACAGTTAGGGCCATAAGTTTACAGCCATTTTTATACACAGTTCCACATTTTCAGAGGCTTTTGCATATTTTTTTTTTTTTTATTTAAAACAGACATTACATCTTAAAATCCTACACACCTGTAAACATATTCCAGCACACATGCACAATGAAGAGCATTCAAGGTGACCTGTGAGCGGCTGTCTGATGTGGAGCCATAAAGTTTGAATGGGCACCAACTCGCTG
Organism: Cichlasoma orientale; assembly: GCA_034780415.1. Lineage (NCBI taxonomy): Eukaryota > Metazoa > Chordata > Actinopteri > Cichliformes > Cichlidae > Cichlasoma > Cichlasoma orientale. The sequence goes on along the minus strand of JAVDPK010003059.1, from coordinate 9,306 downwards.
GAGGCGGAAACACAAACCACATAAACCTGAGCTTAATAACCCGCTGCACACAGGATCTCCATTTGCCTCCTAAACAAACCCAGAGAAACAGACTGTCGCCCAGACAGAGTGAGTCAAAGCGTTGGTGTGGAGGACTACTCTAGCACCACATCAATTTGTCATGTAAGTGTAACCCAGTTTTAAGGTTTGGCTAAAAATGGCCCAATGCAACATGATGTAAAAGGACATGTGGGCCGGCAGCTCAGCCAGCTGGCAAAAATGATGTGGCATGTTGTATTAAGCTACCATAACCTTGGCTGCTACTGAGCAGAAAGGCCTGAAAATAACAGGATATGCTGACCAAGACTCTAAAAAGGCATGTAAGATAAAAGCAGCCAGAGTAGGAGGGGAAGACAATACGAGCGTACAGGCAATATGGTCATTTTGACCCTGGCAAGCATGTACCAGCCACTCTGGCAAACTAGGGGCAACCTTTGGAACTGCTATCATAGAACAAGAAGCAAAACTTCCAGTAAATGCTCAGGTCAGCTGCCTACGTCTGCAGAGACTGCACAAGCCTCCAAACATGAGTCAACACATCCATGTGGGCAGACACCCAATAAGGCTCTACGCTGTCAATCTCTGCACCTGTGTGTGGCCTTATAGCAGTTTTTGATTAGCTCCATCTGCACTATTAGATATAGAATTAAAAAGTCTTCTCTCCAATATAAAGACCTAAGAAAAGATTTTAAAAAAACAAGTCTTATGGATCCTGGAACACAATTTTTCAGTGTAATGATGCAACATCACAGGGACAACTCCAGCAGCACCGCTGACCATCAGAGACAGAGCAAACATTTATTACTGGCACTGTTTACTTAGAGAAACCCCACAGGCTACATCCAAAACTGACTCACCCAACCAAGGGAAGTGCGGGGCGGAAATGAAGGCAAATCCACCGGCCAAACATGCTTTTACCATCCAAAAAAATAAATTGCCTCTTTGGGTTTCATTTCATTAAGATAATGTATTCATTCTTTAATTAAATTATTAACACAAGCTTAAAGGGGTCAGATGAAAATCTGAAATAAAATGATTGTAATACACTGCTCAAAGGCAAATAAAGCCAGTGCTGAATACAAGTAGTCTTGATTTTTTTTTAAAAAAATTACTGACCCTGAAGGATCAAAGTAAATTCAACTGTTTTGCAAGGTTATCAGATGAAGATGTGGAAGACACATGTGCCAGTGTTTTATTTATTTTATTTCATCACTACTTTTCTTTAACATTTACTGGCAGGAGTCGTGGACAGCCTTCTGAGACTTATCTTCTCAGGTAAAGCCTCATCACCCAGAACAACTTTCCGATACCTCTCTCCTGCTCACTTTTTTAATTTCCACTTGCATGGTACCATAAAATGACTTGACCGAAAGGTGGAATCGCTGTGGTCAGCGGCTCAGAATGGGGCTGCTACCAGAAATTCACCAATGATTCACAGACGTCGCCCACAGATTTTGTCTGCCAGCATTTTCTTCCTGTGAAAATGACCCCAACCTATACTGGCCAACACTTTGTAGTCTCAAATGTCAAAATGTGGGCTGGTTTTTAAATGGAGGTCAAAAAGGATAAAGGTCAAGAGTCTTTTTTTTTTTTTTTTTTTTTAAATAGTAAATGTTTTGACCAAAGTCACTTCACTGTCTGCTAACCTGCTAACATTGAAAGAGCATCCACACAGGAAACCATTTGCTTGTCGTGAATCACTTTGAAGCTGACAATTGGTCGCTAGTGGACATTACGGGCTCTTGTTGCCTAGGTAGCAATTTATCTTCGAAACTGTAGTCGCTCAAAACGCTCGTCTCAAAAGTTCAGGAAAGTTTAAGTGGGGACACGCCCACTGCACGTCACCAGCAGTTATTTCCAGCAGCTAGTGCTTCAGACCACGGTGTGCTTGAAATAAATTGGTTTGTGTGACCTGTTGCCATGCCACATCTAAAATGCAGTGGCAGAAGTTGATTCAAATACTAATAGCTCCAATCCTGCCTCTCTGACCTGGTCAATCAGAGTTACAAAATTTGATGGAGTCAGGCTCCGTAGTTCTGTTGTTTGAGACGTGTTGAAAGGTAGGGTTCTGGACACTGCTGAAAGATCCAGCAAGTTATTTATCCAAAAAGCACGGAAATTTTAAAAGGTGCATTATGATGTCTTCTTGACATTGTCTAGGCTAGATCTTGATCAGGTTTGGGCTGAACAAAAGATAGTCAGACATAATATTTTTATCTCCTTACTTTTAAATGCACTTATCTGGACTAATGTGTGCCAGAAAGACTTCTGTAGACCTCGAGATCTCTGACTCACCCTACAAGGTTTCATTCACTTTCCTTCTGCCTTTCAACCTTCGAAAACTACAAAAAGACCCATTTCAGAGAAAGCCGGTTGAGGATTCAGAGTAGGCTTGTAGGAAGGGCATCAACCAGGAGCTGGAGCAGACAGGGACTGCTGTATCATATACATCACTTCATGCACACCTCCACTAATGTGACTCCAGTGACTCACATGAGCACCAAGTGCCTCTCCTGTGATGTCAAGGTGTGAATTTTTCACAGAGTCCTGGAGAAACTTTGCCTCTCACCAGTCATCTAGTAAAGTCAATAAATGGCAACTGCACAAAGTAATTCTCCCTCTCGCCATTTATTTACAGCTGGATATTCCATCACCTGAATCACTGGGAACTTCTATTAGAGCCCACGTCCACAGAAAAACAAACACCCAGCCACTCAACTGCATAAACAAAGATTGTAAAAACAGCAGAGTTACTGAGTCGACAGCCAATTTCGCCATCTACCCCTGTCAACTAAAGTCCATTTAGCACATGCCAGTTGGCTGGTTTGCTGCCATGACAACAGAGCACTGGTGAACAGGAAACTAGACTTTAGTTTAAATGCCACAACCTCTTCCTAACAGCTGTAAGATTGCAAAACAATCTCAATGATGAGAAAAGGGTGGAGGGGAGGGGAGCAACCTCCTTGAGTGTGACTATGTGTCAGTCAGCCGCTTAGAAAGGCTGGACTCAACAAACAGCATCTCTCACCTTGACAATATGCAAACTACGAGCAGGTGTGCAAGCGGAAACAGACATATCCCAACACACTGTGACGCTCCCTCAGATTTTTATGATGATGATTTCCATATATAGAAGAGCTTTTCAGCGCTGATGAGGAAGAACTCGTCACTTTTGCCGCTGACTCACACGTCGGGGTTAATTGAGGTGGACAGTCCCAATCATGACACTAAATGGCTTTAAAAACGGCACTTATTTTCACCAGTGGCGCGTGAATGTCACGGCTTCCACAGCTCACGGCAGCCCTCCGAACCCCTTTACATGCTCGACGCTGGCAGCTCTGAAAGGCGTCTGCCAGGGTTATTCGGTTATTGGGTCTGGATGCAAATATGCCTGTGAGATCATTCACAGCTTGCTGTCAGACAGTCACAGCTGCTTGCGGTGAATTTGTGCCAAGAGGAGAGTGATAGAAAATGATGGCGGTGTGTTTGTATGCATGTAGAAATCAGGGGCTCTGACTGGGAGAAATAAAGATGTTGAAAGAAAAACAAGCGCAGCAGCAGCCCAGCCTAACATAGGATATTGGTGTCCATGTTTTCCTCTGACCACTGATAAGCGGCTCTGTAGGCATACAATTTGATAATTTATGGAAATGTTAGCCATCAGCCCAGTTCAGACCGGCAGCACCTGTTTCTCAGTTGTGACATACCACTGGCTCCTGAGTGCATCATTAGTGTCACAGCTTAAACGACAACTCAACTTGCCATTAGATTAGCACACTGCTGCAGAAAATGGCATTTATTTAACAAGTCTCCAAGGGTCACGATTTCCAGAGTTGGTAAACACAGCAGGGTCATTTCAAATAAAAAATAAAAATAAAAATAAAAATCAGTCAAATCTGACCTGTTTTCTTTGTGTTTGTGTGTGTGTGTGTGTTATTTGGGGGGGGGGGTCATATCACCATAGGTGGCTGGTCAAAACAAGTTTTAAAGCATTTTACAAGCATTTTAAAGGTCTCCTTTTTACCTACATTTTGATACAAGGCCCATCATTTAGTTATGGCGGTAGTTTTTAAACAAAGCTTAACCGTATCTTTCATTGCTGAAAATGTAATGCAGCTACCTCCTGTATTAAAGTAGATACAAAACGCTGAGGGGTTTAGGTGAGAGGCACCTGCTGATTTTCCACAGAATGACCCAGCAGTATTTGGATAGAGACAAACTTTACTACAGCTTCTCATTAGCTATAAGGCCTGAATGAAGCTCCAGTACCCAAACAAACAACACTGGTGCGAGGCTGTTATCTAATGCCCCATTAATAAACAAAGACAGCATTGGTGAGGCGTAGCTAAACATCACGGAGCTGAGGTTATCTGTGTAACCACCACAGACAACAAAAGCAGATTAAAACTTCAGGTTGAGAAGATGACACAAATTTCATTTCAAGCTTGTTTGATCTCAGCGTGAATCCAAATGTCCAGATCAGAGTCACACTTCTAAGCCCCTACATAATCGTGCAATGTAATGTCAGGTATTATCCCTCACAAATCACGCTGTTTAGGAGGTTTGTATGGAGATATTTCAAGGTGGAGTACCCAGGAAGTCCCATTACCAACGCATTTGTTGGCCATGTGGGGAGAATCTCTGCAGAAAAATAATGTAACGTTCCTGTTTTAGATGCGTTACTTCAGTCTCCCACCAGCAGACCTTCAGCTGACAGTGAAGTGCTGCACAGCAGTGCCGACATGTTATCTACTGCTGCTGCTGACATTTTCCCAGTACAGCGTAAACCAAAAATAGTGTGTCTACATTATTGTATTATAAAGACTTAGTAGGTCAGATAAATGGCCATCAATCCATCCATCCATCTTTTTAACCGCTTATCCACTTCAGGGTCGCGGCAGGGCTTGAGCCTTTCTCTGCCTGCCTTAGTATTGTTCATTAAGAGCGTATATTCTTAAAATGAAAGAAAACAAGACATAAATTGGCATATACTTTCACAATCCAAAGACATGACTGTCAGATGAACTGGCTGTAGCATGACTGGACGCCTATCTCCAACAGACTGTCCAGAGTGTACCCCTGCTTCTGGCCCCATGACAGCTGAGAGGAGCTCTGGCCACTCCAGCCCACTTTTTGGACTCTAGTAGAGTAGCTTTGCATGACTGATAGTTCAAAAATCATCCTTATTTGTGTTATACCAAGGCTGTTTTAGCTCCTCTCCTTTTAAAATGCCACCCAGCCCTAAGCCAGCTTTCTTCTAATTGGCTGCCCCTCCAAAGCATGCAAGTGCTTTCTCTGCTTTTTTGGACATCATACAGAGCCAAGAGGAGGAAAAAAAGAAGATGTCTGAAACAGCATTTATAGCAGGATTTTGACTCACAGGGATTACCTAAACTCTTTATTCGAAGCTTTGGCTGTGTTTAACATGAGCCTCTCCTGTTGTAACAGTATAGTAAAGCATAATAGCTTCTCTTTACAGTATGAATAGGGCTCACCTACAGGCAGACTATACTGTATTTACTGCTTTACTGGATAGTTGAATCATTTGGCTGACTAGTTGACTGAGTAGTGATCGAATACACTCCCTGCCAGCCTAACATTCTTGCTAACCGACTCACAAATTGACTACCTGCCAGGCTGAATGACAAACAGATAGCCTGCCTTTTTTTTTTTTTTCCCCTGCCTGCTGGCTGCCCTTCCTTCATACCAGCAACACAATGAAGTTAGGAGCCTGACAACACTGCATGTTACCTTCGTGGTAAAATCATCAAGAGGACAAATACCATGCGATGCACTGCTCATTGACCGTTCTCCCCCCCCCCCCCCAACCTCCTCAACGGCACTGAGGTTGTTGCTCTCACAAAGAAATCAATATCTACAATGATTAAGCTTGACGTGGCGTATTGGCTATAAAGGTCTGGCCAGGTTCACAAAGGAGTGGAGACAATGCACGGCTTTTTCCTCAAACGTCAGCAGCTGAGTCTTGTGAGAGAGCGAGCGAGGAGGAGGAGTTGACGGATGCGAGGCAGCTGAGCTGAAACATCAATCAAACATGTGCATCCCATGCCGACAAAGGCAGTTCCCAGAAACAGATCTTCAGCACATTTAGTCTCAGTAACGTCTAACACAAACGCTGCGCATATGCCCGCGTGTGACTCAGTCTTATTTTTGCTCCATCTATTAATTTTTTGCTCTTTTATACTGGCACATTTGCATCACAGCCACCTTCAACATGACTCAGGTTTAATTTGAGGGGGTGCCACCGGCAATGGAACATAATCATTCACTCTTTAATACCAAGTTAGGATGTAAAGTGACAATCAGGAATCAATTACCTAAACAACAACAACACAATAATAAAAAAAAGAGGAGGCGAGAGGACATTCTGCTCCGCACTGGTACACCTGGAAGTGTTTGTGAGGGGATTTCCCAACAAATAAAGGCCACCAAAGCTGCCATATGAGGAAATGTCATGTTTTTCTCATAATCTGTGAGACATTTGAGCGACTTATGTCTGTGCTCAAAAACAAGATAACCACAATTTATCCTTCCTGGACTGCAGGTCTTCTGTCGCTTGCTCTGTTATCTCTGTCTGCAACTTGCCTTGAGGTGTGTACAAAAGGAACCTGCTACAAGAGCTCTGTATCGACACCAGACCCAACCAAAACATCAAATGCCTTTGATGGAAGTAATGTATTGGCTGATTAGCGCTTCACCGATAAGAACAGGTGCTGGCATGATTAGTGCGCTGGCAAAAATGTTAATACTGACCACCGCTGTTTAACGTCTGACCAGCAGAAAAGGCATCTCAGTTTAACTCTATGATGTCTAAGTGGTTAATGACAACAATTACCCTAAACTTTAATCCCCTAAACACCTAGAAACTGCTAATACCTTCTTCAAATGACTCTTCTGCTTTACCGTTAAGAAAGCCTCATGGCTACGCCCAACCCTAACCCAATGGCTGGTCCTAATCCTGATCTCTTCTGCTGTATATACTACCTTCTCCATTTATGTCGACCCCAGCCACCAGAGTTTGGTGCCTGACCATAACCAGCAATCTCATTTAAAACTGACGGTTTAACCTAACCTTAACTACCTTGGGTTTTGTACTGAAACCTACCTTACAAAACTCATTCACAGAACAGTTTGAACTGACCTTCAGCATCTTGGGTGTGGGCCTAACCCTAACTGACAACCTGATTTAACGCCAACCCAACAGTTTGATCTAACCCTTACTTCTTGTTTTAAGTGCCTAACCCCAACCACCTTTGGGTGTGGTGCGTAACCCTAACAGCGCTCTCATTTAAAGCTGACCTAACCGTTGACCACCTACGGTTTGAAGCCACGCAGCACCGTTTTGGGATTTAACTCAAGGAGCCTGAAGGGGGAACAACAAATTTTCAAAAATGAAAAGAAAAAAAAATCCCTCTGTCGTCATTGGCAAAATTTTAAAATGCACATCTCAGTGACTTTAATTTTAGAGGATGCTATTACAGTACATAAGCTGAATAAAATACATGCAGGCTATATGTGCAATTATCTGTTTGTGTGGATCTCATTTTACAGCTTTTAAAAGCCAATAAAATACATTTCTAGTCTTTGTGATGATCTACTAATTTACGATGGAGTATGACAACACTGGGTGGTATCTATTGCAGTGTATTATCGGCACACAGAAATTTTGGGGTGGGGGAGGTATGCGCTCTAATGAGCGCTCTTCTAGTTTTTTTTAATGTCGCCATGAGGAAATAATTAGCTTTTTCAATTCCCAATTGATAATTTCACCCATTTTCAAGCAACAGAACTCAAGCATCCGGGTCCTGAAATGTGACAATTTTATGGTTTCACTCAGCATTGTAGACACAGGAGGCACCAACAGTGAAATTCTTGGCCGACACCAATGTATAAAAAACATATTTTGCCGATAACTGACGCCCAAGGAAACAAAAGCTCTTCTTCATGAAAGTAAGTGGCCTGTTTGAAACCCTTCCAACTCTTTTTCCATGCAGTTTTTGTACATTTACAGTAGCTAACCCCAGAATTCATGTGACACGACAGACAACTATCAGCCACTGACATCAGTAAATCGTACCTGCCGATATCATTCATCACTCATCGGACGTATCGGCGCATCCCTATTTTTCACAGCAAATTTAGTATCTGAGTTTTCAAACTCATATTTTAAACAGGGATGCAGTCCAGTCTACTCGTCCAACCTTTCAGGACTGATCTATTATTTCTGGCGACGGGAAAAAGAGACAAGCTGTGAAATGTTTTTTCACAGCTTTGTATTCGCCTAACCTAACACAGACTGCCAGGGCTAATCTATTTAAGGTTTAGTCAGAGTCGGCTCCAAACTAAGCAGCACCGTGTCTCAGAAGTCGCCAGTGTGGGTGGATTTTATTAAAAAGGATGGCCAAAAAGTCGGGAGTAAACTTTGCAACACCTTCCAGCGTGATATATCACCTAAAACAGCGAGCTGACTTGATGTTCGGATGTTCTCCCAACTTTAATTTGAATGTCCCTGAGAGACTGACTGAACAAATCAGAAATGACATATTTCAAAAACAGCAGGTACATCAAGCGACAGTTTCGTCTGCTGGCTGTGACGCCTCCTCTCTATTCCTGAGGACATGAACCCAATTAAAGTTATACCTCAGTAGCTCTTTTGCTGCAATCACTGGGTAAGATATAGTTCTGTGCTTTGGAAGTCATATGAATATGGGCAAAGCCCGGTGTTGCCAATGCAATATAAAATAACAAGGTGGAAATGATTTAATATGCTGCACTTTCTTTGACTCCCCAGTGAACAATTGAATGGCTGACGAGGGGCTACAATTTCAGCCGGCCAAGGTTTCCATTGTTTCATAGAGTTAGAGACATCAATCAAATGTAAGGGCTTATTTTATACTTCTATAGACCACAGCTTAAACATACAATACAACAGAGCCATATAAAATAGTGAGAATATACATCTGAGGTACCTAGCCCAGCTCTGGAAATGCTTTTTGTAAGAAACATCCTAATAAACATGTTAATCTTCTTAAAGCCTATGCGGAGGAAACATTATGGTCTAGCTAACAATCGTCTCTGGGCCTACTTTTTAACATTTTAAAGACTAAACAATTATTAAACAGTCAGATCAATAAAGAGTGTAAACTATTATTAACACCTTTAACAGAATATTCAAAAAAGGACCTATTGTGCTCATTTTTAGCTCCATATTTTTGCTCTGCAAGAGTCGGACGCGGCACGCTGTTCTGA
>JAVDPK010003058.1:83850-132459 GCA_034780415.1 Cichlasoma orientale | reverse complement strand
TGGATCAGCTGAAGGCTTTTCAGGGAGCTTTTAGGACAGCCTGATAATAATGAATTACAATAGTCCAGCCTAGAAGTTATAAATGCATGAATTAGCTTCTCAGCATCAGTCTGAGACAGGATGTCAAAACATTTTAAAACTGTATTTTTTATAGTTTTGTTTTTTTCATCATCAGCCTGAACTTAATCGTCATGATGGGTTGAAGGGGAGAAAGATTACTGGGTGCTCCTGGTGAGCAGTGGTATACGAGGAGTGGGATGAGCTGTGAGAAACAAGACAGCCCGGCCGAGAGTGAAGGGAAGCCGAGACGTACAAGAACAGGAGCGAGTGATTAGCTGAATGGGAACAGGTGAGGCAGTTTAAAACGCAGGTGACTGATGAGGGCGGAGCAGACACACAAAGGGTGGAAAACTAACAACGAGAGGAAGTAAAAGTGAGGAGATATACAAGCAAACAATGCCTACAAAATAAAGCAGGAAATGATATGACAGAGTGTCACTCTCAGCTCCTCATTCATTACATTACAGAACTGTAATCTCTGAGCAGGCGATGTTGCCACAGCCGATGTCGTGCTGGCCACATCTGCCAGCCAGAAAGAGAAACACTGTGTGAAACCAACGCTGTAAAACACTCGGACACTGCAGAGGAACCATCAGAGGAAACAGACGGGCTTCATTCATTTCTGTTTCAGATAAATGAAACTTAGAATCAGTGTTAAGTGTTTTGCAGGGTGTGCAGTACACACCAGTGTAATGGAGTTTAAATGGCAGCACACTGTGTTTAAGTGTGATCTAACTCCAGGCAGTGGACAGACTGTATCGGGTGCCCACCTGTTCACACAGTAGTGAGTTTGGATATGAAATAAACATCACTGAATGCCATCAGAGCTCAGTGCTGAGCTGCGCTGCAGTCAGTCTCTAAAGTACAGCCCGTCTGGCTGTGAGAGGTTTGAAAGCAGAGCATCCGCCACCAATACCATCACGTTACATTGTTTCCTACAGTAGACACATTCACACACTCTGCTTAAATAAACTGACAGATGTTAAATGTTCTTATCTACCATATACACAGTTGTAAATCTTTTTTTGGCTGCAGCTCGGGGAAATTAATCCAAATCAGAATTATCTTTATTAAGAACACAAAACTAAATAAAGATGCTGCGTTGTGGTGCAGACAGACGTCACACATCAAATAAGGAAAGACGATGTCATCCACCCACACTTTATTTGGCTGATGTAGAACACTCACTCAGGAGGTGCAGTATTAATACTGAAACATCATACCACAAAAATAAATGAAGTTTTGCATTATTGTGCTTTCCACTGGCTCTGACTGTAGATGGGATCTCATGAAGCTCTTTTCTGAGACGAGCTCTACATTACAAGTCTCACTGAAGTTTAAATGCAGGCATTCTGCACACAGACGCTGCACACAAAGGCTTCTGTGCTTCCTCCTAACTCTCAGGCCACTTCTTCCCCACTTCAGTGTCATCATATGTAATTTCCCCATTGTGGGATCAATAAAGCAAAAAAGCAAAGAGCTTAGTGTAAAACCTTCAGGATTAAATATGTACACAAATGCAGCTTAATATCAGTAACAGTGACTAAATATTCAGTATGAAGAATGAATGACGAGCACAAAGCGTCTGCACACTGATGCACATCTAAAAAAAAAACCCACAGAAAGTCTCAAAGGAAGTCAGAAGGATTAAGACTAATGTGTTGAAATGATCCATTTCTTCTTCTGTGTGCTGGCTGCGTAACAGAGAAGTCGAAGGCAGCAGAGGAAAGAGGTGAGACTGATATGAGTATAAGAAAAGTTTCCACAGTCTGCATTTGTCACACACGTCACCGACGTCAAGATGGTGAGATGTTAAAATGGAAACGATAACAGCAGCTTGTCACGCTCTTTCTTAAACTCAACAATCTTCTGAAATCTGTGACCTGAGCATGAACCTCCGAAAGCTGTGGAGGGAAACGAGTGTTAAAGAGCATATCTGCGGTGTGTGGGCCGCAGTCCTGCAGTTAGTGGGTTTAGGTAAATTGCTCATAGGTGTGAATGTGAGTGTGAATGGCTGTCTGTCCCACCAAAATCATTTAGCATATTATCACTACCCTTATTTTTAGCCGTTTGCATGTTATTTCATGCTGTGAATGATGACCTAACCCTGACCTCTGTGTCCTGAGTAACGCTGTAATGATGCACTCGCAGGGCGGGGGCGGAGCTGCCCTCATGTACGTTTTTTTATTTAATAAAAACAGTTTTTGCTGCAGTTTATGACAGTTCAGTTTATGACCATTTAATTATTTGAAATAATTATTCAGTAAAAATGTTAATCCATTGATGGAATGGCAACCTCACTTTATTCATTTTTAATGGAGAATTTCATTATTTCTGCCATCACTGGATAAAAAGGCATAATTTTTTGAACAAGTGGGGAAAGTCAGCAGTGACAGTACGAATAACCCAAAGAACCGATTTACTCCTCAGGCCACGACTACATGGTGTCTGCAGGCCGGACGCTGCTGCTCCCCTGCAGAAACTCCTTCAGATCCAAGCAGAGGTGGTTCCAGCAGAGAGAGGACGAGAGGCAGGAGGCCGTCCTCACCAAGTTCAAAAACGGTACGGTGAAACCGGAGAAGGACGGCGGCCGGCTGGGCTTCAGCAACAACGCCCTGCAGATCCAGGACCTACAGCTAGAGGACGCTGGAGAGTACCTGTGCAACGGAGTGCTGCAGGCCAGGGTCACCGTCCTCCCAGGTGATCAACAGCATTTTGAAACAGTCTGGATCCAGAGCTTCACCCGGTGGTGTGAGACGCAGAGAATTTAATGGAGAAACGTTATATTTGGCATATAAACTGCTGTGTTTATCTTTCTGAGGGAGTTTTGTCTTTATTTCACACATTTCATCTGCTTTTAAATTCTTCAGAACACTGATAATAATTATTGACCGCACGTGTCAAGATTTTCAAAGTGTAGCTGTCCTGATTTTTTAAAATGTGCATTTACAGTTAAGAGGAGGTATATTTTACTTTAAGTGCAGTAACTTGAAGTTTTATGCGTTTTCTATAAAATCTTACACACTTTACTCGCACGGTTTACTGACCGTCTAGAAAAGGCAGGATTTGAATGTTGGCTTTTAACACTCGTTTTTTTATATATATTTTTGTAACAATCAGAAAATGTTCAAATATTTTTTCATACCAGTGCATCCAGAGACAACCGCCAGGACAACCGCCAGGACTACTCCATCGGCTGCTGTAATGACAACAGGTAGGATGCTTCCATCCTTCTTAAAATGGAGAAAGTTGCATTCATTTACTTTTTAAAAACTCATCTGACTTTATTCACTGTGGCTGTGATTATTTGGATATATTTTCAAATGATCTTAAACAGCTATTGATTCATTTTTCTTGCTGAAGTGTGTGAATATCAGAAAGTCTCTGACCCCAGTTCGTGTGTGTTCTGTGTTCGTCTCCTTCTGCTCATTAGAAGCGGCTGAAACAAAGAAAGCCAACATGAAGCCTGAAATCGGTCAGCACAGATTTATGGCATTGACTATAAATCACAGCTGTAGTTTGCTTCCAGATGTTTTATATGTTCATTGACCAGATGTTGTGTCTGTGGTCACTCGCAGTTCTGCTGCTGGTTGCTGTTGTCAGTTTGGGGTTAATGATCGTCTTCTTAGCTGCCGTCTGTGTTTTACTGACCAGCATGAAGTGCAGGAGGAAGAAGAAATACAGCGCTGCAGGTAACGGCAAACAAAAGGTGGCATTATTTTAATTTAAGAAAAACGCTCGTGCTGAGAATACTACCTGCTTTTTTTTGTTAGCCAGGGGGCAACATTGTAGCAGGTTATGCTGAGAGGTTTTCAGATGTGTGCTTTTGTTTTACTTGTAAGTAATAATGTGATAAACCGGTTTATATTCAGTATAAATCAGTTTATATTCTTTGCAACCTTTTCTGGGTAAATAAATATTGCGCTGATGCCATCTTCTGGTACAAACGTGTATTACACAAAGCACAGCTGTTTCCTCACGTTCTGCTGACGGCTTTAGGAAGGTTTATGAATATGAATAAAAATTGGTGAGAAGGATTTTAAAACTCATGATCAAAAAATATTTATTAAAAAAATTGGAAAATTTTCCAAAGAATGTGTCATCACAGGAAGTTATATGTGTGTGTGTGTGTGTGTGTGTGTGTGTGTGTGTGTTTATGTATACAGCATATTTTAGCATGTTTTTGTATTTTATGTCTTCATTTTATTTATCTTCTCTTTTTCACAATTTTTCATACTGTATTTTTTATTTATTTGTATCGTTGTGATCATCATTATTATTAAGCATCATTATTATTAAGCATCATCATTATTAAGCATCATTATTATTAAGCATCATCATTATTATGCATCATCATTATTATGCATCATCATTATTAAGCATCATCATTATTATGCATCATCATTATTATGCATCATCCTTTGTGGAGAAAGAAATATTTTTACTCCTCTGAAAAACTGTCCAGCATAAATGCTGTTTTTACTCTGAACTTTGTTAATATTTTTACATGTATTTTATCTTACTATATCTTACTTATAATGTGGGTTTAAGTGTGTCTAATACAAATATGTTAAGAATTTATTCACCAGATGGAGCTGAATGATTTTTTACAGTGTAGAATATCTTCCTTGTTCTTGTATGGATCGTTAAGAAAGGCAGATGTAAAACTTTGGACAAATGTTGTTGTAATCAGAGGAAATCCAGAATTAGGAAGCATCTTTTCAGAGGCATCTTGTGGCGCATGTTTTCTGATGTTCCTGCACTTCCATCATCACCTGTTTGTTTTGTTCTGTGCAGCGGCACCGAGACGTGAGGTCACGGAGCTGCAGCCGTGGAAGCCGTCCAGGAGACAAAAAGGTAACTTTATGATAATTATCCTCATATCTGTTCACGCGTGAAATGATTAAAAAGCGTTTTGTCTCTGCAGAGTGTGAGGAGTTTGAGACGCCGTCCTTGCAGGGCGAGATGATCCACTACGCCTCTCTGGGCCGACAGAACTGGAGGGAGAGACCCAGCAGGAGTCCACCGGATCAGAGTCACCACAGCGTCATCTATTCCTCCGTCATCACCAGACCTGCTGCCAGATAGAGTCCACGCAGACGGAGTCCAGCTTTATCGCTCCTCAGCAGCGTTCTCCTTTATCTGAGCAGAAACTCTAAAAGCTGCGAGTCTGTGTGAAGTTAACAAAGTCTGAAGCTGCCACAGACACAAGAAACATGACAGGAAGCCATGAATTAACATTTTCACTGATTACAACTCATTACTGTGTTAAACAATAGTTTAAGGCTGTGATTGAAAACATTATCTCACTTTATTTTGATTAATAAGTCCAGCACAAAACTGCAACACAAACTACATTTTATTTTGTTTTTGTTTTTATTATTATTTCACAGATCCCTTTGTTCTAATTTACTGAACAGGTGAGAGTCAAATAGCGAGAAAAGAGATAAAGTCGACTGTTTTGATGTGTAGCTCTGTGAGCTCAGGCTCCATATTTGACTGAGGAGGTAGAAGATCTTGCAGAAGTGTCACTCAGTCAGGTTTAAACAGCAGGTGGGTGTGGCTTCTTCTGCTCTCTGTGACATCATACAAATCCAAAAGCAGGAAAAACAGTTTAAAGCTTAGTGTTTAAAAGAGTCTGAAGCCTGAACTTACATGGCACTACTGTCCAAAACTCTGTCGATGTCTAAAATCAGTACCCACCATCGGGACAGGATATTTATGTATGTGCACAGCGAACCTTTCTCATCTCTCCCGAAACCTCTGGCTTGAATAAAAAAAAGTGAGCAACATGTTAAACCTGTCAGTCAGTTCGCTTTTGTTTTGCTTTGTTTTCACTCGCTTTTAACTTTCGCTTTCATTTGCTGGTGAAGTTTATGCAGCCAAACCTGTTTTAAATGATCCCTAAAATGTTACACCGAGGACTCATTTACAGGAGCGACGCACGCGTGGACGCACGCGTGGACGCACGCGTGGACGCACGCGTGGACGAGCAGCTTTTCCTGGAATGGGAACAGGTTGGCACTGAGGCTGTAACACATGGATGTCTTTGTAAACAGAATCCTGAACATTTTCTGATGTCAGAATCAGTTTATTGGTTAAAGAGAAACAAACTGTGGACATGTAACTGTAACAGTGTAACACCGTGGATCCGATCATTTAAAATAAACTGTGGGCTCAACAGGCTGATAGAGACACATTACATTCATCTGTGTAGTCACTGTCAGTGTATGCACATGACTGTTGGCTTAAAACTGAACGCAAAGTATAAAAGCATCGATTTACAGCATGAAAGTGCAGAAATATGTAAACATGTTAATATATATGTATTCACAGAGGAGGCAGTGTTCTTCTTTCCTCCAGCAAAAAACGTGGCATTAAAAAGCTTCAGAATTGGGCGCCTGGGTGTCTCAGGGGTGGAGCAGGCGACCACATTCATATGCCGCTTTGCGGTGCGGGCGGCACGAGTTTGAGTCCCAGCTTGTCGCCAGTTTGCCCCGTATCTTTCCCCCATTTCCTGTCCCCTCTACACTGCCAATAAAAGCTGCTGTGGCCAAAAAAAAGCTTCAGAATTAACCTGAAGAAACTCCAATTAATCATTTCACCAAATGCATCATGTAGAATATGTTTACACACATTTTATGGGTAAAAGTTTCTTTAGCTTATTTGTTATTTAACAAAAGTGCCCCCTGCTGTGTGGATCCATATACAGTTTGTTTACACGTAAAAAAAAATTGCTTATAAACCAAAAGAAAAACTATGATCACATTATTACAACTCACATGTGAAATTATAAATGTATCGGTGTTGCTTCGTTATTAATAGAAATATTGTTCAAATTTATTACAACTTAGTGAATTATTTGGACATTTGAGATGATTTGAGATGATCGAAACACTTTAAACATTTCTAGTCACCAAAAACAACTTTTTACTGCTTGCAATCAAAATAAGCTAAAAAAATATATTCAAAAGTAATTTATTCCCATATTTTGACCTGATAAAGTTTGTATTCCAAGTTATAGAACATATATTTATTGGAAGTAGTTTCTTCTTTCATTTATATATAAATTATATGTAAATTTGTAACTATTTCTAATTCTTATTGAAAGGGATTTAATAAATCGCTTCTTGTAGTTCACTTTTTCACCAGCAGGTGATTCTCAAACTCTTACAGTAAGTCAGAGAATAATCGAATGAAGTGAAGAAATTACTTTTAAAAGCACGAATGTTTCACATTCAACCTTAATTTTTAAAAAGTCATTCTATCTGTGGTCATGTGATGCGTTTGAGTTCTTGCAGCTGTTCACTGTTGAGTATATGACTTTATCTTCAACCAATCCTGTTCCTCTCCTGACGGCGGGGCGGAGCTTGTGCGGATGCTTCAGACTGGAATAATGCAAAGACTCTTCCTGCAGAGAGATAAAGACAAAAATCTGATTAAACTGCAGGTTCAGCCTTTCAAACCCAACATCATAATCAAAACATGGACCTGTGACGTCACGAGTCTCAAACGAGCTCAGGTCTCGAGAAAGTTTGCCAAAGAGAGCTCAGGCTGCTTTGAAGAATAAAGGTGGTCAACCCCAATACTGCACACATTTCAATCAACTGTACCTACATTTTCATTGCAATATAAAAGCAACCTGAACTGGATAAATGGATGGATGCTCATACTGGAAACATATCAACATATCATCTTCACATCTGGAACAAACAGATTTAAACTCTAAACAGTACAAAACTGTAACAGCAGCTGATAAAACGTGTATTTTTTTTATTAGATATGCTTATTTGTAATTTTGGGAAGCACGTTTATAAACAAAATCTTAGCTAAATAAGTCTGGCGGCATTTACAAACATCACTGAAACTCTGCGTTTGGCTTTCAGCATCGTCCAGATGGTTTGTTTACTTCCTGAATCGTGATTTCAGGGGAAACGGAAGGTTATAAAAGAACTAATGAGTGATTTAGCTCATTTTAATTGTCTGCTTGCCAAGTAAGAAAAACGTATTGTTAAGGACTGTTTTTGCAGAAGTAACAGGGCCGTGTTTGTGTTTAAAGAGAATGAATGAGGCATGTGACCAGCTGCTGACCTCTGTGACCCCGTGACTGGAGTCCCGTCTCTCTGGGTTCCAGCAAGCACACGATCTACCTGAAGAGAAAACGAGACGGTGGGTGAGGTGAGGATGACCTGGGCTGAGTCAGTGGTTGAAAATGAACAGAAACAGTTCAGAGTGAGTGATCTAACTGTGAGAAGTTCCCGGGAGTTCCCTGCAGGCAACACGAGATAAAGTGGTTGGAGCTGCAAGAATAAAGAGCCTCACACAATAAAGGGAGTAACCCCACATCAGGGGTCAGCGTGACATATTTGTTTGCTTGAATTAATCAAAGAGAAAGATCAGAAAACCAAAGTTTAGCCTCAGTGCGTTCACTGAGCGAGCGAGGCGGCAGAGCCACATTCAAATGAAACATATTTGCTCTTCACTGATGACAAACGTGTTAAACTCTCACATATCTGACAGCAGGTCCCCGCTCGCACCCACCAAGACTGAACACAGGGTGGTGCCATAGGTGTCTTTAAAGTATGGCAGCAAAGAATTACTGTGCATTTACTTTAATAATAATATTGTGACCAAAAAAGTTTTGTTTTATTCGTCATTGAGTGAAAATGCCGCTCAGACTCTGATGCCGTTAGAAGCTCAGGCTCAGCACACAAAGCCAGCAGCTGCGGGAGTGACTCACAGGAAAAGCGCCTGTAAGTGAAAGTGAAAGCGTCCCAGGCGAGCTGTTTGTGCCGAAGCAGGCGGACACTGAGCGCTTCTTTTTCTGCTCTTTCTTCAGCAAAAATCCGCTTTCAAACACTCTAAAGGGACAGAAAGACTTTTAGAAAGAGTGTCTCTGAAGGAGGAGCAACTCAGCAGCACCATGCCGGACATTAGACTGTGTCTGGAGGGGATCTCAGCGCTCCTGGGCTGCAAAGCCGAGTCGGCCAGCGGACCCTCCCCGTTCACCCCGCAGGACTTGGTCAACGTTGTGGCCCTCAAGGAGTTTTACAAGCAGGAGGGCTACAAAGAGCTGGAGTACCCCAGTATAGGGACTCTGTCTCTGCACGACTTAGATGAACAGGACATGTACAGCTCCCCGCCGGCACTTGAGGCGCCTCCAGAGAGCCTGCAGTTTACAGTCAAGATTAACCCAGAGGACTTCTTCCATCCTCAGTACGACTACGACTTCACCAACATAAAGGTGAGCAGAGAGCGCACAGGCCTGATTCCTGTGGCCAGAGCTCAGATCACATGACAGCACTGACGTAACACCACAGGCTTTAAACAATTCAGCTCGCGTTTCCTCTCCGTTTGATTCTAACAGGCAAAAAAAAAAAACCGTACAATCATTAATAAACTTAATAATATGGCAAACTTTACGCAGCATTTCTGCATTAAACAAAGGTTCGCAGGTAAACGCCTGCTGCTCTGTAGCTAACTGCAAAACAAGGAAGTGAGTGTGTGAGTGTGTCAACACAACAGCAAACTGTGTGAAAAAGAGTGAGACAATAAATGTAAATGAATGCATGAGTGAGTGAGAGTTTATGTACGAGTTAAATCTGCAGAAGGACAAAAATATGTGGACTTTAAAGAGAAAGCAGTGAAAACGATTTGAACCTACAAGGAGTCAAATTATTTTAGTGCTGCAAGCATGAATCAAATCTGACTCGCTGTGTTTTACTGCTGTTGGGATTATTTCATTTTAAATATTGAAGTTAACTGGCTGCTTAGAAATAAGCACCTCATTCTGATGCAGAGTTACCAGGAGGGAAACACCACACAGAGCATACTGTGCAAATCAGTAAATTAAAGAAAAGATTGAAATATTCTCACAAATGTAGTGATTACATTTAAGTTTAGTGTATTTTTTTATTGCACCCTGGCTGTGCATTCAGGAGCTACTAATTTTAAAGCTCAACTTATTTGTGAAGCAGAAAAAAACAGCAAAACAGTCATTATCTGACAAGCTTTATTAGCACTTAAAAACTAATAGCTTGAACTATTATAAGAAAACTAATAAAGATAGTTAAAGTGTATGAAGCACCAGGCTCTGTCCACACAGAAACCCAGCCCTGATTCCAGTCCACGGTCTGACTTTCAGGAAATGTAAATGAAAGAGAAAGTAAGAAAGTTAAAGGGGGCTGAGCAGCAGGCCGACACTCAGCTCATTATTCAGCATTTCACTCAAGATTAAGACCATTTTAAAGGCTCAGAGGGGAAAGGTCAACTTTTAGAAAGAGGAGCAAAGTGTCTCCTGCCCCGTCCTCCTCTGTGTCCAACAGCCGGACGCTAAACCGTGTCTAACAAAGGTCACAAAGAAAGGTTTTTATATAAACTTCCTTTGTGTTGTACTTCGACATCTTTAAATTGTACCTGCATAAACAGGACATGGTTTGTGAGCCAGCCGGGCTCGCCGCCGTCCCGCAGCCCAGCGTATTACAGACCGGTGCTGCTGGGTGCATGCAGGCTGCGGTTTAGCGTCACTTTGGACCAATAAGAAATACCCTCCCTGAGAAAGATGTTGGCTGGAAGTTTCTGTTGCTCCCAAATAAAAACAAACATTTTTTGTCCTTATAACAGCTTTTTCTCAAAGTGCTGCAGGCATCAAACTCAAAACTTTTTTTGTTACTGTTTTCAGTCAAACGTAGGGTTTCAATGATTTATCAATAATTACTCTTGATATTTAGTTACATTTTACTTGAACTGTGATTAGCATACGGCCTTTAGTATGTTCCTTAAAGTGACTCCGGCTCTGACTGTTAACCCCTCTGTTGACCTCCAGGATGGAGACAAGAAGTTCTTGCGTGGTAATGAGCAGTATGTCCGCCCCTGCGGATGGAACCGCGTCGCCCTGCGGGTCACGAAGAAGTACGACGACGGGGACCGCTGGCTCGGGACGGGGAGTGACGCCTGGCCCGTCTCCTACCAGGGCAAAAACATGGACGGCTCCCTCATCCTGACCCACAGCGGCAACCCGGACGACCAGCCAAAGTTTCTGGACGTGGCTGCTGCCTCTTTGAGGAAGGTGGAGACGAAGGGCCGAGGGGTGTACTCCACACCAGACATCAGGATCGCAGCGAAGTACTGCAAGAGGTTCAAGTCCAAAGTGGACGGGAAGACGTACCAAGTGGTCCTTCAGAACCGTATAAACCCAGTGAAAAGGCAGAAGTGTCAGAGACCAGACATCTGGCTGGTGTACATCCCTGAAGATTCCAACGATGTGAAGACGAGGGCCATCGTGCAGGAGTCCGTCCGCCCATACGGGCTGCTGCTGAAGCAGGTGTGAGGCTAACCCCCAGGAGCCTCGTTACCCAGCAACACTCAGCTTTGTGATTTTTTTTTAGATTGTTAACAAAAAACTCACAAAAATTTCTTCACGCTTATTCTGGGCTCATGTAATGAAGAGCTCTTTAAAAACTCTTTATTGGGGGGTAGGAATAACCAATAAACCAGAGCTTACAGTAATGCCTCTCCTCAGAGTTTATTAGAAATAGATACAATATATCTCTGAATTATTCTGCACTTGATTCAACTCAGAGGTCAGAACATGTAAAATTGGGAGCTTGAAGACTTCCACAGATCGCAGGCTTAAGTGCAAAAACTAATCAAAGAGCAGAATAGAATAATCTACAAATCATCTTAAACAGAACAGCTGAGTGAACAACACGATTGTTTCAGGTAACCTTCAGCGGTTTCTGCGACTCTGAGAGTTATTCATTCACTCTTTGTCGGAGCAGGAGGAACTTTTGAATTCTGCGTTGCATCGAACGCAGCGTTGTTAATGACGTCCTGCCGTAGCTTCAGCTGCCTTTTCACTTCTCCTGGGGATTTGTTTACCACTCGGTCACAACACTGAAAAACACGGTCCTGCTGGAGGGGCTCAGAGCGGTCGCAAGGCCTCCTTTGAGCCTAAACTTTTGAATTCGACCTTCACCATCTCAGCTTTTTTACCACAGACATAATAAGTAAAGAGTGGATCAGAGTGAGCACTTCACACTCACACGTTAGAAACTTGTCAGTCATAGTTTAGCTCACTTTTTATTGTGTCCATTTCTCTGATTTACAAAATAAAGACCATGTTGCGTTTAATAAGACTTGAAACTAACAAGTGAGATTATGAACCCAGCAACAAAGTGCACACGAGGTCAGAGATGGTCAATAGGCTCATTTTACAAACGGTGTTGCCGCCCCCTGCTGGTCATGAGTATGACTGCAGGTTTAATGCACTTGGTTTCCTTTTGCATCATCTCTCAGTCCGCGCAGAGAGGCTGATTTATGATGCCATCTAGATATATTTAGTCACACTGTCTTCCTTTCTGCACCAGAGGCAGAAAACTGAAAAACATAGCATTAAATTCTTTTTTTTTCTTCCTATCTGAAGTGGCTTGATTCGAGGTTTTGGGTAAACTCTTTCATTTGTGGGAGATGGAGCTCTGCAGGAACATGGATTTGATTTTGTGTTGTGTTACTGTTTATTGAAAATGTTGCTATGAGGTGTGATGCCCCTGGTCTGATGTTTTCATAGCATCACGTTTAAAGAATTTATTGGAAAAGTGTAATTTTAACTCTTGAATTTAGCTTCTTCAGTCCACACTGCCACGTCACTTCTGTGAACAAATGTCTGTTTTCTTTGTATGTAATTAAACTGATCGCGTGTGGATCACTGTGTGAGGAGCCTTTTTTTATGTTAATCAAGTACTCGATCAGGAGACGGTCTCATCTTCATCACAATAACTGACTTCCTGTAACATTTAAGCAGCATATTATAAATGTCCTGCGGTTTTCAGTGAGCGTAATTTTTACAGTATCATTTGAACTCATCATCGACATAATGAAGGTTAAAAAAAGTTTATCGATTGGCGATCAGATAAAGTTGAAGTCTGGTTTTGTAGTATCGAGTCACGGTGAGTAGTGTAATTCCCGCAGCCCACCAACAGAGGGCAACGCAGCTCCAGATGTTGGAGTCAAACTTCTGCACACTCCGTTTAACTCTGACCTGTCTGAGCTGTTGCACAGAATGAAGTGACAGACGCAGAAGAAGACACAAAGATGAAACACCCACACACCTGACAACAGGTAGAATCCGCCTATGCAGATGAAACAGAGGGCGAGCAGCACCGGGAGAACACAGACGCCCAGCCCCAAGCACGGCTGCATCACTCGGTCTGTGGACGACCCCCCGGCAACGCCTGGAAACACAAAAGCACACAAAACAGCCACTGATTTCTTCATCTGTGTGATTTATGGTTTGGTATGACTGCACTGTGACAGCATTCTTTGGATGGTTTCACGCTGATCACAGTTGAGGCAACGCAGCTTCATAAGTCAAAGGAGCAGCAGTAGTGCACATGGGGGAGGAGACCAGGTCTCAAAAGGTCAACAGGAAAATCGACTTTCTTGGTATTTCTGAAACGAACGTTTGAGAGTGAGTATTAAACGACGTGAGCTGAAGGTGGTCCTCTTTCCAATAAAGGTCAAAAGCCCCCAAAAAGACAACATGTGCAGAGAGCATATCGCATAAAACTCGAAAAGAGATGAAACTAAACATATAGAAAAGGATAAATGCATTATAAAATAATTATAATCTGCAGACTCAGGCCAGCTCATATCTTACTTGTATTTCATTGCAGGCTGTGGAAACTGAGCTCAGATCAGTCTGCAGTCAGAGGTTATTACTGCACAACTAAACAACATTAAAACCCCCACTGCTTTCCATAAAGTGTCATCACCACGTTTAGCTCAGCTAAGCATGCACTGTTTTTATCATCATCATTTTTATTAGTAGTAGTATCCATGTCAAACAACACGATTTTGCCATATTAGTTCACAGCTTTGATCAAATGACACCAAATGTGTCGGGCTGAATTTTGCGGCCACGTGCGGCGCGATGCCCTCACATGGAAATGTTCATATTTTCATATCCAGGTTTCAGCCGTAGAGGCTGTGCTGCAGAAACGTGGAGTCTGACTCAATTTCAGCGTCGACAGAGAAACGCTGACGTGCAAAGTGTAAAGTACACGGTGCAGACATTTCATGGAAAATTTAGGGGAAGTGACTCAACCACTTTATATTGCCATGCCTCTTCGCCCCACTCTTTTTTCCGGATGCGCACTTGTATGACTTTTGGCGCTACATTTGGTACTGAAATGTCAGTTGTCTATTTCTGTTATATCTCATCCAGACTGAGGTATCACAGAGAAACACTAGCCTCAGCTGGGTGACACATTAAAGGAAAGCTTGAAGCCCTGACTGCTACACTCAGGGGGAAAGGCGGTGTTAGACTGCTTTCCAGCACCATCAGCTGGTGGACGGGACGAAACCTTCCTCAAATTAAAATCTCAAAATTAGAAATGCTGCTCTTCATTCCCACAAACTTTATCAACAGCGTCGGGTTTGTCGGCCTTTTGTCTGCAATGCAAAGCTGCTGCTAGGATTCAGCTCTTAGCGCTGAACCACGCATCAGAAAGGTCGTCCAGTTTCTTTGTTAGCCCCGCCCCCAAGGAGGTCATGTCTGTGGGAGCGTTTGCATGTCGTTCTGTCAGCTCAAAGAGCTTTGAATGAAATCTGATAAAAACTTTGTAGGAGTGTAGACGTCAGAGGTCAGAGGTCATCCATTAAAATGTGCCTCAGATCCACCTTCGAGGTCTCCAAGGTTATTGGTCCAAATCTAACTTAACATAACTTAGAAACTCTGATTCTTACAGGTGTGGTGTGTATTTTCAACATAACGAAAGTAACATGTAAAGATTTAGAATTTGACCTCTGACCTCTTCTTCAAAGTCAGATGGCTTTAAAAGGAAATCTTGCTTAGAGAGGGCGCTGCCTCGGCGGAGGTTTGCACTCTCTGAGCGCTTCCTGTTTAGAATTGTTTTTCAAACAGGGCTCAGCTGACATCACATTTTTGAGACCGATATCGAGATTTGGTGACTTAAAAACACTATTTTTTTCTTTTAGACGCAGGAAACAGAACATTTGTTACGTTTGTATATGAGTGCTTACTAAAATGATTCAACCGCGCAGTTTAAAGATAAACTTGTTTTACTGTCACAGCAAATCGTGGACGACTCGTTTACACTGACCCAGCTCCGATCAGCTGATTGCATGTTGCAGGAAGCCCTTAGCCTAGATATGCATGGAAGTGCTTGTATGAATATGGGTGAATGCAAATGTGTTGTATGAGTGCTCGATTAGAGTAGAAAAGCGCTATATGAGAACTAGTCCATTTATTATATGTGGTCAGTTCAGATCCTAAATTCAGGTGTTCCAATCACTTCCATGGCCACAGGTGTATAAAACCAAGCAATGTTCTACAAACATCAGTGAAAGAATGGGTCGCTCTGAGGAGCTCAGTGAATTCCAGTGTGGTACCGTGAAAGGATGCAACAAGTCCAGTCCTGAGGTTTTCTCACTACTTACTATTACACAGTCAGTGGATGCTGAGGGTCATAGTGCACAGAGGTCACCAACTTTCTGCAGAGTCAGTCACTACAGACCTCCAACCTTCATGTGGCCTTCAGATCAGCTCAAGAACAGTGTGTAGAGAGCTTCATGGAATGGTTTCCATGGCAGCTGCATCCAAGCCTTACATCACCAAGCTCAATGCAGAGCGTCGGATGCAGTGGTGTAAAGCTCGCCGCCACTGGACTCTAGAGCAGTGGAGACGTGTTCTCTGGAGGGATCGATCACACTTCTACATCTGCCAATCTGATGGAGGAGTCTGGGCTTGGTAGTTGCCAGGGGAACGGTACCTGTCTGGCTGCATTGTGTAAAATTTGGTGAAGGGGGGTTATGGTGTGGGGGTGTTTTTCAGGAGGTGGGCTCGGCCCCTTAGTTCCAGAGTTCCAGTGAAAGGAACTCTTAATCAGAATCTCTGATCCTCAATTGCAGCCTGCCTGAGCATACCTCACTTTGATAAACATAGCTATATTTTTTCTATAAAACATATTTAGCCCCAGTGCTCACTTTCATGTTCTCTTGATCTGTAATCATTTAAATTATGCTATGAGTATTTTATGATCAGATACTCAGAAAAAGATTCCCGTGGGTTTTCTAAAACCTGATTGATTCCGGTTTTAGAAAACCCAAAATGTTGTTACCCACAATTTTCAACCATCCAGATGAAATCAAATTAATCCACAAACAAACAAAATGAAATCTGCAACAACAAACTCAATGCAACTTAAACCAAAGTAGACAGATTAATACGTCCTTCTTACCATCCACAGTCAGCTGAATTCCTCTGTTAACATGCACGGCGGCTGAAAACCTCCCGATGCAGAAATACAGCCCAGCATCATCCTCCTCCACCTCCTTGATCTCCAGGCTGACCAGGCTGCTCTGCAGGTCCCCCTCATGCTTTATGCGACTGTTGTTTGTGTGGAAGTCGGTTGTGTATGAGTTTTTCATTTTCCCTGACTTAAGAGTGAGCAGAGGCAGCAGCTGGTCTGAGCGCAGCAGGTACCAGGTGAGCTCAACGCTGGACGTCAGGTTGCAGGGCAGAGAGACGTTCTGTCCCGCCTGGACCACCAGGGTGGAGCTGCGAACAGGGGAGGCTGAAGACAGATGACATCCTGCAGCACCTGTGGAGTGTGCACAGGTTAGGACAGTGTGCACCTTCAGGATTATTCAGATTATAGTGAATACAACACAATTAATATGCAGTTTGAAGAACAAGAAAAGGTCAAGATCCCTTCATGCATATCTACAGGTTTTAATGATGTATAATCATTAAAAAAAAAAAAAACTTACGCAATCGTATTTTTTAATAAAAGTTTTTTTTTTTTTTGTTTTGTTTTGTTAATCTTGATCTTGATCTGGAACTATTAAAGGGAAAATAGTTCCACCAAAAATTTGACTGTCTCAGCAGAAACCTTAATGGACACAAAAAAGAAACTAAATAATACAAATCTGTCCCAGTACAATTATCTATCTATCTATCTATCTATCTATCTATCTATCTATCTATCTATCTAAATAAATAAATACAGTAATCACTTAATGTTGTTGTCATTGGGCAAAGGCTGAAAAGCAGCCGTGAAAGAACCGGGTCTAAACGTGACAAAATCCTGCCTGAGGTCTGGCGCGCTCACATCAGAGAGGATCCAACACGCTCACCGACCTGTTCCCAACAACCACGGCGCAGACACACAAAAGCGAACAGGTTCTGCCGCATGCAACCTGCGCACAGCTCCACAGAACAACCCCGCATCACATCAGAGACCAGACTGAGGCTGCGGTTCTGAGACTGCGTGCGGGGCGTGCCCCGCTTCACATCTGTTCACACCTGGTATTTTCAGAGCGTGACTTTACCGCAAACACAAGATCACGAAGAAACAAACGCACCAAAGACACCTGCAGGGAACCTGGAATGCCTGGAAAGTCATTGACACACACTGGAATTCCATAACTAGTGAGTAAGCCTGAACAAAAACAAAATTAACTCACAAAGAAAAGTCAGGATCCACGTGACCATCATTTAACACAGCTCCGTTTGCTACAGGTAAGGTGCACGAACGGGCTGCAGCACCAGGACCGATCAGCTCCCGGAGCGCACAGACCGACAGGCTCAGACTCACACAGAGACTTACTGACACAGAATAACGGACAGAGCGGGGTTTTTACGTGGGAAGAGGAAGTGAGCGGGGACTTTATTGTGCAGCAGAAGTGAGAAGCAGAGCCCACCGACATTTCTGCGCTGACAGCTTTTCTTGAGCGCTCACACCAGATCCTGAAGCGTCAGCCGCAGCTCCGCACCCCCCACACCCCCCGCAGGAGCTCTGCCAAGTTTCGTTTCTGCGGAGATCCGTGCAAAAACCGGAAGCTTCATCCTTTAATCCGACTTTATGTTTGCCTTCAAAATAAAGCTGGAAGCTTTTTTCTTTTTTTTTCGTCACCGCTTTTATTTTCCTTTAATCTGATTTTCACGCAAAAGAAAAGAAAACTGTTGTAGCTTAAGCTTACACAGATGAAGATCATTTCAGTGTAAGTTTTTGGCTGATGTTCTAAAAAAGACTTGATGTTTGGCGCTCTCGGGCCCTAATCTGACTCGGTGCTTTTATTTTGACACCGTCTGGGAGGAACTGGAGCGCTCGCAGAAAGCGCTCGCGGAGAGCCGGTCAGGAGTAATCAGAACAGAAGATCCGCCCGCGGAGGACGGAGAAGAAGACTGAACTGAACCTCCAGGTGCGGACATCATGGAAACGGTCATCCGGCGGCACTGGTACGACCCGCGGTGCCTCCTTCTGCTGCGCCGCTTCATTTACCGCAAATTTGTCTCATTTTCTTGCGTTTTTCTGTTTTTGGTCTTTTTTCATTTACTATGTGTCTGCATAACAACTCTGAACATGCTTTAGCCTTCAGTTAGGAGGGGGTCATTGAATTCGGGCTGTATTTACTGGGCATATCTGCAGGTGTGTGCAGGGGGACAAGCCCTTTGTTGATGGGCTGTTTGAGTACCTGCGCTGACCCCCAGGATGCTGCGCGCAGACGCAGTAAGGGCGGTTTCGTTAGTGTGGAAACGACTCCGTGTGTAGAATTGAAACTTTGATGTGCACGGACACATGATCGCATGTGTGTCATGTGCAGCTTTTGACGCGCCTTAAGTTTCATTTCAGCTGTGCAGCCAGCTGCAAACAGCTGGCGTAATAAACTGAAACCTCCTGTTTTCTCCACTCTGATTCCACAGTTACGCGTTCATACAGGGTGTTTGTTGGGATGAGAGTTCGTGTGGATTTTTCTGTCTTTAATGTGTTTCTAATTAGGGCTGAGCGATATATCGAGTTTTCAAGAAATATCGATATATTATTTTTGGTCCACATCTCCCAGCCCTAATTCTAATGAGCTTATCTAATGACGTGTTTTTGTGTTTCTTTAAGGTTTTTCATACTCATACAATGTCTCCAGGCTGGAGCTTTAGTTGGTGAGTATCAGCCTGTTTCTCTGTTAAGCGAGTCACAGTTTGAGTGTGAACAGCCTGTATTCCTCCCGTGGCCACATGCAGTGACCTAAAGCAGATGGGTGTGGCCACCCTCATGTCACCCACTGAAACCACTTGAACTTGCATAATAATGAAAATGGTGATTACCATACAGCTAGTTTAACTTTATGGTAATCAGCATTTTCATTTTCTGGAGCTTGGTTAGACTGTACAGGTGTATCACAGATATCTGCTAATTAGTGCTACCTAACAGACTAATAAATACCAGATGAGAAGCAGCACAGACCTCTCCTCATCTGCAATTTAACTTTATTGGTCAGATCATTAAAAATGTTTCAAAAGGCTCCAACAGCACAAACCATTGAGGTGGTTTGGACATGTGCAGAGGAGGGAGAGTGGATATATTGGAGAAAGGATGATGAAGAGGAGGTCTGTGGATGTAGTGAAGGAGGACATGCAGAAGGGTGGGGTGATGGGAGGATGCAGGGATAGGGTGAGATGAAATCGTTCAAAGAACATCCCTGTTTGTGAGGATGGTTTTACTCAATTACCTCCAATTCCTTTCTTCCTCCAGACTCCTCTTCACTTTCCTCCGCCACGCACCAGCTGATCATCACCTACATGGCAGGAGAGGAGGCGATCCTTCCCTGCAGCTGGAAGTCACGCCTGGGCGGGGCAGCGCTGCCCGCCTGCCACGTCCAGTGGGTGACCCCTGCGGACACAGTTTTCGAACAGCGGGGGGAGGAGAAGTGGCAGGCGCCGGAGTTCGAGGGCCGGGTGAGGGTGCCCGAGGAGAAGCTGGGGTCGGGGAATTGTTCTCTGATCATCAGCGACGTTCAGATCAGAGACGCGGGGAGGTACGACAGCTTCATGGTGGTGGACGGAGCGAGGTCCAAAAGAACGCGGGTCTTCATTCAGAGCGTCAGCCTGTTTGTGAACGGTTAGTGTGCGGTTTGCATGATGTTTTATTTTTAGCTCTTCTTTATTAACTGATTTTAGTTTCTCCACTTTCTCATTCCACCTGTTTGGATATCATTTAATATTTTAAATGGTGTATACCCGCCCACTACACTCCTCATCGAGTGCTTCTGGTCTCGATTCTTTTCTCATTTACACTCTTGACTCTTTCATTTCACTTTTATTTCATCTAATATTTTTTCTGTTTTTATTGATGAATCTGACTCTTGTTTTCAGACCATAAAACCTATCAGTCGCATCGGCCAGGTGAGGCCATGGTTCTGCAGCTCCACACCCGTCACTCAGTGCGAGTGGTCTTCCAGGGCAGGTGAGCTGCTTACCTGCAAACAAGCATTCTGTTCTTCAAAAAAAAAAAATCCACTTCCTGCTGAATCTGTGTGCAAAAAGAGAAGTTGGTGGTTTTCTGCCCATTGCTTATCTCTTCTTCCTGTGCCTCCCACCCTCATCAAATGCACTCATATAAACATGTAACTATGCATACTTGAGAGTAATTTCACCTGCAGTACCGTCACTCTGTGAATCACTGCTTTAGGGAATTCCAGGACTAGTTTCAACATCTGGGCTGATACTGAAAACTAACGGTCTGCTTTCTGTTCATTTTACATATTCATGCTTCCCAGACATCACTGTCAAAACACCAAAAATTTCCTCTGAAATTTTACTGAAATTATTCATTCCCAAATGATGACCTTTACATTTTTAGCTACGCTGTGAGGGGAGCTTGTGTGCTGAACTTTGCGCCCTCCTTACGTGTTACTGGCACGTTTCTGTGCCGCTGTCGCGTTCTGACAGTGTTTCAATTCTTCTCCACAGGAACAGCTCGGAGTGGTCGGACGTGTGGGTGAGGGGGGATAACAACAGTCAGCGTCTGGAGAAACATCTGCTGCTCGAGCAGCTGACAGTAAAGAGATTAGAACCATCAGACGAAGGAATATACAAAGTCCTGGATGAAGAGGGCCTCTCCGTCAGCACCGTGCAGCTCACTGTGGAAGGTGAGGTGTCGCCAGACTCCTGTCACGAGTGTGATACAACTCTTCATGAGAAAACATGATGTATGTCAGTACAAGTCTTTGCACAAATTCAGCAGTGTGAGTGTTAAGGAGCCACAACTTCTCACATAGCTTTACTGTCAGCTGTTAGGCGCAAGCATTCAGAGACAGCCCCTCGGTGTACGGTCCGCCTGTAACGATCCGTTTCAGCTCTTCCACTTCTAACTCCAGCCTTCTTCTGATTGGCAGCCCCTCACAAACACAGTCTGAACATCAAGTGGGTGGAGCTTCTGTGGTCATGCCTGACACCTGCATGCCTGTGTCTCTGTGCAGTTTGCAGATGGTTTTGTATGGATGCTGCAGTAAACACAAATTAAAAAAAATACTTTTAGAAACGTGTCTTCCTCACATCTGTGCTCTGATAAACAGACTGGCTTTTATCTTAATGGCCAGCCGCAGCTACAGTGAGAATCAAATGGTCGTACTTTTAAAGTAATTTTTACTTAAATATTTACTTAATAATAAATTAATTATTAGGGTGTACTCCTGACATGAATACAATATGGACAAAAGTACTGGCCCACCTACAAGAGCTACTCGAGCATGGAAGCAGAGGTCATCAGATATTGAAAATACCTGTGTGCAAAGATTTCTGTCCGTAGTGTGCAGCAGCATCTCCTGACAAAGAGCCTGTGACGGTGAAGCGTGGGAACGCTCCAGTTCACAGTAAACACGGATTAAAATTACAGACTTAAACCAGGAAATGTATTCTGGGCTCAGCTGGTGTTTCTGCTGCCCAAACACAAGAACAGAAAACATCAGTTGCGGGCAAAGACGACTGCAGTTTGTCTTTTCTGATTTCAGTTCGTCCTGAAGCTGCGTGTTTACTGGAATTGTAATCACATGTAACTGATCTGTCCCACAGAACGATCCACATCTCACAGGGTCCAGGAGCGGCTGGAATATCTTCCAACAGGTGAGGCCCACTGAAAGCATGGTAACAGCAGAGGGTTTGCATGTGAAAAGGATACCTGTGCTAATGAGGAACTGAAGACCATTAAGATAAAAAATAACCTTCCTCTTCTCGCTTTGGTGCCTTTGCAGGTGCTGCTGCCAAACGCAGCAGCTCAGCTCTTCACACGATGTTGGTTCTTCTCCTGAGTCTCCAAGCTCTTCATTTTCTCTGAGTCAACATCAACATCGCACACATCGACTCTTACACATTATAGCCAGCAGATGGTGAAATCGCCCGAGTTTGTGAGCTGTCTCTGTGTGTGTGTGTGTGTGTGTGTGTGTGTGTGTGTGTGTGTGTGTGTGTGTATGCGCAGTGCAGGGGTTCTCAGACTGAGACCATGAGTGTGACAAAATAAAAGGAGTGTGTTTGATTTGTGCCCTTACTTGTGGCCGTACGTCATGTGCTGGCTGCTGAGCTGGCACTGACTCCGGGAGCTCCTGTTCCAGCGTAAAGTCACAGAGTGTGAAGTCGATGAGCACTACAAACAGATGGAAACTATGTAGCCCAGCTGTGTTTGAAGTTCAGATCTAAACGTCCCCTCGACATGCCCCAAACTTATACATTCATGGTTAATAAATCATTTACTGACACTTTACTCAATAAGAACCTTTTGGGTTGCCAGATTTTGGGAAATGACTCTTTACTTCATTATGGACACCCTGTGCTGTTAAACAGCTCAGTGAGAACATCTGCATAAAACCCAAGAGGAAACAAATAAATAAATCAATATAGTTTATTTATCAATTAATTGGACCATTATTTATATTATTATCCATGAGGCTGGACTAAATGATTTATTAACCATCAATACATTAACTAATTACAGCTCAGTGGTGCTTTATAAGGAAACCAGCTGAGGATTTTGTACTAAAAGGTTAGAATGTAAAAAATATTTTTCGTTAAACGTGACGAGTAAGGCCCAAAAAACACAGGTCATCATTCAGGGCGCTGTAGGTAAAATTAAAACCATGTAGAGGTGGGTAAAATTTAAGATCAAAGTAATATGTTTAGAAGAAAACAAGCATTTATTATAAAACCATTTGCAATAAAAATCGCTCCAGTTTCCAAGGTTGGCTGAAGATCACACCAAAGACACTGCCAGCAGCGGGTGAACGGATCACATGACCCAGTTCTAACAGATGATGTATGCGGGTGCAGCGTTTCCTGTTCAGACAGCATCTGTGGAGTGATGAGCTTCATCCAACCCTGCAAAGTGAAGCAAAGTTATTCTTTGAGTTGTAAATTTTTGACTTTTTTCATCAGCTTAAACTCCAACTTACAGCCAGGACTTCTCGCCCTGTCTCCCTTTAAAAGCAGCACTGAGAAATCCCAGTAACATATTGGTGATTGTTATCCTACAGCCGCTTTGTGTGCTAGCTTTGAATAGTCGAGCTTCTTTCACATCTGTATCCAGTTAAATATAATCAAATAAAGGTGGAGTGCTTCAGTGTCAACATTAAGTGGGTTTTCTTGTGAAAGTCATAGGGTAGCATGGTGGTGCATTTAAGGATGCTCAGAGATTTGATGCTTTACTTTCTGATGTCACACGATGCGTTAAAGTGGCAACCGATGTTTTGTTCCTTGAACATCAGAGGGGATGAAATGGTGCCGCACGCGTACAGCGTAGAGCAGCGTTTGCTTTAACACAGAAAAAACTGTTAGAACTGCTGAAAAAGTTTTTTTGAGGTCAAAATATCAAAACGTGTTCTTCGATTCTCTGAAATGAATAATTGTTGAGCTTCTTTACAGCTTTCCACGTTTAACTGTATTCATTGTAATTTTTATTGTTATGCTTATGGTTTCAAAAGCCTTTGGACAAACTTCCTAAATCAAAAGAATTCTAAGTTCTAACAAATGAAAATAAACCAAGCAAACAGACTGGTGTTGTGTTCCCGTTATTTATTGTTAAACGTCACAGACTGGAATGACTTCACAGATTCACACAAATAACACCAACACAATGACTCTGTACAGCTCGATTAAAGAGCAAAGGCACACAACAGTGCGAACACACACTCCCTCCATGATGTTCACCAAACTGAAGGAGTGAGTCTTCATAAGGACCCTTTGATCAACAAATCCCATTAAAACGACCAAAACCACCAATAAATGGATTCAAACGCTCTCCTGCTCCCAAACCGTCAGAGAACCAAATGTGGATTCATCCGCATGACTTCATTTCTCAGGTTGAAACTTTGACCCAAACAGACCTGCTGAAGTCCGGTTTCAGTGCAGCAACTGTTCATATTTATAGTGAAGCCGGTGGGCTGACAGAGGGGGAAGTGAGAACGCTTCGACCGGGCGCTGATGTTTCAGTGGAAATACGGGATCTGTTGACGTGAAGGAGAGTTTAATCCTTTAACCGTCAGTCTCTGAGTTAAGTGCTCAGTTTTTTCAAGTAACATGTTCCAAAGAATTCCTCCTGTGTGACCGGTACAGTGTTAGAAATCTAAACAAATGCATTTCACTGAAGTTAAACGCGAGACTGAGCACCCTTTGAAACAACTCAGACTCCCACAAACAAACAGCTGAACTGAATCTGGGTGATTGAAGCTCAGCTACTGTTTCCAGTCTCGCTTTAAATAAGCAAAAATGAAGGAAAGGCTTGTTCAGTGTTTCGTGATAAAATAATTAGACCTTTTGGTCCATTAAGGAGTGTTTTCTTGGCGCTTTACTGGAAACCTCCGGGAAACACCGGTTTCAGCTGTATTTATTCCACTTTATTTATTCTTCATTCAACTCGATTACTTAGACAGCAACAGAGGCCAAAGGATCCCGCACACACCTGCACTCACTGTTAGTGCCAGACTGATCACACGCTTTGCCTGACACAGGTCTGAGGGTTAAAACATCAGCAACAAAGTGACCAAGTGTGTCCGAGATTCGTTGGTTTAGTTAAAGTTTTGAAAGTCATGGAATAAAAAAAAAAACATTCATTGAGGCAATCAGCTCCTCTCTGATCTGTGATACGACTCCTTCATCTGCACACAAAAAAGTCTTTAATGCTTTCCAAACCTCACAGAACAGACGAAGCAGCAGCAGCTGTTTATCAGTCCCCCCCCCCCCCCTCCCCATGAAGGCGGCCCATTAGAAGTTGGGTTTGTGCTTCTTGACCTCAACCATGAGGTGGTGCAGGTTGATGAGCTCGGAGCGGACGGCCAGGCTGCGGAACGTTGGCTGGTTCAGGACCTTGTGGAAGCCGTGGTAGTACTGGATCAGCTGGGTCAGAGCCCCCTGCAGGAGGAGGAGGATGAAGAGTTTCTGCGTCACTCACTTCCTCTACATACATTTCCCCCACCTTTGAATTTCTGACTCACGGTGAGAACGAGTGAGAGCTCGGTGAGGTCAAAGCAGCAAAGTTATCTCTGACTGAGGTTTTAGGTTGTGTCGAGCCAGCTAACACAGAGCGAGGCTGTGATGGTGGCTGGAGTGTAGCCCTCTGCTATTCAAACACATTGACCTAACTAAAAGAAATCTGTTGCTCTTCTTTATTAATCAAGATTAGGATGAACTGAAGCTTCTACACACAGTTAGCTTCGAGGTGAATTAGTGATAAAGCGTCACAGCTGCCCCCCTTTAACATTTTCAACACTAAGAGCTTTGGGATGAATTCATGCCGTAATCATAACCAGATTCCTCCTCTCACCGGGCCCCTCAGGCTGCATTGGTGTGATTATCCAATGAGCAGTGAGTAAATCCATGCTTCCCACACCTGGATGGAGTCTGCATGCTTTTGTAGCCGCTTTGCAGACATTTTACACCTCTATTATATTACCTCACTGTAGTCATTTTATACCTTTTTCCATTTATTTATCTTCACTTTGCCATCATGTTGCATCCCTTTGGAGTCTTTTTGTCCCTTTTTGGCTATTTTGTGTCCTTTTGTAGTAATTTCAAAATCTTTGTTTTTAATTTTCTCACTTTGGAGTTAATTTGGATATTTTGGGGGGAATTTTTTGTCCCTTTTTGAGCTCTTTTGAGTCAATTTGTAGCCGTTTCCTGTCTGTCTCCCACATTGGGACCCTTTTGCAGATTTTGCAACCTTTTGTTGTCTGTCAGTGCTCGCTGTCACAGCTCAGTGTCAGTTATTCCACGGTGGCTGCGCCGTACCCATCCCGTCTACCTGACCTGCCGCCCAGCTCACCTGGATGATGCTGGTTCCATTCTTGAAGTTGGTGAAGGACCTCATGACGTCCTGACTCATCGCCTCCACCGACTGTTTCCATGTACTGGAAAACCCCCGAACCAGCTGAGTGATTCGAGCTATGCACACACACACGCAGACACACACAAACATTAGTTAAGTGAATTTAAGTTGTGGTTTGCACGCTGCCTTCTCACAGTGAAGGAACACTCTGCTGCGCTGACTCTCGTTTTTCTCTCCACGCTGGTGTGCGGTCAGTTTCCTGTGAAACATGTCGGTCAAACAAAACCAAGAAACAAAGGCTCGCAGACACAGTGCGGTGAACACGACAGAACAGAACAAAGCACGAGAAGACAGCAGCACAAAGGAAGTGGAAAACTGCGACTTCAAACGGACTGAAATGAAACTGTAAAGACTGAAAGTGAGCGAAAGCTGCTCGTTGCTCTAAAACAAAACCAAAGCATGAAGTGAAAGACGCGCTCACTCTGCGCCTTCGTTCAGCACGTCACTGACCTCACTGAACACACGGAGTGATTCTGGCAACTAAAGTTTCTTCATGTTCACAGCGGCTGTGAAATGAAGTTCAAGGTAAAATTCTACAGAAACCGTCGGGCTGGGATTTCCTCCAAATGCGTCGCGTAGCTGGAGGTCGGGGTGGAAAGCACCTTTGTGCAGGTATCCAGAGGAAGCAGACAAAACGCTGTGACGCCATCCTGGTGCTCTGAGCGCTGTTGTAACAGCAATTTAACAAAAAGCTCCAGCTGTTATGTTTGGTGACAGCATGAAATAATATGTTACATATTACAAGTAAGTGGCTGCAAGTAAGAAATTAATCCTTAAAACATTTATTGAAAAGCAGCGTTTTGATCTGATGTTCCTCAAGAAACAAAAAGAGGAAAGAGCAGCCGTTTCTAACAGCTCTGATCAATGCACGTCACTGCCACCTGCTGAGGTCAGCGGATCAGCAGGACACACACACACACACACACACACACACTTACTTAAAAAAAAAAAAAAAAAAATCGACCACAAGAGGGCAACAACAACTCGAGGAAAAAGGGAGACTTTCAGCTGAACATATAATGAATGATGACATTTGCTCTCCATGAAGACAGGAGGTCCGATTATCGTGTCTCTCTTGACATAAAAATGTGCTGAGTCGGTTTTTTTAGGGGGCTCACACAACAGCTCATCTGCAAACACACACAAACACACCTGCAAACCTGAAAAAGGTATTTAGCGGCTGGAAAAGCAGAAGGTTCTTTATCTCTTTATCGCTCTTCTCACACATAATACCTGAACCTTTGGGGCTTCACACCAAGAGGAAGATCTTTTTCTCACCTTCATCATTCTTCAGTCGGTCCAGCTGCCCTTTCTCCATCAGCGCCTCGGCCTCCTTCACAAAGGCGATCATCCCTCCGAAGGGCGGCGAGAGAATCTCCTCGATAAACTCCTGCACAGGGGAGACGCAGGTCGATTTGAGCCCTTTTATTCTGAACTGTTCAAAAGTTACATTCAAATCTAGTAAAGCCAGCGAAGAGTTACTAAAACTGGTAGAATTTTTAAAAAGAAATTAGTAAGAAAGTCATTTTTAACACCTCTCTGTTCTCTGCCGTGTCAAAAGCAACTAAAATGTCTGAAAAGACCCTGAAGTCCTGCAGACACTGATGACAGAAACCCTGCAGCAACTGAGAATCATGTATTAGAATCAGTGACTTTAGCCCCATTTTGGGGGTCATCGGGGGCCCACAGAGAATCAAACACTCATGAGAAAGTTTACTGAACAAATACATTTACTTGTAATAAATGTATTTGTGCAAAATAAAAAGAGCATATTTGCTGTTTGGGGCCAAAAAAAATGTATCAGTGGTGACAAAAGTTTCTGTAAGGTTGATCCTGAAATCCAAAATCATTACCAGAAAAATTTACCGTCTATTTTTTGATGTATGTAATCAAACTACATTCATACGCAGGGTATTATTATTATTATTATTATTATTATTATTATTAGAAAAAAGTTACTCAACAGTTTTTCTGCAATTAAGCTAAATTTATGAAAATGTGCTAATTTTACCCTTTTACACCAAACTTTTCCTCTCTGACCCTCAACGATCAAAATCCACGTTTTTTGTGTCATTTTTGAGTAAAGGGGTTTTGAAATTAATATTACTAAAATGCCTAAATACAAACTTTAAAGTGTGGCAGAATAGAAATATTCAAACCTAAAGATGCTACAAAAATAATAAGATGTGCTACAAACATGATATTGTTAGAAATATGCTCTGAAAAAGCCCGAGGAATATGAATAAAGCAGCTGAATAATGGGTTTTGAATGATGATGAGGACGATTGTACTGACCTGCGTTCTGGCCAGCAGCAGCTGCTGAAAACCTTCCACCTCCTTGCTGTCGTCTGCTGCCCTCTCCTGGACGGACGAGAGAACAACAACGGCACAGCGGCTCAGCGAGAGAAATCAAACTTACAGAAAGAGATGAGAGTCTCAGGAGGAGCTCTGCAGTATTTATCAGAACAAATATTGAGAGAAGGACGGACTGAGATATGAATTCAGCCCTCGTCATATTTTCCTTGGTGCTGGTAGCGGCGCTCACCATGAGGACGCTGAGCATCATGTCGTAGTTGTTGATGAGGAAGATGAGCTGGTCTCTTCTCGAGGGGAACTCTGCCGCCATCTTAAGCACAAAGTTTTCTACCTCGATCTGGAAAAGAAGCATTCGCATTTTGGACCAAATCAATAAAGACAAATTCAGTTTGCGAGCCTGTGTGAGTGTGTGTGAGTGTGTGTGTCTGTGTGTGCGCTACCTGCAGCTGTCCCAGCAGAGCGTTGGTCCTCTCGTTGGGGAACGTCTGGTTGATGCTGACGATGGCTGAAGAGAACTCTGCGTAACGGCGGGTGATCTGAAACCAAACACAACCTCACCGCGCTGACCCACACGCTGCTGTATGAGCTGATGTGTGGTAAACGCACACAGTGTTGTGCAGTGTGTGTACATACGTAGTGCGGCCTGGTGTCCAGTACTCCCAGTTTCTGAGGGTCTGTGTTTCTGATGCTGCTGATGTTCATCTCCAGAATGAGCTCAAACCTCGGCCACAGCAGCTCCAGCACCGCCTCCCAGTACCTGCCAGACAGCACCAAGAGCGCGTTACCTTTAACCAATCAGGTTTCTTTGCACACTTTAAGAGCACCTGATGAAACTCGGCTCTGTTTTCAGAGAGGAACCTCTGTGCGCCACCTGCACAGCAGCAAACAGCTGGGTGAGACCAGCTTGTGAAAACAGAGGAGCAGTTATGAGCTCAAGAGGCTTCTTCAGGAGAAGGCGGAGCCTAAGTGGAGCTGATATTGACTCCATATTAGACACAAGCACCACTCTGCTGGTTGTTTGCTAATGAGTTCAACATACTGACCAAAATCAATGCTGAGGTTATTCTTACTGCGTTCAGCTACAGGATTAACATAACATGCATCTCGATTTTTCTCTCTTTTAAGTCGTCTGTTTAGGGACGCACTGATCTGATGCTCGGATCAGGAACCACTTCAGAAACTGGATATTTTGAAAGAGTCAGATTAGAGCGGCACACTCACACAGGAGCTTTATGGGATGAATGAAAACCGTAAATAACTTTGAGCCTCCAATGCTACAGTGTGAGAAACAACTCATTGATAACAGCAATCATCAGCAGAGGTGGAGGAGGAGGAGACACTGACTTGTCGAGAGCGGGGATGTTCCTCTTGGCCGTGATGGCTCTGAACCTGAGGATGATGTGGATGCACAGGAAGATGGCGATGCTGTCGTAGCAGTCGGACACGTAGGTGGACATGCTCTTCTGCAGGGGGAGACAGAGAGCCGGGCTGACAACATGACTATCGCTCAATTCTTTGACGGAAACTAAATGCATTTGTTTTTGTAAGAGCTTTAATGGGTTTAAGTCTGGGTTCAAACTTAAACTCGTGGTGTAAACTGAGAAGTGCTTTTGTCTTGGACCCAAAGCATTAGGATGAAACCCAAAGCTTTTTTTAAGCATGCAGGAGCCTTGAAAGTGAAGCAGAGAAAAACAGCCGTGTGCAGATGAACAAATGTGGTTTGAACTGACGGAACAAATTTTAAAAAGTTTCTGTTGAAGGAGGAAAAAAAATGCAATCTGCAGGTCTGAGAGGAGGCGGAGTTCTTACCAGGAACATGCTGAGAGTTTTTCCCATGATGCTGTTGAAGAGGTCGAGGGCGGAGTTCCCTGCCACCATGAAGAAGTCGGACAGGAAGAGGTACTCTCTGCAGCCGTTGTCCAGCAGAGCATAGTGCTGGCTGCGAAACAACGTCTCATAGGGATACTGTGGGAGGGAGAAGGAATTCGAATAATGACGGGTTATTATTGGCCAAAAATGATGGACTATAAAAACAACGGCTTCGTTTATGAAGTCTTGAGTTCAGCGGTTGGATTGTTGCCATCTTGGAGTTTGAAACCAGATGTGATGATGCTGCACACCTTCACAGCAACACCTCATCAGTCCCAAGCGGGACCCGTCTTAGAGGACACCCTGCTTTCATGCTGCACTCAGTAAGACTTGAAACCAGTGACTGAGAGCACACACCCATCAGGAGAGTGTTTACAGAGGTCTCAGCTGAGCAGTCGGACTCAGAGTCGCCCCCTTCAGACGATCAGAAAGAATGCAGATTTAAGGCACTTCAGCTTCACTTTTCAGACCTGGAAGCTGCATCCATGTTTTACAGTCTGCCTCCAAACTATTTTCTCCAAGTTAAAAACAAAAAGCTGCCACAAGATGTCAGCGGTGAGTAACGAGTCTTCAGCGCTCACCTGAGTTAAACTGCTGTCACTGCGTCTGTGTCAGTTTAAACTGCCCACTGAGAATAAATATAAACTCTTTCATCCTAAAACAGTTCACCAAGTAATCAGAAATAAACTGAGGGAGTAAAATTGGTTTTTCCTAAAGGTGAGCAAACATCTATTAATGGACTGCAGTACTTCTGCTCCTGCACAGTGTTACAGATATTTATCGAGCTTTGTGCCAACCTCAGTCTGTGTGCACACATGCAGCTGCTCTTTCTGACGTGCTACAGATGCTGCTTTGTTGACTTTATGACATACATGACAAAAATCTTTTAAATACGACAGCTTTCTCCTACAGGAGGAGTTTGGGTTGTTCCGTGTTTTTGCATCCGAACTGGATATTTTAACAATCGAAGAGCACAAATCATTCGTGTTCCTGTCAGTCAGCGAGGCCTCTCTCACCCTGCTGTCTCCTCTCTGAGCCGTGTGGGGAACTAGGATGGGCCCCTCCAGCTCGGCCGGACTCAGTATGGCCCCCCTCTGGCCCAGGGTGAAAATGGTGTTCCTGCTCTTCAAAGATGGTTTAGAGAAGAAGCCTGCAGTGGTGAGTCAAGGAGCTTCAAACAGTCTGCATTAACAAGGTGTCAGAGGGTCACATGACCTGACTGCTGCCGGAGTCTTAAATCTGCAGCTATCTGAGCCGTGTAGGTACTGTTTTGTCCAGTGTGTGACATATTTTAGAGAAAATCTCAGGTACGGGTACAGAAGGAAAGAAGTCCCACAGATATTTGCACAGACCTACAACAGCTTCAGAGTGTTGGTGGAAATCGTCCATGTTTCTGAGAGTGAACTCAGTGTGAAAACACAGACGCACAAAGAGACGGTAAAGGATATCTTTCTTGGCTGTGTCCTCGACTCCCATCAGGTCATCTTTGTCTGCCACCTCCTCATACTGCAGGACACGCAAACATCAGATCACATGTGTTAGGTAGACAAACACAACCTGCAGGTGCTGTGACACAAACAGAGAGCCGCTGCAGCCTTAGGCCTGATTTAGGCTTCTGCTTCGGGTCTTTGTGGGGCCTACGTATGTAACCAGAAACCCCTCTGAACCCTACGCAGTAACCTGCAGCGTAACCTGACGTGCACCTCTCGAGAAATGTAACAGGTCGGGTTGATGCAGCCTGCAATGACTCTGATTGGCCTGTTCGTTGGATTCCTCTCGTGCTTTTCCAGCTACTTTTTATTGGTTTCTGTCGGCCGGCATCACATGTAAAACACTGGGACGCAACCACGCTGTAATTAACACACACAGCACACCTCGCACAGGCACAAATAATGGCAATGACAACGGCCACTTACATAGGTTACATACGTACCCCCCCCCCAAAGATCCAGCTCAGAAGTCTAAATCAGGCCTTACAGACTGCAGCTTTCAGAATCTCACACACGGAGGGACGAGTTCATGGAGGTCACGACCTCGCTGCACACCCACTGACCTGCACTTTTAGCAGCCTGCCGCTGTACGACTTAAAGTAACTGTAGTAAATCTTGCTCATCGTGTCCACGTACTCGTCTCTGATCTCCTTGGCAACCGTTCTCTCGTTAGCCAGAAGGAACTGGTAGAAAAACCTGCAGGAAAAAGAACAAAAGGACTGCTGTCAATCAGGATATTCATTATTAAACAGACTCAAAATGACAAGAAACCCTTGCATAGACTTACATCCACCTTTTATACCAACGATGATAAGAAACAGCTTAGATAAGTTAAATTGTAGCTCAAGCAGAACACAAATGATGAAAAATCATACAGAAAAATGCAAAGACCTTTAGACTCATTGTCTTAAGTGTAAGTGGACCGATTAAATGAGGTGACCCCCAAAAGCCCACTTTGAGGCAGAAGAAGCCTGAGCCACCTGTATTTGAGCAGAGTGTTCTGTGGGATCTGATAGTTGGTCATCGGTTTCCTGAAGGAGTAAATCTTCTGAAGAATGAACTCTCTGATCTTTGACACCGCCTGAGGGGAAGAAAACGTGCGAATGTGATTCAAAAGATATAAAACAAAAACATGCAATTTGAGCATTAACAGAGAAACTTTATATCTGAAACCACGTGCAGCACCTCTGCACTGACACAGCACTTCAGCAGTTTACTGACCGAAAAGCATTTCCCTCCATTTCTTCTCATAAACCTTAAACATTAATATATTCAAAAATGAAAACACGATTCTAAAAAAGTGAAATTAAGATCTCTGACTCCGCCTCCTTCGACATCTCCCTCCTCTCTCTCACCTTGAGCTTGAGGCGGTCGACGATGTCCTGGATGTCGGAGCAGGCCAGCGTCTCTCTGAAGCTCAGCTCTTTGGCAAAGTTGATCTTAGTGTTGAGCTCGTGGAGCTGCTCCAGAAACTCCTGCTCCGTCACGGGACTGTCCAGGATGGTGCTGCGAACGCACAGCAGGAGACCAAAATCCCTCACTTCTTCTACAGTAACTTCACCAGAGAACAGCAAAGGTGTATAATGTCTGATGGAGTCCTGCTTACAGAAATGTTCTGCTTCACGGACTTCTTTTAGTTTTGTTGGCAGTAATATAATCAACATAAACCACTAACAGCTGGTTAATAAAGCAGGAACGTGCCATAACTCTCTGCAGACTGCAAAATCCACATCTGTCCAACTCATGAATGAAAACTGACATAAGTGGTAGAAAATGTTGTCATCTGAGAAGCAGAGGCTATTATATAATTAGTGTTTTGTCCTGTCAGATGGCTGCTTTATGATCACTCGGAGGCCCTTTTTTGCACTAACAGCCGTCAAACTTACGAGATCATGGCTCCGGGCACCACCAGCTCATCCACCAGCTGGCTGAGGTGGCTGCGGACGGCCTGCCTGTTCTTCAGCCGGACGTTCATGCTGACCGACTGCTGCTGCAGGGTCTGGATCTCGCTGCTGATTGAGGACAGGTCGCTCTGGAAGCCGCTCAGCATGCCCTCCATACGCTGAAGGCAGCACACAACCATGAGGTTAGAAAGACTGAGGACAGACTTCTGAGCCCTTCTTTAGTAAGAAGTTGGTTTGAAAATACAGCGTAAAAAACGCCCTCCTGCCCTCATTGCCCCAATTTGAAATCTTGGACTGAACTGAACTGTCTGGCAGGCTGATTCTGATTTATACCCCAAGCTAAAAAAAAACCCCATTTAATCCAAAACTGGTCTTGATTTTGAAATGAAAAACCTCAAATTAATGTCCACGTGGACTAAGGGCAAAAAAGAAGCAATAACGATGCAAAAAGACAACATTTAAAACATTTGATTCTAACAGTCAGGGTTTAGTGAGCAGAGTTTATGTCTTGGGTATATCATCCCACCTTCACAGAAAGCCAACACAAGCACAGGTGGAGCCATTTTATTCAGTTGGTTGATGTTTACGTAAAAACTGAGCTCAGAAAAGAATAAATGATCTGATCTTATGATTCCTGGAGAATTTAAGCAGTTCACAGTGGACACAGATGGCTTCTTTTACTCCTCCTCCTTTCTTTACATGCTTGTGCTGGATCTTTTTCTTTAACTGCCATATGAGGTATATACACCCAGATTCTATTGCCAAAACAGCCCTGACCCGTCTAGCCATGGACTCCACTAGACCCCTGAAAGTGTGCTGTGGTATCTGCACCACGATGTTTGTAATAGATCCTTTAAGTCGCGAGGTGGAGCCTCCATGGATCGGACTGCTCCAGCACATCTCACAGATGCTTAACTGGACTGAGCTCTGGGGAATTTGGATGCCAAGTCAGCACCTCAATGCTGAACAGTCGGTGGTCATAATGTTATGATTGATCAGTGCCTGCTCGAGCCTGTCTGCTTCTTAAATTAAAACCTGTTTAAATAAGGGCTACATAAACGCAGTGGACTGTGGACACGTGAAGGCGTCTCGTCTTACCTCCAGTATGGAGTCACAGGCAGTGATCTGGTTGTGCAGGAGAGCGATGTTCTGACTCTCCTTGATGTCTGAAGGAAGAGCGCTCAGGAAAAC
Organism: Cichlasoma orientale; assembly: GCA_034780415.1. Taxonomy (NCBI): domain Eukaryota; kingdom Metazoa; phylum Chordata; class Actinopteri; order Cichliformes; family Cichlidae; genus Cichlasoma; species Cichlasoma orientale. The sequence continues at coordinate 97,461 of JAVDPK010003058.1, read as the reverse complement.
ACAACACATCAAAATCAAAGAGACAGAAACTTTTAATCCTCAAAAAAAAAAAAAGTTCAATTATTTAAATATTCTTCTTAGTGTGTCTGTTGAATTTGAAGACATTCAAACCGTGAGCTGTGAAAGATACAGTCTTTGATGGAGGCCTGTTCAATCCTCTGCAGTTCTGCCTCCACCTGCTTGGAGTACTGACGGAGGTCGACACCCTGAAAACAGACGGGAGCAGAAACAGCGCTGTCAACACAACAACACACAAGTCCACCAGAGGAAAACATGCTTTCTGCTGGCTTCGGTCAGCACAACTTCACTTTAATTTTGTTCTTTCAGGCACTTTACTTTGAAAGAGGAAGTGTGTAGGTAAAACCTATTTTATGGCACCTTTCAAAACAAAAGTATCAGATTCCTTCATATTAAAAGAATCTAGTAAGCAATAAAAGGGACAAAAAAAATGAAGCTACATCAGTTTAACTCTTTGTTCCCCTTGAGTAGCTCTAAGGTTGTTTAGTCATCTTCTTTCTCACAGCTTGCTCTAGATCTTCAAACTAACGTCATAACTAACTAGCTGTGAGGCTAAAAAGTGACCAAAATAAGGTTTCAGCTGAACTGGTTAACCTCACAGATGGAGGCAAACCAGCCTTCATTCGCCTTAAGTCGAGCTGCCACAGTCGACTCTGAATGCACACAAGAATTTAGAAAAGTGCTGCGGGGCTCCACGACACACAAGATGAGAAGTAGCAACCAATTTATTATTATTTTTTTTTTAAATCAAGACGAAAAAAATCTGTGGGCTGATGTGCCCCCTGTGCACCGTCTCTGTTGGAAAACCAGCTGCTTTCAAACTCTGGCTGTCCATCAGCTTAGTTATCCTGAGGCAGTTTGCTGTGTGTTGGGGGGACTCGGGGAGCCAAGAACAAGAAGCTGATGACTGCAGGGACCAGGAAACACAAGGACAGGACATCAGAGCAGAGGATATCCGATCTGACTGTGGCGATAAATAATTTGTTTGTTTTTACCTAAATAAACATTAACCGGCACGCATGGCCATCATCTTCCGAAAGCAAAATAATAAAAGATCATTGGCAGTAAATTTTAGACAGACCCAGCTGTAGGTCAACATTTACACCTGAGGGTGCTGGAACCCCATTTGCAGAATAGGAAGGTGTGATTTGGGTGTAGATTTAGTTCAAGACAAGGAAAAAAATTATTTATGGCCGATCACCACGTGATGAGTCCAGATTCTACAAAAAAATGGAGCCGAGTCCAAACAGCAGAGTGAAGTTGCACATTTGTAGAAATGATCTCATCAGTGTGTTAACATGTTTTGGTGTTCTCACCGTTTTGAGCGCTTCTTTCACAAGGTCGTCTTCCAGGTTGGCCTGAATGTGAACTGCAGAGGACAAAAGCGAAACATCAGAGAAAGGCAGCAACTTCTCTTCAGCACTGAGGAGCTCTGGTATCATGCAGGAATTTGTGACGTGCGCCACCTCAGCAGAGCTTTAATATTAACGTTTCCTTACTGTCCACTTCATCCAGGATAAACTCATCTGTGGTGATGTCCAGCTCTCCCAGATTCAGGCTAGCCATGTCTGCATCAGTCTTCTGAGGAAAAAACACAAAGTGACACATAACAAATGTGTAGCAGTGGAGGGTCCATGTTGTGTAGGGTTACAGCAAGTGATAATTATCAGGATAAAACCAAACAAGTTTAGTCTGATTAAATCACTGCTAGAAAATACTTTTTGGTTCTCATTCACTTATTTGTTTCAGCCAATAGGAAAACATACACTCACTGACAGCTGTTCAAACGCTTCTTAATTCAACTGTTTAATCAGCCAATCACATGGCAGCAGCTCAGTGCATTTAAATATGCAGACAAGAGCAATATGACCTCCTGAAGTTCAAACGAGGGGTCAGATTGCTGGGATTTTCCCACACAGTATATAAACGTAGGCAAAATATCAAAAAATTATAAGACTCTGAGGCGCTTTCGGGTACTTAACCTGTATCATTTTTCATACAGGTAACATATTTTTATGTTGCTCCACACATCAACTCATCTGGAATTTACATCAATGACAGCGTTAAATCAGCAACTAACTGATCCAACAAATATTCACATTTGTGCAGCTTGAACCGGATAATAATCAATAATAATCAACAATCTGGATTCCTGATGCACGACCATGGTGACAAACTGATAACCCTGATGTCAGTAAATGGCATTAATCCCTTTTTTCGCATCACAGACGGTGACTTTTCACTTCCTTCTGTGTGTTTCTGTTTTCGCAGCATCGGCGCAGCCTGGAAGAGTTCCTGCGCTCTGTGCTGCTAAAGCCGGGGACCCGGACGGCTACCCGACCGCTACAGGCAAAAATTCTCACCTCATCCTGTAAATACGCCATAGCGACTTCTGTCGGGTTTCCAGCTGTGTTTGCGTCGGGCCCAGCTCCGGCAGCGGCTGCGACTCCCTCCGCCATTGCGGAATTTACGCTAACGTCAAAAACAAATATACAAGTCTCAAGTTCCACCTCGTAGTTACCGAAAATATCCTTTTATTAACCGAGCGCGATATTACCGCGAACATGCGTAGTGAGGGGAAAATGAACGGAAATCAATAAACATTAATCCTGCGTGTGTAAAATAGGATAAAACCGCATTTGCTTGTTTCTGCAAACAGGTTTTACTTTCCAGTCGGATGATTCTACAGTGGTGGACCAACTTCCGTTCACAAACGGGGTCAAACTCTCGCGAGAGCATCGTCGCTTCCTCTTCGCACGGAACCTACTTCCAAGATGGTGAGTTATTTTCTGTTCGACTGAAATGTCTCAGAAATCCGCGCTCATCCGCGTTTAATTGCGCTTCTTTGTAACATTTCTACATCCGATATATCTCTCACAGTTCGTATAAGTGGGGCGGTGTGGAATTGTAGGGGGTTTTTGCGGGAATTTGGCATTTTAACGCAGCCTGCTGTGAGTGGACTGTGTGGACGAGCGCCCGGTTGTAAGATCAGCACTACTCTATTTTTTCTCCCGGTGAATCCGGTCGAATGTTCCGCTTCTCCCGGTGAAAGCGGACACATGTTCTGCTTCTCCCGGTCTGAGCTGTGAACGGAGGCTGCGCCGTATATAACCCGGAGAAGCAGGTATAAACTCGGACTGTCCCTGAGCTAACACAGGCTCCAGCCGTGCCTGAGCGTGTGGTGGAGCCGGGCATGGAGTTGAAAGCGCTCCGACGTAAACACACAACACTGTGAAGTGCTGTGGTTGTGGGTCCTTTTCTTCTCTGGTCATTTTTGGCGGGTTTGCACGAAGCTGAAGCCGCTTTGAGTAGGAGCAGTTGGAACTGAGTGGGGCGAAAAGGGGAGAAAGTTGCGTGTATTTTAACTCTCGCTCACCATACCGACAGTACTGCTTACAGTGTAGCAAAGTGTGTATGTGTATGTACTTACACACACACACAGACTTTCCTGTGTGAGGCCTGCCGACATGCCTTGGGACCGCTGCGTGATGCTGGGATTTGGCTTAGAGCTGCAGGGTTTGAGGGTCTAATGGGCGCTGCAGGGCGTCAGTGTAAGACTCATTACAGATGTTTTCTTTGGTTTTCAGTCTCTGGTCATCCCTGAGAAGTTCCAGCACATTCTTCGTGTTCTGAACACGAACATCGATGGCAGGAGGAAGATCGCCTTCGCCATCACTGCCATCAAGGTAAACCTCTGATGACATGCAGCTTGTTTCAGTTGCTTGTTTTTCATCTTCAGGTCACTTGTGTTTCCCTGATTGTTGGTCTACTGTTAACACTCTGTCTCATCTCAGGGTGTTGGCAGACGTTACGCCCATGTTGTCCTGAGGAAGGCCGACATCGACCTGAACAAGAGGGCTGGTGAGCTGACCGAGGAGGAGGTGAGGACAGCTGGCATTTCACAGACTGATTGTCCAAAGCCAGAAATTGTGTGTTAAACAGTTTGAATGGAGAAAATAAGTTCTGGTGCTGTTACGTTGTCAGAAGGCGATTCTGTCACTCAGGCTGATAACAGCAACAGGAAGAGCCGTGATGTGTGAGTGATTGTTGCCTTGTGTGTGAAAGACTTGTTGAATCTGTGCAACAAGCATCATCAGTGTGAAGCATCAACATTTGGAGATTTAGTGGTCTGCAGGTTGGTGTGTTTGTGCTGCTGCCTCCCCTCTGAGGCCCAGATCTCACTGTAGAAGGACCTTTTAATCTTCCTCAAAGAGCATTATTTCATATGTTGCATAAAGCAAAGAGATGGAGATCAGTGAAGTATGTGGCATAACTGTGTCACATACTTGTGTGACGTCACTCATACAAGTCAGATTAGACGTGTGGCTAACAGTAGCAGCTAACATTGATACACCTGTGCAGAACGTGGTCACACGTCACTCCAGCTGAGTGTTTATCTGCCAGTACACCCGTCCAGTTTTTAGATCACAGTAATGCAGTATTATTGGGGTCAGTGTCTCCAATGGCACAGAGGGCTGCTACCTGCTGTGTGGCAGTGATATACTGAGTGCACTGTGTAGTCATGCAGACATCCCTGTTACCGTCAGGAGAAAGTTTCTGCTCGTTTGTCTTTTCAGACTCTCAAAGTGTTTAACGCACTTTGTATTTACTGCCGTACAGCGAAAAGCCTGCATTGCATTTCTAAGAATTTTGCAGCACACACACCTGAATTTGTCATGACTTTGACGTAGCAGCAGATGTTTCCTCAGATGTCACTTGAGGAGAGGTCAGATTTGTTTCCCAGACTTGAAGGAGGCTTCATTACATTTTGTGTTTCCTGTGAGGGTCGGCATTCTGTTTGCATGTGTGAACTAACCGAAGCTGTGTTTGGTTGTCAGGTTGAGCGGGTGGTGACCATCATGCAGAATCCTCGCCAGTACAAAATCCCAGACTGGTTCCTCAACAGGCAGAAGGACGTCAAGGACGGCAAATACAGCCAGGTAGGTGACCGGCAGCGGCTGCTGCCTACATTGTCCTACATTATTCTTCTCATGAAGAGTCACGCAGAATTACAAATTACTAAATAGATTTTGGCACAGACACAAACCCGTGCCAACCTGAGTATTTGATTGGACGAGCTTGTTGGAGCAAAAACTCGCAAGGTTGCTGTTTTTCTTTTTTGTAAGAATAACAAACCTCCGTTGACCATTTCAGGTCCTCGCCAACAGTCTGGACAACAAACTGAGAGAAGATCTGGAGAGACTGAAGAAGATCAGGGCTCACCGTGGTCTCAGGCACTTCTGGGGGTAAGAGATCTGATCCAGTCCTCAGTGTGTTTGTTCACACTCATGGAGAAGCTCTGCATTGAGACGTCCTCTGTTTCTCAGAGTCTCAGTGCGAGCTGCATGTTAACCTTTGAAATTGTGTCATGCAAGAAACTGTGACGAGTCTGGAGATGCAGCATCTCCACAATAACAGATTAAATTCATAAATGCAGTCATGTGACTCTGGAGTGGCTTCAGGCTCACTGCTGTGAGATCAGACATTATCTCAAACAATCATAATCTGTGTGAAGTTTCTTCCTAACACCAAAAAATGGGTTCCTTCACATAGTTTGGTTGCTAAGCAGTGCTGATGCATGATTTTCCAGAGCCTCCACACTAACGCTCAGACTGGGAGCGGACGTGAGTGCTGGAAGGAACCTGGGCCTGAAAAGTGAGCTTTGTGGAAGTGTCACTTGTTACACGAGTTGATCCAGACTCTTACGTTCAATTATAAGCAATAAATCCTCACACCCTGACAGTGGAAGCACCCCAGTATGAAGGGCTGCCGCTTTAATCGCTGTTATAAATGTTAAAGGGTGGACAGTCAGCAGTTTGACATCCTTTGGGCTCTGGAAAAGTTAAGTTTTCCTGAAACTCCGCTCCTGTCCTGCTTGTGTTCCTGGTTTTGTAAGTAAACAGGAGCTGCTGCAGAAACAGAAGTAGTTTTCTGGCAGTGGAGACGACTTGCCCATTTTTTGCCTTTTTAATGTAACATCTGCAGCACGTGTTCCTGTGGATGTTTTGCATGAAAGTGTAAAATATATCAAATGTAATGCAGTCAGTGTGATAAAAGAAATTACAGCTGCAGTTGTTCAGTTGTTTTTACAGGCGTGTTCTAACTGTTTTCGTCTCTCTCCCTGCAGCCTGCGTGTGCGCGGTCAGCACACAAAGACCACCGGCCGTCGCGGTCGCACTGTTGGTGTGTCCAAGAAGAAGTAAAGCCCCCTGCTTCCCATTGTTTCAATAAAGACCATAGTTCACAGATCTGCTCGTCCCGTGTGCTGCTTTAACTTTTCATCTGAAAACACTTCTGAGCTTTTCTGATTTCTTTGGTATTTTATTTTGAAGCGTTTTCCCGTTAGACTAGAGTAGTACTCATCTTACAGCACTGAATGTCTTTAGATGAGATCATGGATAAGCTCACTGGTGCAAAGTAACTTAATAATTTAATAGGAATTTCCACACGTAGTTTACACAAGTAATTCAGTGTTATTTAAATAGCACCAAACCACATCAGTTGTCTCCTGGTGCTTTATACTGTATGTACAGTTTTAATGTACTTACTGCTACACTTTGCCATATAGTTCAGAAGCAGATACTGTACTTTGTACTGCATACCATTTAAAGTTTTTATTGTAGACTTTCAAATGTAAATATTTTAGTTTGTATTATCACAGATGGAGGCACCCAGGCGTATGTAATTAATCGTGCTGCAACATTAAAGTGAAATGCACGATTCAATAATTAGGATCCAGTAATATTGGATGTGATGCTGCATAATGATGCCCAGATAACCCCTGACAGGATTATAGCTCTGTGTTGGATTTCGGGGATGTTAAGTACTTTCTTTAAACCTGTGCAGGTGTTAGCTGAGCTCCAGCCCTCGTCTCACTGATGCAGAGGGACGCGCTGGTATAAGAAATATTTCTGTTAAGCTCAGCGAGATTTGCTCGTGTATCACTTCTGGATTTTTAACAGCAAACTCAGACGAACAAAAACGAGACCGAGACTTTTTGAGTTCAATAGTTTATTGAGCTGCATTGCTGACAGAAGAAGGGAAACGGTATAATCATACATCAGAAGAAAGGAAATATTGCTTTATTCTAATATACAAATATCCCACAAAAACTGCGGTAAGTGGGAAAATGATATGGCTGCAGGAAATATAAAGTGCGCGAGAACAGAAGTGGAGCAAAGACAGCAGGTTAGACCTTAACAGAGGCGTATGGCTTCAAGAGGAGAAAAACTTCCATGTTAATGTTCAGATGTCATATTAAACAAATGAGCTTTGGATCTGTTAAAGGGGGAAAATAACAGCACTTACTGTACAGCTACATCTTCATAGGCTCAAAATAAACATCTTCAACTAGTAAAATATTTTTAACCATATCTGCACAACTTTATTAAGGAAATGTTTCTGAGAACAACCATCTCATCTCTGCATTCAAAAATATTGCTCCCATAATGAGCAGGGTGGTGAATGAAAAATGAACAAAAGTGGAACAGAATGAATGATGTGGTTATGAACTCGAGCAGGTAAATCGCCGGTAGCAGGTTCAACTGAGCGAGCTTGCTTAATGCTGAGTTATTTGTTTTTAGTGCCAAGCTGACCCAAAGAAAGCAGCAGAGCTTCAGTCGCACCTCTGAGACTGAAATTATACAACAATTTGATTAATTCAGATCAAAGAATCCAAACAAAGCTGACCGACAACTGTTGATTTTTAATCAGTTTCTTATTTTGTGGGAACAAAAAAGATTCTCAAGTCAAACATCAAATTTACTGCTAAAGCTTTTTACATTAAATCCATGCCTGGTCACATGTTAATGAAGCCTATTCCCGTCAGGAAATAAGGAAATGTGAGGGACTAGCTAAGTTTAAAGTCAATATAAAACAGTAAATAAAGATCATAGTTTAAAATATTAAATTATAGAGGTATGACCAAAAACGTTTGAGAACAGATCCATAAAAAACAAAACCATCTGATTTCAAGTTCTCCAGAGAGCAAACATCAGCTGACCTCAGTTCCAGGTGGGCACCATCACAGGCAGCGGCAGCTGGGTCTCCGGCTGCGATCGGAGCAGCTTTTAGTACATTTTAGAGTCCACGGGTTTTAAACCTGAAGACAGTGACGTCAGGAACCCATTTATCAGCAGTCACCACATGCAACATCAATTTGTCTGTCAGTGCAACACCATCAACGCAGATCTGTGCTGTGCTGAGGAGCGTCTGAGGGAGAACTTTGAGAAGAAACTATCTGAATGGTGGTGTGAAAGCAGATGTTTGGCCACAGATCTGACTCCCTGTGACTTCCACAACATCAAAGTTGAATGTTGTTTTTGTGACACACTGAAGCAGACGCAACACAACGAGACGTCTGCTAAAATAAAAACCAGCAGCGGCAATGAAAACGGACCAGAGGTGCACGAGAAGATGATCTTGAATTAGAGGTCAGAGTTTTTGGCTTTTTATTGATTTGTTCTCAGAAATGTTTGATCAAACATCATCGTTTCAACAAAAAAGGCAGGTTGAGAATAAGTGCATTGAATTAAAGAGGAAAAGCTGAAGAGCATTCACTGGTCTAATTAAGAGTTTGTGGAGAACGACGCTGCAAAACAGTCTGATCCCAAAGTCAGCCCTATAAAAACTGAACTTCTTAAACTTCAGATAAACTCTGAGCATTTCTACCTAGAAAATCTTTCTGAAAACTGTGACTTCAGTCAAAAACTGTTAAGACTCAACTCCCCTGCTGAAAATGGCTATCATAAATACAGCTCTCTTTTAAACTATTTTATGATCTGATATATTTTGCAGTTTTTATTTGGTCATTTGTGCAAAAAGAAAATAAAACGCATTTATTTTTACAGAAAGTCGCATTCTGAATTGGTGCTTTTATTTTGGCACCTCCAAAGCAGGGGGAAAATCCTCCAGGTTGGTATCAGCACGCAGTGAAGCTGCAGGTTACTCGTGGAGACGCCTCAGCGGTGATGTAAAACATTTGTGATTGTGCAGCTCAGGCAGGAACCAGCTGTTAATCACTGTTTTTCTTTCCCTCCATTAACCTTCCAGCTTCTGATCAGTTTGTTTTCCGCTGCTGATAAATCAGCTCAATAAACCCAGTTCAGTGTAGAGATTAAATAACCCAAGTTAATGCCAGTGAATGAAGAAAAGAAAGATGCAGATTTCCCATGAAACTGTGGCAGCTGAACTTATAACTGTAAAACAAAAACAGCGCAGGCTTGGAGAGAAAAGCGGCCATTCGCGCCTCCTCATGCCTCCCTCTGTGGGGTAGGAGACTTCTGCTGCTGTGGCTGCTGGTCCTTGGTGGGAGCGTAGTAAAGCTCCAGAGGCTTCCTGACCTTCCAGTACTTCTCGTTGACCAACTCCAGAGTCAGAGAGCCGTTGAGAGTCTGAGGAGGAGGATGCAGGGAAACAAAAGTGACTAAAAGGTAAGCTCCTCCTCTCCAACAGAGACTTTTTTTTTTATTGTAGTGGAATCGATAAGTCCAGATTTCTTCCCCCACATACCAGAAAACCAACTTCTTTTGCACATGTGCAAAAATATGCCCACTTCCTACCCCTACTTTTCACAATAAAAGCCCCAGACATATCCACTATAATAGCTTACCAGAAGGAAGCAACTTAATAAACTTGTTTAGAGACGTTGAAGCAATTAAGGTCAGTTTCTGGGATAAAAATTTAAAATGACAACATTTAACATTTCCTCCTGATTTTTAAGATCATTTTTCAAGGAGCTGAAACACTCATCTCTATTTCAAAATACTCTCAGTCATATTTATACGCAGGATTTTGTAAAAGCATTTACATACACAATTCCCTGGTTTTGTAAAGAATGTCTAATATACGGCACTAATTAAACAGGTTAGTGTTTAAACAAGTTTTTGAAAAGAGTATTTAGAAAAACTTTTTTTCCAGTTTTGACAAAAATACCAAATTTAGTGAAGTTGTCCAGTGAAAAAAAGGGTTGATGGCTGATTGGAGTTACGAGTTATAAAAACTTGTAACCATTTTAAATTCATGATGTGGCCTACTGGATATTTAGACTGTGAAAGCATATTTTTAATACTAAAATTAGGTTCAAATTATTAACAAACTCCGATTCCAAATGAAGCTTTTCGAGCAACTTCATGCATGCACTGCAGCGTACAAAAGAACAACTTAAACAATAAGACTAGTAAAGCCTGTGTTTTAAATGTGAGGTAGTTCCTGTGATAAAGCGGCACTTTCTGGCCAAACCTCTGAAAAGCCTCAAATGCAGGTCAGTCGTTACTCACAGAGAACTGGCCTCCCCGCGTCATGATGTAGATGGTGTACTGCTTCTCACTGATGCTGCCCAGACTCGTCCCCTCTCCACTTCCTGCTGTTGCTCCATTTTCACCTCCTCCTCCTTCAGCTCGTCGCTCCTCTCCTCCTGCCTCCTCTCGTCCTCTCTCCTCTGGTTCCCTCTCCGTGCGTCTGTCCTCCAGGGCGATGCGCAGCGCCAGGTATTTCGACAGGTGGTCCACTGTGGCATTAGCTGTTGTCTTCACATATCTGGGAAAGGAAGAAAATAATGGAAAATGAAGGTAGATGATGGCAATGCTTCTTCAGCCGTGCAATACCAAGTCACATCTAATCACGTATTTGTTCTACCGCTTACAAATTTACAGTTTAGCCCATTTAAATTTGCTCTAACCTGTAACAGCTGAATTTTTTAGGCACTTGGGGACACTCATCACTTGACGTTTGTGCCATAACTCCCACATTTTTATTGATTTCTAGATTAATTTAAGTCCAGTATTTCCCCAGTTTTAGCTCTGTGTTTGGTCTCTACCAGCTCATAAAAAGAATATTCAGTTGCTAAATTTAGGGTAAAATTTTAGCTGAAAAGCTGAAAAATGAGCTTACCTGGTCTGGTTGTAGTCCTGGGCCCGGACCAGCTGTGGGTGTGGTCTGAACACCAGCTCGATCTCAGAGGACGGGCCTTCTTTGTGGCGTCTCAGAGGGGGAGTCGGGCTCCCGCTATCCATCTCAGGCCCTGAGCCGTCGTCTGATGGACGTGGCCGCTTTCGACTCGGCCCGGCCTCTGGAGGGGTCTGACCGTGGGGGTGGGGTGTGTGCGAGGGGGCGGAGTCATGGGAGAGGTGAGAGCGGGAGTCACCGTTGTCCTCCCCGCCACTGTAGGTGGTGTTATCACTCTCCTGAGTGGGCTTCTTCACCCGGTGGTTCCTGCAGGACCAAGGTAAACACACACACACGACATCACGATGCTCCTCAAATTTCAGTACACTTGCTGGATGTGGTCAGTGAACAATAACAGCAGTTAGAAAGAGCAAGAAAAGGAGGCTCTGGGCTGAAAGTGGGTTGCAAAGTGGCTTTCAGGTGCAGGCTAAAGCAGCTTAAAGTAACGAACCATATATGAGGTTAACAGCTACATGGCCTGCCTGAACCAACACTTTATTGTTCAGTTTAATCAGAAAAATTAACGACATTATTTCCTCGAGCGGCTGAAGTGTGAAGTTAAAACCAGGGGAAAAAGAAAACCACACACATCCTCACATCTATGTGGGGCAGAGCCGAAAAAAATATAAAACCATAAAAAAGAACTATTGGTTTTATATTTTTGCAGAACTCCAGTGTTCTTGTTTCGATCACACCTGCTCTTAATCAGACACAGGGCGGTGCCATCTAAGTCACCCGTGATAGGTCGCATTACCAATGGCAATAATATCTAATCAGCACCACATCTAATAAAGGCAAACTGCTAATAAAAAAATAAATAAATAATGTACAAATCATACATATTGCCTTGGTATGAGTGAGAAAAATCAGTGCAAAAACAAACAAAGATTAGACGTTTAGAAGAGTGAAGTTATAAAACTAATCTGCGTCACCTCTCAGACCTGTAGCGGGCCTGCTGCCGGAGCCCTTCCTCAATGCTGGAGCTCAGCGCCTCCTTGTTGTGCAGCCTGTTGAGCCGCTCGAGGACACGGCGCTGGTGGGCCTCGTACTCATCGCGACTTGGGTAGATCTTCGAGATCAGCGCATCAAAGTTTGAGTCTCTGCGCAGTGAACGTCTGGAGACCAGCTTCTTCCTGCAGGTCGGACACTCCTTGTTCCTGCAGAGGGTGAAGTTGCTCTTAGCCCGAAGCTTTTTAACAATGAAGCAGCTGCTTTTTTAAAAAGGTGCTGGCATTTAAATCAGTCACTGAACACATTTAACTAGACTAACTTTGCCTTAACAAATTTAACATCATTTTGTTCTTGTTCAGGATGGTCAGGGGTCTGATGGCAATATTTCCATCAGCGTACAACAAGTCAATTTAAAATTTAAAGTGGAATTATTGATTATATTATTGACTCAATTGACTGGACAAAGCGAGCTATCTGAACACGGCGATCACGAATAACTTCTAGTGGCTGCTGCGCGCTCACCCGGATCGCAGGGCGGTGACGATGCAGTCTGAGCAGAAGCGGTGCAGACACTCTTTGGTGGTCATGGTGTTCTTCAGCATGTCCAGACAGATAGGACACATGAGCTCGCTGTGCAGAGAGCGAGGAGACACGGCCACCTCCGTCCCATCCATGATGGCCTCCTGAACGCACACAAAACATTTACGTGCTCAAATGTGAGGACACGAATGAAGCATATGTTCTTCACGTGTTACATCAGCCTTGGTAGTTATTTCCTGTATAATGAAGGGGGGGGGGGTGTCATGGCTTTTTTTTTTTTTAACATGTGTTCTCAAAAAAATAAAAAAAAATAAAGGGTACATATCTACATAAATTAATCTATTAGAGGTGCAGACGCCGCAATATGTGAATACAGTGGCTGCGAAAGACGTCTCCCTTCTGACTAATGGCATTTTACGCATGTAGCTATGTCTGCGAGAATGATCACCAAAGGTGCTCGATTTTGCTGCGCCATCAACTGCAGCAATAACAAGACTTACAGTGACCCCAGGACGGGTCAGAGGTACAGTCCATCAATTTCCTACTGACAAAGAATGAGCGATCAATGCTGTGAGTCACTGGGTCAGTGAGTCAACAGTGAGAAGTAAAATCTGATAAGAAATGTATTGAAATAAGTGTCAGTGGAACAGAATGAGTGTTTGCTGATTTCAGAAATGTTTGTGAAACATGATTAAAATCCTGTAGCTAGTCACGCCCCTGCAGTCAGTGCGGACCGCGGGTAGTTTAGCCACCATTAGCTCTCCCTCAGCCGACTGTCCCCAGCTCAGAGAGAAAAGCTCAATTAATCGCTTCTCTCTGAGCCGGCAGGGTAACAGTGAGAAACAGAAGCCCCAGGTACACCACCGACCCGGTCATGTCCAATCGTTTTTCCCCAATTGGCGACACACCTGCAGATAACAAACTCTGGTTATTGGTGGCTGTTTTGATAAACGTGAAGCTAGCGACACCAGAAACCATAGTCAATTGTCTTCCAGGGGCCAGAGCAGGCGACATAGAAGGAAATCTGAAACTGCTGGCTAATGCCAACTATAGATTTGAGACACTAATGACTCGTGTTATTGAGTAGTTGTAAAACAGCTAACTGATCATCTGCAGAGGAACGGTTTATTTGAAGAGTTTCAGTCAGGTTTCAGAATT
>JAVDPK010003058.1:53897-64475 GCA_034780415.1 Cichlasoma orientale | reverse complement strand
ATGACACTTTCCTGTTCATTCAGTATACTATTATATACATCTTCATACACAATGAAATTTTGTTTACTAGACCTCATGTCACTGCACCTGCATCCCCATGTAGTTTCACCCTAAGGTCAAACAATAGAGGGGGTGCTGGTGAAAAATATGGAGAGTGCAGCTGAAGGTTAAACAGTGTAGGGTATTATAGTAAATGCAGAATGGTTGCATTTCATGTTTCAGTTTCCTCTTTGCATAAATGCAAGTGCGTGTGGTCGTCAACCACACAATCTGCATCTTTTTCAAATCTAAATTCTGATGTACAGTAATGTGATAAAGGAAGTCTTCCCAGGACTCTGGGGAAAAACTAATGTGGCACAGTGGTCAGGGAAATAAATAATTTGGTTTTGACACCGTCACCTGGAGGAACGCCACCCCATGAAATCTATAAGACTAATCTAACACTATAATAGTAAAAGAAAGGCTTCAGACCTGGGAAAGAGACATGGTATCAAATATGAACATAAAATTATTAAAAATTGTCAATATTAAAAGAACAAATGAGAAAAACTGTTTAATTAAAGCCTTGAATAAAATAAATTACTGTATAGACTTAAACGGTGCTCTTTAACGCACAAAGCGCTGTACAATAAGGGTGATTCTGAAGGAGAACACCACAGAGAGGGTCACACTGGCTGTCCTCTCTGTCCTATCCAACCGCAGGGAAGAGAGAAACACAACTGTAAAATCACCATTAGCTGGATCAGTGATGTCAGAAAAGCGTTACTTAGTAACGCGTTACTCTAATCTGACTACTTTTTTTCTGTAACGAGTAATCTAACGCGTAACTATTTGCAGTCCAGTAATCAGATTAAAGTTACTTATCCAAGTCACTGTGCGTTACTATTGTTGCCATTTTCCTCAGTAAAGAGATTTATTTTTGCTTTCTTCTTGCATCTCGGGGAGGGACATCTGCCCGATGCAACAAGCCCCGTTTTGAGCACGAGGACAATAATAGCACAGCGGGAGTGGGTTCAGGGTTACTGTGGAGCTGATCCAGCTCTCCCTCAATTAAACAGTTCCTGATAAGAGGTGGAATGTTCATCAGCAAGCCTTGGTCGCTAGGAATACCAGTTCACACAGGTCACAAGAGACGGGATGGTGCGGGGGAACGGAGCATCTGTTTACATAACATCCAGGAGAAAAATGGGATTCCCAGCCATCCAAGGCCAGGGAGCCAAATTGTCAGATAATACAATTATTTTGGTACAGGCTGTCACTAGATAATTTGCTCACTGCCAATCATCCGAATTTTCTTGGTTCCTTCCTCGCGGCGCAGAAACAGACACTTCTCCAAGATTTATTCCATTTCGCCTGCAGGCACGACTGAAACTGGTCTGTGATCCTCCAGACTTGCATCCAACTTGCGGTTCAGCTCCAGCAGATACTGAGTCTGAGTTTGTACTGCCCTGCACATTCCCTCGCACTGACCAGGCAGTCTTACCAAGGCCTGAACGGCTGCCCAGACTTTTCAAATTTCACGATAAATCAGGTATCCTCCAAGTCCTCAATGGACAGTGCAGCCAGACAAATAATCTTCAAGTCTCCCCAGGAATCCATAATGTAGCCAGCTGGGTATGTCGCAGTCGGACAAGAGGGTTCTCCTTTTCCCAACCTCCTCGTGGAGAAAATTTGATCAATAGCGTTGAGAGACCAGCTGACCAGATCCATAGTTTTAATTTCCCCTTCGGAGGATGTGTAGAGAGAGGCTCTAAAAAGCAAAGTAAAGCAGCAAAAGCAGGGTAGATAAGGAGGGGTTGGGAGAGGAAGAAAAGGCATCCACCGAGAGCCAGAAGAAAGTGCCAATATCTATTTACCAGTATAAGCAAAGACATTACACATAAAAACACATAGAAACATCGGAATCACTTTATACCATCACTTTTTGGCATGACACCGGCAGCTGTTGAAAGTAACTAATAAAGTAACTTGTAATCTAACTTAGTTACTTCTAAAATTAAGTAATCAGTAAAGTAACTAAGTTACTTTTTAAAGGAGTAATCAGTAATCGGATTACTTTTTCAAGGTAACTAAACCATCACTGAGCTGGATTTAGCTTGGCCTAAGATTCCAGGTACCTAACGGTAACAGTTAGACATTCCAGATAAAATTACAACAAGTTTATTTAAGGCAAAATAAAGAAACAAATAACTTTCAGAGCTCTGCGGGGAGGAGGTACAGCTGTGGTCAGAAGTATACATCCACTCATCATGGACATGAATGTCCTGGTACTTTTGGGCTTTTAAGATATAATTGTTGGCCCGCTCTTTGTCTCGGTCTCTTACTTTTTGCTCTTCCTTTTCCTGTCCTCTTCTTCTTCTCTCACTGTTTATGCGTCTTTCTCTGGCTCTTTGTTTCTCTCTTCTCTTCTCTCTGTCTGTGTGTGTGTGTGTATGTTAGTCTTAACTATGTTATGGTCTGTGTTTTGGTATTTGTGTTTTGTGGAACTAAGATGTCTAATAAACAGCCTGCACTAGAACCTGCTCACCCCAGTGATTCTGTGGAAACTTTGGATTTAATTGGGTTTGGATTTTTGGCCAAATGGAACATGGAGACCCTAAAATTAAAACCAACAACCCCAAGAAACTTGAAAGAGGGGACTTTTTACACATAGAGGCCATCTGTCTGCAGTGGGGCCTGGTCCACTCTCTTCTTCCTCCAGTCCATCATCATTTCCTTGGTTTTGCTGGTGTTCAGCAGAAGATTGTTTTGGCGAATACCAGGCTACCGGCCTCTACTCAACCTCTTCTCTGTACTCTGTATCATCGCCACCAGAGACGAGACCCACCACAGGCTTATCATCTGCAAATCTGACTAAGATGTTTGACTGGTGGTGGGGGACACAGTCATCTGTGTATAGAGCATAGAGGAAGGGGCTTAACACACAGCCCTAGGGAGAGCCAGTGCTGAGTGTTCAGGTGGAGGATCTGGAGGATCCCACTCTCACTGTCTGTGTAGCAGTGTCTGTGTGTCTGTGTAGCAGTGACCGCAACTCCGCTGGTTTTTCATTTTTATACACTGATCTGTTTGTCCACTGTCACATTGTCAGTGCAGGACTTAATGTATGACAGTACAGTCTCAGTGTGTTGATTTAGCTCTAGGTGATCAAAGACAGACCATTCTGCATTGCTAAAACATTCCTGCAGCTGACTAAGCGCTCCCTCAGGCCATATTTTCACTGCATAACTAAGGGAGGGTTCAGGGCCAGCCCTAACTATTAGCTTGATCAACAAGGTAAGTTTTAAGCCTAATCTTAGAAATAAAGAGGGTCTCTGTCTCCCCAATCCAAACCGGGAGCTGGTTCCACAGAAGAGGGGCCTGAAAGCTGAAGGCTCTGCCTCCCATTCTACTCTTAAGTATCCTAGGAACCACAAGTAAGCCAGCAGTCTGAGAGCAAAGTGCTCTATGGGGTGATACGGTACTCCTGAAGTTGTTGAACAGACGAAATTATGTCCACTGTTGATCTCTGTGCTTGCAGGCTACACTGGGACTCAGGGTAGATATGGTTAGCAGAACTTGCAGTCGGTTGAGTACCACTCAGGCAAAGAGTTTTCCTTTAGTGCTGACCAGGGATATTCCTCTGTAATTATCAGTCACTCATGTTGCTCTTGTTCTTGTATAGGGTAATGATCTTGGCATTGTGCATGTCTTGTAGAACTTTGCCCTCTCTCCAGCCGAGGAGCGAGAGTGGTTCTAGTAGGACTGGTTTTCTGGATTTGATGATTTCAGGTGGAATGTCATCTTCTCCTGGTTTTCAGGGCATCGATGGCTTTTCCAAGGTTTTCATGGTGGGCTCTGTGTCCAGTTCTTCTTCAATCATGCAAAGTAGCACTTTCTCCACGTTCTCTGGGCTCTTCTGCGCCTTTCCCCTGCCAGAATAATGTGTAGTGATCTTCTTCATTTGAATTTGAATTTATTTTGGATATTCTCACATCCAGGCTCAAATATTTAAATACAACCCCACTAATATTTGGTTGAATGTCCCTTATTGTACACTCTCTCTTCCTCGAAGTGGATGTCACAGCAAATTCACATCAGTGTCGGACCGTGCAATGCTCAGAGAAATTGCAAAAAACCCAACGGCTCCATCTCAGACTCTACAAAATCTACAATTAAAGACTGAACAACTATAGATTGTTTGTAAGGGTTGCAGCAGAAAGCCTCTTCTCTCTAAAAAGAACATGGCAGCACTGCAAAGCTGCGATGTCCTTTGGAGTGGAGATGTTTGTCCATAATGCACCGCACCACGTTTGGAGAAAATAAAACACCGTACAAACACCTCAGACCACCTGTCAGCACAGTGGCGGAGGGCTGATGATTTGGGCTTGATTTGCAGTCACACGTGAGCCCATCTTTCCGAAAGCTAAAGGGTGGCCCAAACTGAGTCAGGACAATGATCCCAAGCACAGCAGCAAATCTTTAACAGAATGTAGATTCTTAGTTATCTGGGTCATGGTAGACATGATCTCTCTTTCTAGTCCCTGTTAGTATTTCTGCCAGTCAGCATGACTCTGAGACAGAATGTTTCTAATTTAAGCAATATTGTGGAAGATAGCACTCATAGATAAAAAAAATCAACTAAATGCAAACATAAAATGCACAAAAGACTCTTGTTTATTAGTTATATATCAATGCACAACATATTGATTTTCATAGACAAACATTTTGCTAACTAGACCTTATTTTGCATCACCCAGTGCAGTTGCAGGTAAAACGGTATAAGGTGCAGGTGAAAATATGTGCAGGAAATGGTTGTGCATAATCATTTCCTTGTCACTTTGCATAAACATCAGTTTGTGTGATAATCATCACAAAATCTGCATCATTTGCAAATTACAATTTGCAAGAAATAGCACCCCATGTTGTCGTGCTCTATCATAAATTACTAGATCAGAAAGACTAGAAATGTATTTTACTGACTTTGAAAAACTATCAAATATGATTTTATATTTTTATCTAAAAATGAGATCCACATGAACAGATAATGGCGTATATAGTCTGATATATTTATTCAGTTTATGTACCTTAATAGCGCCTCTAAAAAACGAAATGGAAAAAAGAAAAACAAACACTTGCTGAGATATGAATCGTATGTGTGTGTGATTTTTGTGTAGGGTTTGTTACCTCGTCTCACCGATTTGTGGAGGGAGGTTATGTTTTCACCTGTGTTTGTTTCTCTGTCAGTAATAGGGCTGCAACTACTGATTATTTTATTAATCCAGTATTCTATCGATTATTCCATTGATTAATCGAGTAATCAGATAAGAAATACTTTTGTCTTATTAAGACTTCATCTGCATATTTTAACTTCCGTAGGTTTACTGCAGTTTTTCCGCTGTGTGAAGCAAACAGCGCTGGATGGGGCAGCTACAAAATTCTCTTTTCTTCACAGTAACACTTGGTTGATGAAGGACCTCCAGTGTTTTCTCAGTAAAGGTTTAATGGTGGTTACAGGAAAAAGTCCCAGAATTTTGTTTGAAGTCTGCTGTATACAGCATGAAAAGGAATGGAGCCAGGACAGTCCACTGTGGGGCCCCCCGTGCTGCTCATTAATGTCCCAGAAACACATTTCCCCAACCTCACAAACTGTGGCCTTTCTGTCAAGCATTCTGTGATCCAGGAATCAAAGGAAGAATCTACACCCAGCTTTTCTATATATTTGGTTGGACGGTAAAGTCATAGAACATAACTCTCACATAAGTGCCAGATTCCTCCAGATGAACTAGGGCTCGGTGAAGCATGTAGAGGACAGCATCATTTACTCTGACGTGCTGTTTGTATGCACACTGCAGGGGATCAAGTTTGTCTTTGATCTCAAGTCTCAGTAGGCATAGAATCAGCCGTAGAATCATCCACATTAGAGTCTGAGATGTTTTGATTCAACCATGTTTTGGTAAAACTCATACTGTACTTTCTGAGTCTTCACCAATATCTGCAGCTCATCACTTTTGTTGGGCAGAGGGTTGACATTTCCCATGATGACTGTTGGCAGAAAGGGCTCCCATTTCTCCCATATCGCCACTTTCAAGCCTTCACCTTTGCAGAAGCTCCGCAACCACGAAACACCTTTTTATTTCAGCTGGAAGAGAGTGGTATTTTCCAGATTGGATTTCAATGGAAAAGCTCTTCTCTTGAGTGAACTCATCTCTCCACAGAAGTATCCATCAACACTTGACAAAAACAAAATTGACAAAAATAAAATAAAAATAAAATTAGGAGATCAGAGCTACCAGACTTTGCTGCTACCAGCTGAAGCACATGTTCTGATTTAGATTGATATGACAGGTTAGTGCCGTGAAATAGGACGGCAGGTGTTTCAGCATCGGTGTTTTGGCGGTATGACTGAAGGTTTGTGAGAAGCAACACTATGAAGCAGGGAGAGAACACCAAGCATTTTGCGTCTCCTTATAACGAATGAAACAAATCAGTCACCTCCCTTTTCATTGTGAAATATGAAGCCTCAAACGTC
Organism: Cichlasoma orientale; assembly: GCA_034780415.1. Lineage (NCBI taxonomy): Eukaryota > Metazoa > Chordata > Actinopteri > Cichliformes > Cichlidae > Cichlasoma > Cichlasoma orientale. The sequence goes on along the minus strand of JAVDPK010003058.1, from coordinate 57,967 downwards.
ATGTGATCATGGAGCTGTGATACAACCCTTGACACAGAGTTTCAAACAAGTCCGCTTTAACAGAGTGAGACAGGCTTTGGAGCCCCAGGGTCAGACTTCTCATCTCTACAAACTGTGACTGACTGCAGTGCAAGAGTAGCTCATCCCAAACTACTACCAGCACATAAACCTGGAGCTGAACATGTCAATATTTGAAACAAAGCAGTGGTGAAAGCTCAGTTTACTAGAGACAGATCACTCCTGATAAGGTTCTTCCTAAGGTTCCTTAGGGTTAAAATGAAACATTGCCCAAAGCTTCTGTGGTGGATGCGGTACCAACAGTGTAAAGAACCTAGAAGCAGGGTGCCAGGGTGGCTCAGCGTTTGAGCAGGCGACCATATATGCCACGTGGCGTTGCAGGCGGCGCAGGCTCAAGTCCCGACCTGTCGCCATTTACCGCGTGTCCCCCCCGTCTCTCTCCACTGCGATCTGTCATATAAAGCTGTAAAAGGCCAAAAAAATAATTTAAAAAAAAGAAGTAAGCTATTAAAAGCTTCTGAACTGAAAAATTTATCTTTTTTGCAATTCATTCATCCATTTTCTGGCTCTTATCCGGGCCCAGTTTGCAGGTGCAGCAGTCTAAGCATAGATGCCCAGATCTCCCTTCCCCAGCTGACTCCTCTAGCTTCACAAGTGAGCAGAGTCAGAGAGTATGTTTGTTTACAGTTTTTCTCCATTGTTTACACACATTTTCTAAAAGCATGCCCCATACTCTCAGGACTCTGCACACAAATTCCACACATCATTGATGTGCTCAGTGATGAATGGAAAACACTCCTCCATTCATCACAATGACTCAGGCCTTTTTTTTTGTTCAGTGTTATACTTACTACAGACAGCACACACATAAGTGTGTTGTAAAATATTTCAGAATATTGTTTTTATACTCAGAACACGCAAATACACAGTAACAAATATATTTTATTTCCCCACAAAAACAATGTACACACTGTACATCCCAACCAACACAAAGGTGCACATACAGTGGTATACAAAACAGAAGAATTTACTGTATACAGTTACAGTAAAAAACAAAACAAAAAACATGCTGCATCCTCTCTTCCATTTCAGACTGGCCACAGCACCTCATCCACATCACAAGCAATGGTTTCCCTGGCCAAGCAGTGGGGAAATATCGTCTAGCATGGCGAATCCAGCCATGAAAAGCATCAACTGCTGTATCTCCTGACTGCTAATTGTAAAACAGTGTGACAGGTGTTTGCCCATGTGATGGGTAAGTGTGCATAGTAGGGCAATTAACTTGTGAAAACAAGAGATTTTCTTCATGAAAATTGTGCCAAATGCAGAAAATTGTGTGTAGTTTTTTAAAAAGAGTGTGTTTTAGAACTGCAATTTCAGTGTAAAGCAGGAATTGTGCTTGTAGTTTAGCAGAATAGATTCAGGGGGTTGGTGCACGAGTTACATGTTATGGTCATTGTGTCTCGAGTACCGGTATTTGTGTGTAAACAATCGAGAAAAACTGCAGTTCATTTTGCTTAGGGAAGTTCAGAGGATACACTGGGACCATCCTTTTTGAAAGGAGAGGAGAGGAATTGCTGTCCCACAATCCAGATCATCCATCCATTCACGAAAACATTCACAAAAACGACAAAGTAGTGCAGATCGTGGATATGCTAATTATACTTAGATCTTCCATTTCATGCTGTAACCTGATAAAATGGGTTTATTTTCAACTGCCGGCTGTTAAACATACAGCGTGACTCTGAACATCACGGCGCTTGCGTAAAGATAGATTTCTACATCTAGATTATGATCTATATTAATTACTCAAAGTGTGTTCAATGTTCAGTATAATTCAGATTGCATTAATAATGTCTGTTGTTGTAATACGGCTAAGCAACGTGGAGCAGTTAGATCACTGAATCACTATCCAGCATGTAATATAAAAAAACAAGAGGCATCTAATTTTAAAGACTATGGGGCAGAGTTACTAATTGGGGCAAATTGTTGTGACGCTACAATGGCAGGGTGAGCTACTAACAGTGAGCTATAATTTACATACAAAGACCAGCCAGTTGACTTCAGCAATAACCAGCATTCTGCTGAGAGTAGTTCAACAACCAGCAGACCCAATGAGGGTGTCATGTCCTGGGCCGGTGGCCCAGTGTTTTGTGTTTGGTTTTGTTTTCGTTATATCTGATGTTTATTCGTTCTTTTGTTATTTCAAGTTCCTAGTGTTTTTCTGTCAGGTCTGCATCTGTGTTCCTCTGTCTGGCTTCCTGTTTTATGTTGGTAGTGTCTTGTTTCTGGTGCAGTGTGTTTAGTTTTGCTTCCCCTTGTCTCGTCAGTATCATTGTGTTCACCTGTGTTCCCTGATGTTCCCAATCCCCTCGTTATCCTCTTGTCTATTTAAGTCCAGTGTTTTCATTTCATGTTGTCACGACGTCCGTCTTTGTTTCCCGGCCTGCTGTGTGTTCTTGTATCAGTGTTCAATAAAGCGCCGCACCTAATTTCAGTTTTTGCTTCCTGAGTTCTGTATCGGGGTCCTCAATCCTGCCTGCCATACAGCCGTTACATGACAGAACGTCGCGACCATAACATGGACCCCGCAGGCTCAACCCTTCCCACTGAGGAGCAGGAAAGAAGGATTTCGGAGCTAATGGACTTTGCCCAGCAGATCATTCAGGCCACGGACGAGCATAAAAGGCTAATGCAACTGGCATTCTGCTGTGGACTGATTTCTTCTTCCTCTTGGCTCCTCACTTATCCAGACACGGCTTCACTGGCACATTCAATCATCATGCTCCGTAAGAACCTGCAGTATGAACTACATCACATTGATCGCCCAGTTCAGGGGAAGGATTCAGGTTCATTTCTTCATGCGATCGCCACTTCACCTCTCCTGCAGCCTGTCGTCTCTCCACTGCCATTTCCTCCACTCAGCTGCTGCCCTGCCTCACAGTCACCTCCTTGCTCTCATGACCCGCCATCATCGCCACAGCAGAGCAGCCCAGCCACGTTTTTGGCCCTGATGTGGGCCGAAGACGACCCGGCTGCTGCCTTTCCCAGGGCTTCCGCTTCCCGAAGGAAGCGGCGCACCCGGCGTCAGCACTCCTCTCCACCCTCAAAGACAGCCGTTCTTCCGGACTCTGAGCTCTTGTGTTCCAAGCCACAGCCCACGCCTGCAGTTGCAGCAGCTCCCCGTTCTGAGTCAGTGTCAGCTGCGGCAGCTCCCCGTTCTCAGTCAGTGTCAGCTGCGGCAGCTCCCCGTTCTCAGTCAGTGTCAGCTGCGGCAGCTCCCCGTTCTCAGTCAGTGTCAGCTGTGTCCAGCCGCCTCCCAGCTTCAGTTAGTTGCAGCCGTAGCAGCTCCAGCCGCCTCCCAGCTTCAGTTAGTCGCAGCCGTAGCAGCTCCAGCCGCCTCCCAGCTTCAGTCAGTCGCAGCTGCAGCCCCTGCTCCCCCTGTCCCAGTGAGCTCAGTTCCTGCTTCCCCTGTAGTTTTGGTCCCCTTGGTCCTTCCACTGTCAGTCTTCCCCCAGTCAGCTGCCCCGTCAGCCTCCCAGTCAGCATCCACGCAATCTCCACCACCTGCACCCACGCAATCCCCCAAGCAGCCCCAGCTGTCCCGGCAGATAGCTGTGCACCCTGCACCGCAGGCACAGCCCGAGCCAGAGCCGTCAGGGGGTCCCGCTCAGTCCGAGCCGGAGCCGGAGGGCCCCGCTCAGTCCGAGCCGGAGGGTCCCGCGTCTTTCGAGTGTCCCGCGTCTTTCGAGTGTCCCGCGTCTTTCGAGTGTCCCGCGTCTTTCGAGTGTCCCGAGTCTTGGCCAGCCAAGGCTCCAGAGAGTGTTTGCCGTATGCCATGCGGCGGTCTGTCCGAAGTCAGCCGCTGTCGCCGCCCGAGGATCCCTGCTAAGTCGGCTGTGGGTCCAATTGTAACAGGGAAGGTGTTAGGACCCAGGGGATAGCAGGGAGAGTATAAAAGGGGAAGTTGTAGCGGCTGCTGACCTTTCTTCTCTGTGCTGACCTGGAAGTGCTGACAGATGAGTAGCCACGTTATGCTGCAACACTGTGGT
>JAVDPK010003058.1:34941-50931 GCA_034780415.1 Cichlasoma orientale | reverse complement strand
TGTTGGTATGGTTGTAGTGGTTTCTTCTGCCACTGCTGTTGTTGTTGTGTTTGTGGTGGTTTCTTCTGCCACTGCTGCTGGTGTGGTTGTGGTGATTTCTTCTGCCACTGCTGTTGTTGTTGTGTTTGTGGTGGTTTCTTCTGCCACTGCTGCTGGTGTGGTTGTGGTGGTTTCTTCTGCCACTGCTGTTGGTGTGGTTGTGGTGGTTTCTTCTGCCACTGCTGCTGGTGTGGTTGTGGTGGTTTCTTCTGCCACTGCTGTTGGTGTGGTTGTGGTGGTTTCTTCTGCCACTGCTGTTGGTATGGTTGTAGTGGTTTCTTCTGCCACTGCTGTTGTTGTTGTGTTTGTGGTGGTTTCTTCTGCCACTGCTGTTGGTGTGGTTGTGGTGGTTTCTTCTGCTACTGCTGTTGTTGTGTTTGTGGTGGTTTCTTCTGCCACTGCTGTTGTTGTCATGATTTCTATCTGTGTGTTGCCTCCGGCTGCTTCAGAGTGTCATTGATGGATTAATTTTAGATTCAGATCTTAATACAACATTTCAAATCCATCTCCTGCAAACATTATATTTTATGCATTATAATTTGAAATTATTTGCTTAAACTTACCAGCAAACAGGATTAGAATGGCGCAGATCTTGGCAATCATTGTAGAAAGGCACTTTAAAGTTTTAAACACAAAGACTTACGGTTTGATTTTACATTCAAATGTGTCACATAAAATCTGTATTGTTCCTTCCCATACATCATATTTAAACATAATAATTAAGGATAATATATACTTTATTTATCCTAAAAGTTTGGAAATTCCTGTGTTACTGTACAACAGCTGAAACATTAAACACAACCTATAATAACATAGTTTAATCAAAGAAAACTACAAAAGAAGTAGCATTTTTATATAGATAAAAGTGAAATAAAATGAAATAAATATCTTGAGCAGCTTAATAAGTGATTTTTATGATGATATTGCATAAACACAAAATGCCTCTAGACTTTTAAAGGTGTAAAAACATAGAACTTGTTTTCCAGAAACATGGAAGAAATTGAAGAAACAGAAGTAGCAACTTTCACGGAGTATAAAATTTGGTCAAGGATGAAATAACTTACAGGTTTCATGCTGGGTGGACCTGTCTTCACTTCTGTGACGCTCATTGACTCCAACTGTTTAATCGTTGATGTTTCCTGGTGATGGGCAGCTTTTATACACAGATCCTCACCTCCCCGCGTCTTTGTTCAGTGCTTGAACAAAGGTGATATTGGATTCTTTTGCTTGCAGAGGTCTTACTGGTATTTGTGATGTTACTGTAATTATTTGCAGAGCTGTTTAGTTAAAAAATGGTCCATAACGTTATTACAGTTATAAGTTTATTACAGCTTCTGACTTTTATATTTTTTAAATGTGAGGAGAAACGTGACAATATTTACACCAAGCAAATACAATTAATATATATATTAAATAGACAAAAGTACTGGGCTACCTACACATTACACCTGCAGGAGCTGCTTGTCCATGGAAACCTATGCTCTTGTATTTTGATGAGAGTGAAGACAGACTTCTAGAAGACTGGGAGGAGGGGGGTGGGGGGGCACTCGGCAGAGGTCTTGACATAACTTCTGCCAGAACCTCTGAACAGGTGTACAGGTCCACATAGCACGCATATAGTTCTCAGTGAGCGTTACCTGCACAGTGGATACATGTGTTTGAGTGTGTAAGGCCCATCTGGAACATCCTTTGTCCTGTATAGTGTGTTATATTCAGAGTTTTGTATTGTATAAGTTGTAAGTTGGGGCTTTTAGTCATTCTGAAGGTGTTTCAACATATTTGTATCCAGAAGTGTTGATCCGGGTTGATCGAAAGATCTCACTCCCATTTTGTGGTAGGGAAGGAAATTGAATGATCAGTTGTTAACAATAACTTTATTAACAATAATAAAGTATAAATATTTTAAAATTCTGTTGCCTGTGCAGGTATTTCTAAGTTCAGTTGATTGGAATTAAATATTTCCTGCATGATGGACTTAATTACTGATATTCAGGTAAATTACTGTTGCTGATTCCATATTTTGATATAAGTTCTTGGAATTAAATAAAGTTTCTGTCTTGAATAATATGGTCCAGATTTTTTTTTTATTCCTTTTTATGCCATTACTGAAAATTCAGCATTTTCTTTTTCTGACATATCTGGATTGTTCCAAATGTTAGTTTACATGGGACTTAGTTATTAAAAAAAAAAAAAAAAATCTCACGGGGCTGTCAGAGAGGTGTTTATGTTAATGTTGTGATGCGGGCCGGATGGGATTGTTTTTATTTTGGCTTTGTCTTTGTTTTTAGGTGGGCTGATGGGCCGGCCTTGGATGGTCAGTCTCCAACCACCTCGTCCTCTCACTATCTGCCTGCCCTGTGGATTATAGCCTACCTGTCCACTCGCTTCTGTTCAGCCTGCAACAATGGCCAGCCAGATCGCTGGTAAACCCGCCGATGCTCCCACCTGACTGGATACAAATTCTCCCTGGTTGCCTGGCCCTCGTTTCTGTCCATGCCTAGTTCTGCTCTCGCTTGAAAATAAAGTCTTGAACTGCGGACTCTTTAACCATGACAGTTTTTAAAGCAGTTACAATGCTTAATACGGGAGCTAATGAAAGGCACATCAGAGATTTGATTTGATCCATTTTCAGACATACAGCAATCTGTTAACTGAGATGTTATGACAACATCTGGTAGTTCTAGATGTTAGTTTTGGCCTTGTAGAGTTTTTATACTTATTTGTGATGGTTTGTTTTTCCATAAAGTTTTTGAGATGTTTAGTCTAGTGACTTAAACCAAGCAACAGAGGGTTTTTTTTAGTGATCAGTAAGAAGAAGTAGCTGATTTTAGGCAAAACCATCATTGTGGTAACTTAAAAGTAAAGCGAACATATGGCTGACTGCAGAAAACAAACGAAGAGAAAAGTGACATAAGTGAAATGAAATAGCGCAGCCACTAAAGAAGCATTTCAAAGTGAGCTAAAACAACAATGAAAAAAAACCATACTATGCTCATTAAACAATCATTAACTGTTCTATACAGACATGTCTAATAAACCTGTGGAAAATGAAAGCAATAAGAAAAAGGAGTTGGTGTGGACACAGATCCCCTGTTGCTAGATCAGTACAGCCATGGAGTGGTGTTCTGGTCTGTTGACGTACAGCTTATCGACCACGATGACGGCTCGGGAGCCTCTTCAGATGAGCTTTTTCCAGATTGGGAACAGGACCTCCAGGATATCTTTGGAAACTGGTCACTGACGCTGAAGTCTGTTCCTCTCAGCTCCTGGCTGGCTCTTCACCAGTTCTTTTTGTTTAAAGTGTTCAACTTTGGCCTTGATTGGTCTGGGTCTGCCTCCATGCGGTCGCTTCCCTTCTAGGCAATGGACACAAGAGAACGTGATGGTTTTCACAGTGAGTTTCACATGAGTCTGAATGACACTTTCACCATTGTTTCCGGGTCTTCTTGTACCTTCTCTGGTATATCTGAAAACAAACGTTTTCTCTCATGCTGTGGGCCAGGAGCCTGATAAGTTTCTTTGTCTTTTTTTGGTTTTTATTTTCTTCCGTCTGTGAGGGATTTCACCGACTCCCTGAGGACCGTGTTTTGTGCAGCAAGTGTTTCCACCTGCTGGCTGAACTCCACTGACTCATGCAGAGCCTGAAACTCTTTGTGGAGGATTTCCAGTAGTGACAGGCATATCTCAAAGCTAGACAGTTTCTTATTTATGGACTCCAAAATGTCCACCATGTCGCTGGTGGGTAGAGAGGCTGCTTTAGGGGAGTCTCCAGGACAGCTTATCTTGGTGGACGGAGTGGCTTTGCTGCTGGAGGGAATCTGGTCTGGTTTCCCCACAACAACTCGCTCAAAACACTCGTCAATATAAGTTTGGAAACTGTCCAGAGTGCTGAAGTTGGTGTGACTATAGCTAGAGTATATATTTATTACTATTAAAGCCAACATCATCAAATGCAAAAAGCAGAGATGAGATTCTGAGGTCTTCCACCACTTGGCTATGCCTAGAATTTCTGTCCATAAAAATTATGCACCTGTGACAAAAAGCAGCCCTGGCAGAGTCCAACTTATTGCCAGCAATGCAGACCAAGCTCTCGCTGCAGTTGTACAGGGACTGAATGGCCTGTAACAACAGGCCAGGCACCCCATTCTCCCACAGCAACCCCCATAGGATACCCCCAGGGACACAAGTCCACAAAACACATGTAGACTGGATGGACAAACTCCCGCGCACACTCAAATATCCTTGAAAAGAAAATGAGCTGGTCTGGCATTTTGCAACCAGGACGAAAACCACATTATTTCTCTTGAATCGGAGGTTCAACTAACAGATGAACTCTCTTTTCCAGCACCTTGGAGTAGCGTGATCCCCAGATACAGTAGTTGGAGCGCACCCTCCGGTCCCCTTTCTTAAAGATGGGGACCACCACCCCAGTCTACCAATCCAGTCACACCGCCCCAGATCTCCACACAATGTTGCAGAGACGTGTCAACCAAGACAGCCCTACAACATCCAGAGCCTTCAGGAACTCAGGGTGAATCTCGTCCACCCCATCCCAAGGGCTCTGCCACCAAGCTTTCTTAAGGTCTTTCAAAGTTTTTCTTTGCACATTGGCTGCTATTTTACTCATTTTCAGTCCAGCCCTTGTATCTGAAAATTTTCAGAGGAATGTGTTTATTTGTTAACACGGACCTTTAAATCATTCAATCATCCACTCTTCTTATAAATTCTTGTACACCCTACAATTGGAAAACTCAAAAACCTGTTTTATTGTTATCTATCGTCGACCTGGTCCTTACTCAGAGTTTCCTTGAGCTTGACGGCTCCCTGCACTTCTGGTGTCCACCATCTGGTTTGGGGATTACCACCACAACACGCACCAACCAGGGTTACAAGTGGAAACACAAAAGCAGTAAAATAAATTTTGTTGGGTCTGAATGTTGTTGTCACAAGTCCTTAACATTTTAACTGCTGGTCAATAGATTCAATTAAACAGAATCAGGAAAAAAAATGCAGTCATTATTTTAATTTATTGGTTAAGAAGTTAACATTCTCTCATAAATCAGATTAGGTGTGGCTAACAAAACATCCAATAGTTACAAGAATTTGATATTTAATTAAATGAGCATTTCCTCTCTCTTGAACATTTCATTTAAAGAATGTCCCTCACCAGTATAGGTCGTCTAATTTGGGCATCCTTTTGAGCATGTACACAACAAAAAAGGTCATTTACACTATTCAGAAGTTATGAGAATATAAGATACATTTGCCACTGTTGCTGAATAATGAGATGAAATATAGATCACACTTTGTCATTCCTCTCCTTTGCTGACAATTCCTTACTTTGATGTAACATGAATAATATACAGACAAATACATAATAAGATTGGAAATTATACAATGAGTAAGAAATGTGAATAATCTCCTGTATACCCCATGGGCCCATGAATAATGACACACGCTCTTTAAAGAAGAACCTCAGCTGTGATGGCCACTGTGAGAGAAATGAGGCTTATTTTAATGACTGCACCGGCTAATGGGGTTGTTGCCGACGCTGCTGTGGTCTTTGCTCCTGCAACGGTTGTTGCCCCTGCTGATGATGTGCTTGCTCCTGCCGAGGCTGTTGCCCCTGCTGCTGTGGTCTTTGCTCCTGCAGGGGTTGTTGCCGACGCTGCTGTGGTATTTGCTCCTGCAGTGGTTGTTGCCCCTGTAGCTGCAGTATTCGCTCCTGCAACGGTTGTTGCCCCTGCTGCTGTGGTATTTGCTCCTGCAGTGGTTGTTGCCCCTGCTGATGATGTGCTTGCTCCTGTGGCGGTAGTTGCCCCTGTTGCTGCGGTATTCGCTCCTGCAACGGTTGTTGCCCCTGTTGTTGTGGTATTTGCTCCTGTGGTGGTTGTTGCCCCTGCTGTTGTAGTAGTTTCTCCTGTGGCGGTTGTTGCCCCTGCTGTTGTAGTAGTTTCTCCTGTGGTGGTTGTTGCCCCTGCTGTTGTAGTAGTTTCTCCTGTGGTGGTTGTTGCCCCTGCTGTTGTAGTATTTGCTCCTGTGGCGGTTGTTGCCCCTGCTGTTGTGGTATTGATGGATTAATTTTACACTCATGTTAATACCACATTTCAAATCCATCTCCTGAACCCAGTATAATTTGTAGTCATTTGTTCAAACTTACCCACACACAGAAGTAGGATGGTGCAGATCTTGGTCATCATTGTGGAAAGGTGCTCTAATGTTTTAAAGATAAAATGACTGATTATTGTTTGATTTCAAATTTAGATGTGTGTCACAAAAACTATATTATTCCTACCTATACACGATAATAATCAGATATGCTTTATTTATCCCAAAAACTGGGAAATTCACAATTTCACAAAAGCTGAAAAGTTAAATATAAGCTATAAAAGCTCAAATACAGCAATAATAACATCCCAAAACAAAAATAGCTAAATAAGGTTAAACTTATTTATAAAAAAGTAAAGTGAAACAAAATAAAATAGTTCAATGAATCAAAATCTAAATATAATGGATCAAGGAGATTAAAACAAAAATATACGGGTACTGTGGCCTTTGTTTAATTTACAAAAAAATATTATTTTTTATTGAATTATGAACTGGATTTAGTATTTTTCAAAAAAGCAAAATTTAAATTATTGCTATCGTCTACACTGTTTCTGCCATAAGACAGTTGTTATTCTTCAGTAAGTGAACTTTTCCATAATTTAGTTTTAGACTTTATTATTCAAGCTGTAAAAATACAGCTTTTCTGGACTATTTTTTGTTTTTCAGAAGAACTACATGGCACAGAAATCATTATTTCATGATAACCAGTATGTGACAGTTTTTTGTTTTTTTTTAAATAATAGACACAAATTTCATTGTAAAAATTGGTAAAATGTTCAGGATGGAAAAACTTACAGGTTTCGTCCTGTGTTGAGTTGTCTTCACTTCAGTGACAGAAGCTGTGACGCTCACAGATTTAACATGTTTGCTTTTTAAACCGGGCAGTTTTTATACCCACACAAAGTCGGTATGATGACATCAAGTACTGAACAAACACACAGGGAGTGAAACTGGATGGGCAACCATAGCACATTTTGTTTCCTGGGCACAGAGAGAGAGGAGGTCTTAGTGTTTTTTGTGATGTTACTGTAAATATTTGTTTGCTCTTAAGCAGATGCAAACAAACAAATGCAGCTAACATACAGCACTTTGCAAAAACCTCAAACCACCCTTCACACTGATAACGTGTTCAATTAATTGTGAAGGAAAACAGCTGAGACACTTTAATCAAAAAGGTAAGACATTTATTATATTGCAACATCAGAAGTTAACACTCATGCACATGAGGGCTCAGAGCTCAGGAGACAGGCCTGTGTGTGTGCTCTGCCTCCATCCCCTCTGCGCGCTGTTCCCTACTAACCAAAACATCTTTATAGTGTCACTTTATCAAACATAAACACAGTCTGTGTGCTGCGGTTTGGCCTTCGCCATTGTCCGTCAGGTGCTGGCTCTCATGACTCAGATCTCTCTCATCAGAGATAAAGCCATAAAGCATAAATCTTCCCCCACTGAAGTTTTCTTTAGTCATACAGAGCAATCTTGTCCAGATTAATAACAGAACATGGTGACGTACTGTGGCCGAACCTGAGAAGTTAGTCTGGCACTTTCTATTTGTTGCTCTATGTCTAGTGTATTATTTGTTTATTATCTGGTTGATCCACTGTTTATTAATTAATTTCCTGGAGTTTATTTTTAAACATTTGTCATTTTATTTCTTTGGGTAAAGAATTAAACCCCAACAACTTTATCAAAAGGTGTCAACCACCATTTTTATTAACCTATTGATCAAAAAACTCTTATATTGCCTCCCAGGAGCCAGATTTTATTGTAATTTTTAGGGATCTTGAGCAATAGTTCTCCAGCTTTCTTTAGGTCTTCAAAGTTTTTCTTTGCACATTGGCGGCTATTTCAGTCATTTTCAGTCCAGCCCTTGTACCTGACAATTTTTAGAGAAATGTTTTTATTTGTTAAGCCACTTAACACGGACCTTTGAATCATTCAATCTTCCACTCTTCTTATTAATCAACCACCTGTTGTCCACCCTAATGGGAAAACTCAAAAACCTGTTTTATTTGTTATTGTCTATCGTCCAGCTGGTCCTTACTCAGAGTTTCTGTCTGATTTCTCAGACCTTTTATCTGATTTAGTGCTCAGTTCAGATAAAATTATTATAGTGGGTGATTTTAACATGCTGAAAATGAAGCCTCAACACTGCATTTAATCTATTATCAGACTCAACTGGCTTCTCTCAAAATAGAAATGAGCCAACGCACCACTTTAATCACACTCCAGATCTTGTTCTGGCATATAAAGCGAAGTCTTAACAGCATTCCCTGGAAACCCCCTCCTGTCTGATCATTTCTTGACAACATTTAAATTTACAGTAATTGGTTACACTGCAGTGGGGAATAAATATCATTATAGTAGAAGTCTTTCTGAAAGTGCTGTAACTAAGTTCAAGGATATAATTCCTCCACTGTTATATTCAGTGCCATGTGGCAGCTACCTAAACTCTGCTCACACAGAGGTAGATTATCTTGTTAGTAGTTTCACAACCTCACTTCATATGACGCTGGATACTGTGGCTCCTCTCTGACAAAGACAGCCTCTCATCAGAAGTGCCTGACTCCCTGGTATGTCTCCCAAACGCATAGCTTAAAACAGATAACTCGTAAGCTGGAGAGGAAATGGCGTCTCAATAATTTAATACATTTTTAAATTTAAACGCCATCCATTTAGCCCGGAAAAAGAGTCAGTTGCTCTATAAAAAAGCCCTCCGTAAAACTAGGACATCTTACTATTCATCAGTGATGTAAGAAAATAAGAACCAAGTTTCTTTTCAACACTGTAGCCAGGCTGTTGAGCCCATTGAGCCGAGTAATAATTTAACTTTAACTAGCATTCTTGGAAGTGCTGTAGAGCCTTTGGAGATGACTGTGGAGACAAGAATGCTACTCAAATTGATAAAAATAATGGATAACACAATGCACCCTTTGCATGATCTACTGAGAAAACAGAGCAGTGTGTTCAGTAAGAGGCTTTTACAGCTTCGCTGCACTAAGGGCGGCTACAGGAATTCATTCCTGCCTACTGCAATAACTCTGCATAATAACTCATCCGTGTCTCGATAAAGAGGTTTCATATACCTATAATGGAATTGCTCACTGCACAATGTAAAGTGTCTATTAATGATCGTTGGAGTATTCTGTGCATATATGTATATATGGAGATTTTTATTTTTACAGTTTTTATAGATTTTTATTGTTTTTAATTTGTTTTTTATTGTGATTATGTGTAGATCTATCTATCTATCTATCTAGAAATATAATTTTAACCCTTGCAGAAAAAGTAACCACAACCATCTCACAGATGTATCTTTGTGTACAGATACTTTCAGTACTGCTGATATATATTTTTTTACTTTTTCTCTCGAATTATTCTTTCTGAGTTAACTCCAATAGTTACTTCCTCCAAACCAACTAGGTGTCTATTAGACCCCATTCCTACAAGACTGCTCAAAGAAGTCCTACCATTAATTAATGCTTCAATCTTAAATATGTTCAGTCTTTATTAATTGGCTACATACCGCAGGCTTTTAAGGGTGCAGTAGTTAAATCATTAACAATAATTCCACTCGTTAATGCCTAGAGGGCTGCCTTGGCTGAGTACAAACGGCAGCCAGACGCAATCTGCAAATCCTGAAGGCTGCCGGGAGCAAGGTTCAGCAGACGGTCAGACGCTGTGCAAACAAATACTGGACGGAACAACTGGGGGACGTATGATGGCATCAAAAAGCACATGGACCCACCCAAAGCAAGATCGCACCTCTCAAGACCACAAAGGGCAAGGTCATCTCAGACAAGATCAAGCAGATGGACAGATGAGTCGAGCACTACTCTGCACTCTACTTTAGAACAAACACTGTTTGTGGAAGCCATTGAAGACTTGCCAGCCATGCACAAGCTGTACGAGGAACCTACCCTGGAAGAACCCTATAAATAAAAAAAGTTTTTTTTTTGCTTCTAGTTCTTATTTAGCACTTTTCTACTCAAGTGCTTATACAACACATTTGTATTCATCCATTCACACAGGTACTTTTTGCTACATCTAAGTGCTTTTATCTAACATCTGTGCACACATTCACACTCCAGTGAAGACATCAAGAGCAACTTAGGGTTCAGTATCTTGCCCAAGGATACGTTGGCATGCAGACTGAAGCAGTCAGGGATCGAACCACCAGCCTTCTGATTAGCAGATGACCTGCTCCACCTCCTGAGTTGCAGCCACCTCTGATGAGAGAGAAGCTCAAATTCGTTGTCATTCATGTGAAAATCTTTTGAGAAGTTAAGGCTGGCATCACTTAAGGCTGAGCAGGTGACATCAGAGCTCATGCATCACACCCTAAGTGGCACGGCACACTGTCATTACTAAACTGTGGCAGAAAGCTGTCAGCCGCTTCTAATGCATATGATCATTGATGACGAACTATAATGAAAATATTTCAGACTCTTGTTGTTTTGCGCTGTATGAGTGTGAGGAGAAAAAGCCGAGCGAAACTCAAACGTAGGTTTAATTTCTGAGCTGAGGTCACAGACCGTGTCCACCAGCTGATTACCTCCTGACATGCAGTGAAATAAGATATGAGATTAATTAGCTCGCAAAAGCAATTTGAGAGCAATTTGTCATATGATCCTTTGTCATATGAGCCATTGTTTGAGAGCAATCTGTTCACTTTGTTTGCTGGTCTCCAATGGAGAGCTTTTCTAATAACATCCAGGGATGGTGTGTTTACCCATGCTGCTGCTCATGGATGGGGTTAGATTTGACTGTTCAGTCAGAAATGCAAAGCAGGTTCAGGTCTCTTCTGACAATACAATTGGCTGGATTCTCTTCTTTTAATCTTTCCTTTTCTTTTCTTTTCTGATTGGTAGGCACATCAAACATCATATAACCTACACATGGAAAAACTGAGTTGTCTACAGTACCAGTCAAAGGTTTGGACACACAGTATCTGCCAAACTATCATTACATTAACCCAAGCCAGCCAGGAGCCTATTCCAGCCCTCATAGGATGAAAGGTGGGTTTATATAACAGAGTAAAGAGTAAAGGGGGTGTGTGTGTGGGGGGGGGGGGGTGTTAAGAGCTGTCACAGTGCAGGGTTGAATAGTTTAAAAATATAAATTTGTTTATAAGTATATAAACTCGTAAAAAGCTTGAAATAGCTTCTTCAGTGATTTTTTTTAGGGATTTAACTGTTCAGTGTGGGTTTTTTTGGCTTCAGGCAAAGCAGTTAATGTGACACATCCTACAGCCATATTGTGTATGTATATGAATGTGCATCAGTGTGTGCTGTGTTTCTATATAAAAGTGTTTTTGTTTTGTTTTTTTGCATATTTGGCCACAGCGGCTTTTATCGGCAGTGTAGACAGACAGGAAATGGGGGAAAGATACGGGGGGAAGACACGGGGCAAATTGGCGACAAGCCGGGATTCAAACTCGCGCTGCAAAGCGGCAGTAAAAGTGTTTTAATGTTAGTTTTTTGGAGCCACAAGCTTTTGCGGCACAAACCTAGAGGTCAGCTTCCGTTAGCTGAGGTGAAGCCTCCACTGTCTTACTGATGCGGTTCACACTGTACCAGTGCCCACCTGCACATTCATACCTCAGAGACACCACTGGCAGTGATGCTGGTGTAGATAATTCACAAGAGGATTTGATATCCTGGAAATCAGAACGGGTTGTAGTGAATCTGGGTATGCCTGAAGCACTGATGTCAAAATCGAAGTATTTCAGACTCTTGTTGTGTTGCATTATTTGTTAATAAAGAGCAGAAGAAAATGCAGCAGACCATATCTTGCTTTATGTCCCTGGTGATTAAGTTCTGACTGTGTGGTGAAATAAGATATGAGCCACATGGACAATGATTTTTTTTTGTTTTTGTCATTCGAGCCTTCATTTGAGAGCAGCATGATGAACAGGTGCACTTTGTTTTTCATCTGCAATGAATAGTTGTTCTAGTGTGCGGTTTATACAGCCCCTCCTTTGACAGTGTCAGGTCTGCCTGATGAAGAAGTACAAAACTGTATTGTGGAGACACATCCAGGTCTTTACAATACATACGTGTCCTGTCTTAATCTTAACAAAGTACAAGCATTCAAACACATTTCAGCTTAGACGTGCCTCTGAATCCGGTTTAATTTAGAGATTGGATTGTGACAGCTTTACAACTCAGGCTTTCTTTCATTTTCCAGGTCTCCTGTGTCTAAAGGCCCCTGAGTCGTGCAGTCAGTTAACTATAACAGCATGTCTTTGTTCAGTGTTCCACCACACCTGGAACATGCAGTGAGGCATGATCTTGAATGGCTGCCAACAAACACCCATGGCCTTTGGTAATACTACAAAGAGGTTGTTTCTAAACATGCACTCTCAGAAAACCCCTATTAATTTTACAGTAAAATACTGGCAGCAGGGTTGGGAGCACTTTACTGTAACATTTGTAGCCCCCATGCTGTAATTAATTTTACTTTTTACTGTTATTTTTTACAGGATATCTTTTATAGTTATACCATAATTTCTACAGTAAATGCTGTAATTTTTTTTTACAATATTTTACAGTGATAATGTAATTTAGTATCTTTCTAGTGATACTCTGATGTTTACACGATTTGTACAGTAATAGTATAATTTCTACACTAAATTATCTTGTGAAATCGCAATGTTTGACAGAAAAAAATACTTGACAGTCATATCTAGAGATGAGTCCTACTTAACTGTCCCATAGGTGTTGTAAAAACTGACAATTTCTTGAAGATTTTTAACTTTTATTTAAAATATAGGTTTTACATTCACAGACATATTTACAGACTATTCTTATTAATTTGTTCCTTAAAACAATGATAATGTTTTCCACAGAATTACACTGTAATAATGGCAGCATTGGGGGCTGCCACACATTCATCTGTGTTTCCTACATCCTTGGGGGTCAAAGAAACATCTCACAATTCAGACCTTTCCAGATTTATTTTTAAATACACTTTTTCAGCATGTCCACTGTAGTGGACATCAGGACGATGTTCATAGAAAACAAACAGCTAGAACGATTTAAGTAATTGTGGTCATTAACCAAGGATACAAAACAAAAAAACACTCCATAGGGCAGCAGAATGTGTGATATTTTATTCTGGATCCCCGATAAAACATGCAGATTCTTCTTTAAGACAATCCGGCTTGCACTGCCACACCCCACAGCTTATCCATGAAACAGCTGGGCTGGTGTGAAGTTACTGATAGTTTAATGGGGATGTGTCTCTGAGTGGCTTCAAAACAAAAGAGTCTCACAAGAATTAAAGTACAACATAACCATGTGTTCTTTACACTCCTTTACATATTTCGCATGCACGGGGTAACTCTTTCAGACACCCCGAGAGGAGATGGTGCAGCCCAGTAACCACCACAGCTTAAGTACACGAGCTATGCACAAATGTACACATTTACATGCCAACCAGGTCAGGACCCAACAAGACATGAATGCCAAGCCTGAGAGGCAAAGGGGATATTAGTCTGCAAAATGGCCAGTTGGCTACCACTGAGATGCACCCAGCACCTGCTGTCCAAAGGAGGAACTGGCTGCCACATTAAGATGGTAGAATCTGGAAAATGTGGACTCACATGACCATGTTGCAGCAGCACAAATGGCTCTCAACAAGGCCCATGAAGTGGCCACACCTCGGGCTGAGCGGCACAGTGCTCGGGATGGGAGGAGATTTTCCAAAAATGCATACCCTCTGTGAATGACTTCTACAAACCAATGTCTGGATCTGCCCAAGATCCCGGGGGTAAAGCAAACTGGGACAGGAGGACTTGGACAGAGCGTTTTGTAGAAATGCAGGGTTAGGCCCAATGATACCCCTGATCCTTCCTATCAAAAACCTACAGCAATCGCTGTGAAACCTCCTGGCAAATGTTATGAAGAAGAAGAAAGAAGAAGAAGCTAGAAGCAGGACCATGACACCATGGACCCAAATTCCTCATGCTTCAAGACTGTTCAGCACTCCTACAACGATGAAATGGAATTAAAAAAAAAAGAAAAAGAAATCTATGTCAAAACAAATATAATTTTCATCACCAGCTTCCACAAGATTTTTGTTTAAAATATCACCAAGACCTTTATAATTTCCATGTATTATAAAAACTAAAGTGATACACAACATGAGCAATACTGTACAGCCATATTTACATGTTTTAAAGAATATTATAACCAAGTTGTTACCAACATACTGCGCCATATTCTTTTTTGTAATTTGTAATGTCTTGATAATCATTGCAAATCTCTCAGCAAGGCGCTTCTTTAGATTGAAAGATCAGAAACACGGAATTAACAAATGGTGAAAGAAAAACCTGACTGTGACGTCATCGTAATTGATTGCTCATCAAAACATTAATGCTAAAATGCAATACTGTTATATACAAAAACACTCACACATGTGTGAGTGTTTGTTATAAAGCATAAAATAACAACACAACACAAATAAAACTGCTAAAAAACTAAAAATCTTACAAATTTAAAAAAAACTCAAGTTGCTGATAAAAACGATATCAGTTCAATTTAATAAATCACACTTGGATGGAATTAATATATTTTATAATATAAATGAACTACTTACTATGTTAATATTTGCTTGGTGGGCGGCGGTCAGTGTCCACATAAAAAGAACTATAATTTCTCTATTTTTTTCTTTTAAACAAATTTAAAGGCATCAGCCAGTTCCCATTTTGAAATTGAAGGTTCATTTTCAAGCTTGGATTGCTTTATTTAATTCACTTAAACTGATGAAATTTTCACCAGTTTAAGTAAATGAGTCATTTTTAATGGCCTATTTGAGAATTTTGTAATTTTATTGTCATCCACCTTATGACATCACTTAATACCTGGAAACATTCTTCTGTTATCAGAGACACAAAATGAGGCTGAAAACTCAACATAAATATTATACTGAGAATTCATTTGTTAGCCAAAATTCTCTTTTATGGCACCTTTCATTAAAACAAAGATGCTCAGTGCTTCACAGTCAGAAGATATCCATGTTTATATATGTAGTCCTTGGGTTGTTTGAATAATTTAGAAATTATTTTGTGACCTTGATTCATTATGAGAATGTCTTCTTTTGATGCATTATTTCTGATGGGTGTACCTCCATGTTAGACGTGCTTAATATGTGCTCTGTACCTGGTCCGAGGTTGATTTCACTGAATAAAAGATGCTCACAGATGTGCTGTCATAATCCACAACTGAAACTAGTGACCGAGACCATAAACTTATCAGAGAAATGTTTACTGAAATCAAATGATCAGCAGAGCGATTTTCTTCTACACAGACTTCTTTTTGCCATTAGGAGGCACCCTCTGCTGGCCATGATGAAAAATACAGGTTTAAAGTCTGCATCTAACTTCAGAGAGCTTCAAATACACACAGGTGTCAAACAACTGATTTTAAAGGATCCTTAC
The DNA here is from genome assembly GCA_034780415.1 of Cichlasoma orientale. NCBI lineage: Eukaryota > Metazoa > Chordata > Actinopteri > Cichliformes > Cichlidae > Cichlasoma > Cichlasoma orientale. Next base: position 35,342 of record JAVDPK010003058.1, on the reverse strand, counting down.
AAACTAAGGTCTCATTGCAACCGTTTAAATGGTGTCCAGTTTTATTTCTCAAAGCCTAAAACAGTGAATGATTCATTATATGTAAATAGTTTATTTGTAAAGGCATAAAGAAACAGCCTTTTTCTTATCATTAATTTTTTTCTTTTTTTGTATTAACTCATGGAAACTTTTCACATCTGTTCAATTTCATGAATACACGAATAAACCACCTTCTTCTTTCTGTTCATTTGTACTTTATCCTGTACTTCCTGACAAGTTAATTCTCAAACAGAAATTTACATTCTAAACCTGACTGCAGTTTTAGCTTAGCTGCAGGGGTACTGATGGGACACACACACACACACACACACACACACACACACACACACACACACACACACACACACACACACACACACACA
>JAVDPK010003056.1:34157-47533 GCA_034780415.1 Cichlasoma orientale | reverse complement strand
TATCCGATCCAGTAATTTAGGCCAGAATCGGACCGATACCGATACTGAATATCGGATCGGCGCATCCCTAATTTAAATACAGCAGTTTAGACAGGAAGTGAGTCTCAGGTGAGCCAAATGGTAAACATGACCTCTGACCCCGTCAGTAACTCCACAGGTCGATGTTTTAACCCTCTAATCCTTCACTTATGATTATTAATAATCACTGGAAACATCTTATTGTTTTACTTTCTAAATCAGCGGTGAAACAGCTCGAGCTTACTTGTTGGTCACATGATGATAAATAATGACCTGAAGGTAAAATTAAAAAACACCTGCCAAAATTAAAGAGTTTTTCATGACTTCAGTCATGTGACCATCCAAATATTCCTTTCAAACGAGCAAACATGAAGTATTAAAGCTGTGTTTATAATCACAAAGATGATGCACAGTGATTATCACCATTATGATTAGCAGCTGTATTTTAAGTGCATATTTTTCCACAGGGCCTCACATTAACGTTGCAGCCGTCAGCACAGCTGTGGTGTTTGGAATTGTTCTGATCAGCCTGTCGATCGCTGCCCTCATCTACTACAATCACAGAGGTCAGAGGTCAGTGTTACACTTGGATGTGAGAAATACTGAACAGCAGTTACTCTTGTTCACATAAGAGAGAGAACCTGAGAGCAGACTGGGCCCACTCAGACGGTCAGAACCGTCGACATCAGCATCATGAAGCTCGCTGCAGCAGTTTGTTCCACAGGACTGTTCTTCTAATATACTGTGTTTCTATGGTTACTACCAAGCAACCCTGTCACAGATACTGCGGTGACCGTACGGTGGTGCACATTTAATGCACCTCTGATAAGTTTAAAGGTGGTTAGCACTGCTGCCTCACAGCTAGAAGGTCTGGGTTCGATTGCGCCTCAGCCCGGGCCTCTGCGTGGGTTTCCTCCCACACTAGCTTAGAACAAAAAGAATAAAGCAAATTTTAACAGTTTAGATTTGTTGCAAAGATTCATGGAGAATTATAGAGAATCAGATCCTTCCATGAACTGGACTGCAGTAATCTGGATGCTTTGTTTCTTTTACATTGAGCTGAAAACAGCATCAGAAACATCAGTGAAGGTGGACTAATGTACAAATACACAATCAAAATGTGTAACAAATACCATTTAAATGATTAAATGATAGAAATAACTTACTGTGCATACAGAAAAACATCAAATGAATGAATAGATGCTCCACATACTTTTTTAAAAATGCTTTTATTTTTCCACTTTTTCCCAGTTTGACTCCACCTCCAGGGCGCAACAGCGCCCCCATCTGATCACCTACAGAAATCAGTGACAGAGGTAAGTTTGCCATCTGTGACCATGCTGTGATTTAACAGCCGCTGCATGTCAGACATGAACGTTTTATTCTGAGGCAAAGACAGTAATGAGCACCAACTCTGCACCGTCAGTGATGAGCTGCTGTTTTTGCAGGAGATGGTGTCGTATGAAGATTTGAGATGAAGACTTTCTGAGAGCATCCATCAGCTGCTGAAGGTCCTCCGGGAGAGTTCCTGATCTTTGGCTGTAAATATTAAACTATTTTATAGTTTAATATTTACAGTGTTACCTCATCACTGCTAACGTCTCTTAGGATCACTGACTGAACATAAGCGACCTTTGTTTTCTAATTCCATCAGTTACACTAACATCATTGATCTACATTCAGTAATTACACTAACGTTACTAATCAGATAATTATGCTGCAGATGCAGATTATTTGAAAGCAATAATCAAATGTGCCTGTTTTCTTCAGTTTGTGTGGCATTAATCAGCAAACAGGTTTTTATCTTGTAGCCTCGATTTGTACCTGTAACTATGTGACACCGAGTCTCAGAGTTCAATGGTTTAAATTATGCTAATTATTCAACTACAATTCAGTTTAACGAGTTTAATCAATTATTATCTTCGTGGAATTAATACAGCTACCTAATTCATTAGTGATTAAAACAGTAATCATGAAGTAATGATTTTGATCGGCTTGTTCAAGAAGGAAATGAGGAGGGAAAGTTGCACAGCAATAATTTATTTTAGTAAAACTCAAATGAGCAGCTGAACAGAACCAAAGTGCCTAAAAGTGTAAATACAGTATCTGCTGAGCTCTGATATCTGAACTTTCAGTAATCGAGTATTACTGTGCTGTATACTTAAAGTATCTGTGAAAGTATAATCAGCCTGCAGGGTGTATTCAACCAAATACAATCAGTGTGATCTCAGCTCAGATGCTTTTTTGTTTCTTACTTCAACCACACTGAAACTTTCTGGTGAAACACTGTTAGAGAAACTAAACTGTTGTGTTTTTATAAAACTAATAACTGAAGTGTGTGAGCAGCTGCAGAACCATCACTGAGAACCATCACTGAAGCAGCTTTTGTAAATGATCTGTGGAGCAGCATTCTTTGTGAGTCCTGCTTTAACAGCTGCATTTAAAGTCTAAATACTTTATTTGTCTTTGACTTTATACTTTTTCTTTTAAGAATCTGCCCCAGTATTAATCATACATGGAGTGAACATTGATTCTGCTTCATGTTCGGTGTGTCTGAGAGGATCATTATCACTACATCACTGTGCATGCAGGGAAGAACAGATCAGGGTCTGAGTTCATCAAAAAAAGGTTTCCCACCTGACCACATCTCAGTGCCCTAAAAATTTAAATGCTGTCAAATGTATAAAGAGTATTTGAAAAAGTCATATTGAGCAATATTTAGATCACATATTTTGGATTTAATAACAGAAACTTATTGTTTACAAAAAAAAAGAGTTTGTCATAATTTGATGAAGGCTTTGTTTTCATATCCAAGCTTTAATCTGTGAAACTGCTTCACCTGATTTCTAAATGACGAATGTAAATCAGGTCAGTCCTCGACCTTCTGACCTTTGGGTGAGCAGAGAATTTGTACCATATTTTATTTTTTTAATTCACTGGAGCTTAAATTAGAATTTTGCCTTCTTTATAAAATGTGGGCACAATTTAGTACAAAAAATTTCTTTCATTTACAAAAAACATATTTTTGTAATCGCTGAGCTGAATGAAGGCTAATGCACTGCTGTTTGTAACCCTCTCATTTCAATAAAGGCTGTTTAGAAAGAAACTCGACGGTGTACGCTTTGCATTTCTCTGACATCCAAGCAGCACTCTGTTACCAACGCTGAGTCTCACCTCGTGTCTGTATGTCTGAAGAGGAGCTGAGAAACGAGGAGGAGGGGTTACCTTTCTTACCTGAAATGTTACAGTCACATCGTTGCAGCGTCGCTGTTGTTGGACAGAAGTGAGCTTCAGACTCATCGACTCATATCAGACTTTTCACAAAGTTTCACAGCCTCCTCCAGAGCACGTTAGATGTGGACACCAGCTGAGTTAAACAGCGGACCGACAGCCTACACTCACTGCAGATGAGCTGCAGCCAGAGCTGTTTGTCCTACAGCAGCCACCGTACCGAGGCTTATGCACTTGAATTGGGAGGGGTAAGAAAACAGAATTCAGTTGACTGCAATCTGATATCTACTGACATCTAGTGGAGATAAACGACACAATGAAACTTGTAAGTCCTACAAAAACAATTTGGTTTATGCAAAGAAAATATTTAAAAGTAAAATTAAATAGTTTCAGCTGGGCCACGCTTAGAAAATGGTCTCACTCTGCCAATGAGTAGAAACAAATAAAATCAGAGGTCTATAAATCTTTATTCAAACCACACACAGAAATAAAACGATATATGGATTTAGTTATTCATTAAAGACAAGACAGCATACGCAGCTACAGTATTTTCATCACAAAATACAAAATAATAGAGTTATAACACCAGAGTAACACTGCTGAGTTTAGTGTTTTCGTGCATGCGTTACAGCAGACGTGCATGATGCTCCATGTAGTCGTGAGGATCTCCTTCGAAGGGCAGATGTGGAGGATAGTTGCAGATTCCCATCAGGAAGATGATGATGGTGCCAAGGGTCATCACGGGAGTGATCAGGAACAGGCAGAGACGGTCCACGGTGCGAGCGATGCCGCTCCAGTTATCTTTCTCCTGTGAAGACAGCAGCGAGGGCAGGGTTTATTTCATATTTAACAATCTCATTTTTGATTCAACATTAAAGCCATAAACAACGCATGATCACACAACCACAGCTTATGCAGACGCTGAACCTGCTGCAGGGGAGTCGTCACAGTCAGGTCCCAGAGGCAAGAATACTGACGCAGCAGTGCTAAAACTGCTGCTCCTCTAATGGCCACTAGAGGGCGGCTCCTATAGACTCATGTTAAAGAAGCTCAAGAGAAACAACGTTATTGACATCTGTCAGTGTGGAAAGGGTTACAAAGACATTTCTAACCCACATGAGAGCCATTATCCACAAATGGAGAACACCTGGAATACCTTCCCAGGAGTAGCCAGCCAACCAAAATTACTCCAAGACCTCATCGGCGACTTATCCAAGAGGTCACAAAAGAGCCCATCTAAAGACCTGCAGGCCTCACTTGGCTCAGTCGAGCTCCGCGTTCATTATTCAACAATCAGAAAGAGACAAAAATGGCCTCCAAGGAGAAAACCTCTGCTGACCAACAAGAACACAAAGGCTCGTCTCACATCTGGCAACAAACATCTGGATGATCTTTTGGGAAAATATTCTGTGGACTGACGAGACAAACGCTGGACTTTCTGGAAGGTTGGAGTCCCGTTCCATCTGCATAACTTAACACAGCAGTTCAAAAACAGAACATCAGACCAAGAGTCAGACATGGAGGTGGTCCTGTGATGGTCTGGCCTCCAGTGTAGCCGAGTTAAAACGATTCAGCAAAGACAAGTGGCTTAAAATTCTTCCATGTGAAAGAATCATTACCAGTTATTGCAAATGCTTGATTGCAGTTCTTGCTGCCCAAAGTGGCACCGCCAGGTTAGGGCTGATGAAAGGTGTGCTCACCTGTCTTTCATATCTACAAACTTTGGTTTCTGGGTAGTTTGCACAATTTTGTTGTGCATTTTTTACACAATGATGATTTAAGGAATCTTGAACCATGCAGAGCATCTTCGTGCTCTCCTTGTTCGCTCTCACCTCGTTGTATTCGTTCTTGTTGCGCATGTGTTTGATGATGTAGTTCGCCCCATCCACGGCCGGCTTGATCTCAGAGTACAGCTGATCCGTCACGCCTCCATCGTCCTGCGGCTTCACCACTGCGCGCACACACACACACACACACGCGCACACACACACACACACACACACACACAGGGCCATCATGATTTAAGCATGCTCTGCTGCTTTTTACTGCTGATCTTCAAACAGACCGTACAGTAAGTGTCTCTCGAACAGCTTGTCTTTGATGAATGGCTCCCAGCACAACATACTGCAACACAAACTCCACAACAGGACAAAAACTAACACTGCTGTGACTTCAGGCGGGATTTGTAGGCGACAGTCGAGCTGCTATATTGGGTATTAAGCAATTTCTTCACATTAGATGAGTTAAGGTTACCTAACATTAACCAGTTTGATTAAATTAAATCAGTGTTACTACTCAGCTTTCAGGCTTAGTGATGCTTAAATACTTCACAGTAACCCAACACTCCAAAATAAAGTTTTGATTTAGAGTTTTACTTATTTTATATACAGGTTATATTTTCTCTCTTTCATATTTATATTTTAATTGAGCGTCTGGGATTAATGAAGCACTCTGCTTCAGACTTCCTGTCTCAGGGTCTCAGGTGGAGGACGTACGTGCTGCGTGGGTGATGCGAGTCGTGAGTCCGTGTCGCTCCGACTGTTTCTCAAACATCAGCTCGCTGCGAGACTTCACAGTGTAGTACTCGTCCGCTTTGGCGATGTAACCCACTGAGCTCGATCGCCGTGGCAACGCTCCATCCCAGGCTGGCTCCTCCTCAGAGGGGTGGGACATGTGCAGGATGCGAGGCAGCCGCTCGAGGAAAAACTGGGCAGAGACAGAAACGCTTCAATGACCTGCAGTCTGAACGCTGGGACGGCAGAGCAGAGATGACCAAAAGTACATAAATACGCATCATAACGCTTTGGATACATTTACACCATAAGCATCACTGCATTAAAGTAGGCTGGGGGAGTAATTAGAGAGAAAGATGAAAAGCAAGAAAACATTTTATGTTGATGTATTTAATGCCATATTACTTTCATTTGTGCTATTCAGTTTATTATTTTATGTTAATATTTTGGCAGTTTTGGCCCTCCATACAATTTCAGCACTGATGACTTAAATTTGAAGAAAAGTGTCAAAATTGTGTTTTAATCCAAACTCTGGCACTTATACCCACAAGTGTGTGTGTGTGTGTGTGTGTGTGTGTGTGTGTGTGTGTGTGTGTGTGTGTGTGTGTGTGTGTGTGTGTGTGTTACCCGCTTGGTCCACTCAGTCATGACGTGCGTGCTCGGAGTCCTGAAGTGCAGATTGAGGACGACCACACAGTTTAAAACGACCACCGTAACCAGCACCATGATGAACATCAAATACCTGAGACACACACGGGAAAGCTGCATCTCTGGGCATCACGCTGGCTCCCACGCCCGCCTGCCTCCATCTTTATATACAGTTAATGCTGTCGGGGGCGTGTTTTGGTGTTTCTTACTTGACGATAAGCGGAACAGACATGGACGTCTCCGGCAGCCTTTGAGAGATCAGCAGCAGGAAGACAGACTGAGCGAGCAGCACAGAGATGGACAAAGTCATCTTCTCACCACCTGCACACAAACGGTGTCAACAAATCAAGGAATCTGGTTCTGATTGGCAATCATTTTAAACCTGCAACAATGCATCTCTATGTAGGAGCCTGGTGTGTGCAGGTGAGCTCTGCTCTGCAGCTGTGAGGATCAACGATGGTCACTGCAGAAGATTTTCAGCCTTCAAATTTCAGTTTGCACATTTTTCTTGACTTACAGAAAAGTGTAAATTTTTACCTTTTGAAAAAATATTTAATGACATCACCAGGGGGTCTGGGGCAAATTTCACTGCATAGACATAACAATTCTGTATTTGATTGTATACAAAGCTCAAATTATTCATGAAAAAAATAAAAGATACATTGAAAGAAATTGTCAGTTTTTGCCTGAAAAAAACTTTTTTCCTGATTTAAGTTTCTATCACTGATCTGCATAAATTAAAAATTAATTATCTGCCCTTTGTGTGTATATGTGTGCATCTTATAGTTAAAGAGGCTTCACTATAAGCTCAGGAGTAGCAGTGGGACCCCTCTCAGTTGTAGCCCATCCAAATTCAGATGCTCTGTATATACTTGTAGGATTCTTTGGATGGCTCAGGTCCACTGCAGGGTTTCTGTGATTTGGTTGAAATGACCCTTTAAACGTGCACTTACTGTCAGCGGGCAGGTAGTAGACGAGGCAGGCCAGGAAGGAGATGAGCATGCAGGGGATGATGATGTTGACTATGTAGAAGAGAGGTTTGCGCTTGATGATCAGGTAGAAGGTGATGTCCTGGTGCTTGTTGCTCTCCATGGGGATGTGTTTGTAGGTGTTTCTCTTGGCCGGCCGGTGGACGACCTCCCACTCGCCGTTTTCTGCCGATGTTGGTGAGGAACACGAGATGAGAAACAGAAGAAACTGAGCTGCCTCCAGGACTGACTGGCAAAACATACGGGGTTATTTCTGCAGCCTGAAGTGAGACTTTCACTGGAAGCGTCTATATGAGGTGTTGATGGAAGTGAAGGAGGCCACCGTTAGGCTGAAAAACCAAAGTGAACTCATCACAGGGGAGAGGCCCAATTAACGGTCTGGTACAGTCTTAAAAAGAATGATGGCACCGGCCAGTTCAACACCAAAAGGCTCAACTAAAGACAACTAAAAAACAATTTCACAACATCTAACCAGGTGGAAAACACTCCTGAGGAGGCAGGGACACGAGCAAGAGACACCTTCATGACTGAAGCACTGGTTGCACTCAGGAACGGGGGGCAGATTAGACTTTACCCGAAAGCATCTAAAAGAGCCTCCACAATCCTAAAAACCAGAACACTGATGATTCAGTAGCTGATCTGGCTCACACTGCATCATGATTCACGGGTTACTGTAATGTGTGAGGTACAGAAAACGGTTGGCAGGCTGAATTGCACAAACCAGTGAGAATTACAAATGTGACCTTCACCTTGAGCTCAGCTTTGATGAAGACCAGTTAGGTGATCTTCACATGCCGGTCTGATAAAATTCTGACCACTGTAAGAGTTGTGAGTCTTGTGGACAGACTAATGGAAACCTCTCCAGATGAGCTAAAAACATTCTTTGGACGGAACCAACATGAATCTTTAGCAGAATGATGGAAAGAGAAAAGGAGAGAAACAGCTCATGAAGCATATCACATCATCTGTCAAACATGGTGGAGGCCATGTTATGGCATGCATGTTTGGCTGCCAGGGGAGCTGGCTCACTAGTGTTCATTGATGATGTGACCGCAGACAGAAGCAGCAGGACGAATCGTGACGCGCACAGGGCCACACGTCTGCTCAGATTCAGCCAAATTCTGCAAAACTGACCGGACTGCCAGACAGTGCTTCACAGCGCTGCAAAAGAAACCCCCGAGCTTCTCAAAACAAAGAAACTGTGAGCCTCTGGAAACAGGGTTCGTACACCTTTTTCCAGGATCAAATTCAAGCACTTTTTAAGCACTTTTAAGGTCCATTTTCAAGATTTTCCAGCACATTCATAAACAATTATCAACATTTTCCAAAGTTTACAAAGAGTACTCTTTTTCAGACCCCTCCCCAAAAGTGTACAGAGAAAATGTTGATCTTTTTTCATGACATTTAATTTCTCCTGGTTCTTTGGTATTTTAATGTAATAGGAAGCATTAAAAACACATCATGCTGTTGGAAAATTGTGGAAATCCTGTTACCAAATATACAATTTCCTGTCCATTAAAACATTGTACTGCACTGCAAGCACACAAAATGTTTACCTGCTGCCACACTGTACACAGTGGCAGTGGAGCGATTTATCATCTGAACAGCTGGTCTTGTACCAAAAAGTAATTTCTGGTGTTTGCCAAAAGAATTATTCCTGGTATTTATATTATTGTAAATGACGTGTTGACTTATCAAACATATTTCAAACATTATCTCTCATGAATGATATCGACTCATTTTGAGTCATAAAGAACATTCCAGACGCACGGCAGACGCTGCAAACAGTTTTTGGCAACACCGGCCGCCAAACTTAGTGTTGCCAACTTAGTGACTTTGTTACTAGGACTTTTTTCCAAAAAGCAACTAGCAACAAATTTAGCAACTTTTTCCAGTGACATCGGGGACTTTTGCAGATATGCCGGTGTTGTGCCAAAAAGTGATTGTTTGGCAAAAAAATTGAATGGTTGTATTTAAATTGCTGTAGAATAATTTCTGGCCTAAAATCTGTGAAACGTGTCTAACATCTCACATGAATGATATTACGTCATTTTGAGTGAGAAACAGCACTCCTGTCATAGGTAGAAGCTGAAATCACTTCTTGGCAAAGTGACTTTCATATATTCTTTATTAATGAGGGTAAAAACTATCATTGGCATTAAAAATGTCTTTTATCCCGAGAGATCTGCCAACAAATATAAAATTACAGTTCTATAAAGAGTAGCCAAAAAGGACTGGATTGATTATAATGCAGATACAATAATGCAGAGTCATAAATATATTTGCAAACCCAGTCATTTCTTCATTTTATATATAAGCCCTTCATAAATCCTGTGCACCACAGTCTATTTATCGATATAAGCAAAGATAATACAATTAAAAAAACAAAACAAAATCACTTTTTGGCACAACACCGGAAACCTGAAAACTCCACTGTCGCCGTGTTTTCTGTACATACGGCGCTCGTACTGTGTCCCTTCGTACGCTGGGGCACACTTTGGCATCGAGGGGGACACCCCACCCCCGGAACCCCTTCGTCCTTTAGCGACTTCTAGCGACTTTCGAGACAGCCGACAGCGAGTTTTCAACAGTGCCGGCCGCCAATCACATCTTCTGAATAAACTCCATCATCGTTTTCTGTGGTTCACTGCGTACGGTTTCCATTGTTGATTCAGCTTTTTGGAACAATGCTTCCACTTCCTCGTTGAATTGATCCCGGGAGGCTTTGGCTGCTTTCCACACCTGCTGCGCCGCACTCGCAGCTCGTTCCTGTCTGATATCGTCAGTAGAGTTTGTGAATCGTTGATGGCCTGTTTTAGAGAATTCAATGAGGTCTCTGAACTGATCCGCCAGACCGGAGGCCACATCGCTGCAGACCGCGCAATGGTGCAGTGGTGTGCAAGTGAAGGAGAGTGGACGCCTCCATGGATGCGCGACTGCTGACTTCTACGTTGTTGAATTTACTCACGAGGAAAGAATGCCTGCTCTCGCGGAATGACATTATTTGCGCGGATTATGTTTTTTTCTCTCGTGTGACTTTTGACCGAAATATAATTTCATATTCATCTTATCCATAATTGGAATTTGCAGTTTTCCAGCCAATACTCATTAAAATGGCCACTGTGTCTTCAGGGGGAGGGGCGGGGTCACAAACAGGCAGGTCACATGCAGACGTGCAGGCCAGGCAGAGAAATTCTCATTTTAGACTTTACGGCTCATTTTCTTTCTCCGTTTCATTAACGAACTATTCAATCAGATAGTTATTTTTATTTTTTTAAAAACTGGTTACAGTTTCAAGCACTATATCCAAAATCCAAGCACCTTTCAAACCTTGAAAGGACAACATTAAAATGCAAGGATTTTCAAGGATTTCCAGCACCTGTATGAACCCTCTGGAAACTACATAAAAATGGCTCTAATGCCTGAAAGGTTAATGCAATACTTTAGTTAAAGCTGAGAATCTGCACTCGTCAGATTTAAAATCCTCCAAAAGACAAAATTGGAGAACATGGAGGTAACTGTATCCATAAACAGCTTCAATACTGATGCCCGTGCTGACAGAGAAACATCAAGTGTGGAATAAAACTGAAGAACAGGGAAGAGCAGCTACCTGTCCAGCTAGCAGGGTCGATAACGACCCACTCCACTGTGAAGTTGCGAATCTCGTTAACCAGTTCTTCTTTCAGCAGCATCTGGATCTCTTTGGCATTGTAGGTCAGAGAGCTGCAGAGCAACAAATTTAATCTCAGATGTTTTCAAGAGGAAAACAAAAAACTTCATGGATTTGCTTCAATATCAGAGTAAATTTGATCTGCAGCTGGATAATTGTAGTTAGCTACAGCTGAACACACACACACACACACACACACACACACGTGTCAAAGACAGTAGAAAAGGCTGCATTATTTAAAGGATATTTGATGCATGGTTGTTGGCAGAGCTTTAAATGTTACGTGAATTTGAGGGTGCAGTTCTGCCAGTCGAAGGGGAAGTACTTCACGTTGATGGAGCAGGAGGAGCGGAAGATGGCCGGAGGCAACCAGTAGCAGAAACCGGTATTATACACCAGCACGTTACTGTAGTAGGCCACCTCGAACTGGGCATCATTACTGGGAGAGGGACAGAAGCAGGGACACAGACAGGTGTGTCAGTTTTTGATATACTGGAGCACTGATTTGTCACAGTGGTCCACTCAGGTGAGCGCTGTGACAAAGTATTTGCTTCCTTCCTGATTTCTTTTTTCCCCATTTGTCACACATGAACATGAACATGAACATGAACGTGAACGTGAACATGAACATGAATGTGAACATGAACATGAACAGCCCCTTTAAGGTTAAAGAATCTGAACCTGATTTAAGTCCAGACTTCGACTAAGCCACTCCAAACCTTTTTGTTTCTGGAGCCACTCAGACACACTTGCAGTTCAGATGCCGCTCAACCCGAATGCTCTTGAGCCTCAGGGCCTTGAGCCGCAAGGATCCCCACTGTTCCAGTTTTTCCCCGTGTGTGGATAACGGCTCTCACCGTGGTTCTCTGCAGTCCCAAAGCCTCAGAAATGGTTCTGTAACCCTTTCAGACTGATGGACGTAAGTGACTTTGTTCCTCAGATGTTCTTCAGTTTCTTTAGATCGTAGCACGATGCGCTGCTTTCTCACATCTTTGAGCCTGCCTCACTTTCTCAGACAGCTTCTGTTGAAGTGATTTTTGACTCAGCAGGTCTGCAGTGATCAGGCCTGAGTGTGGCAGTGAAACTGAACTCAGCTTTCCAAAATAATGGGGTTAATTTATGATTTAATAAGGGGGGGGTGATGACATTTTCACACAGGGCCAGGTAGGTTTGGACAGCTTTTTTTCCTTAATAAATGAAATAATGATTTAAAAGCTGCATTTTGTATTTACTGCGGTTACCTTTGTCTAATATTAAAACGTATTTGATGATCTGAAACATGTTAGTGTGACAAATATGGAAAAAATAAGAAATCAAATACTTTTTCCCAGCATTGAATACTTACAGAAACTAACACAGATATGAATACTTTTCCATTTTCCTCTCAGTGAAACAGTAACAGTAACAGTCTTTGTGCGTAATCTCACTTGTTTTCCAGAACGATCTCCGGCAGCCACACCATGCGCGGCGGCAGACGGAGAATATCAATGCCACCAAACTCCTCCAAATCCCACGTCAGCCTGTAGTCAGTCCACGTCTGTCACAACACACACACACGCACACACACGCACACACACGCACACAGGAAATAAACAGCTGCGTATATCAACATGAAGATGTGAAAGAATAAACTGTTACTCACATGTTCGATCCACACGTTCGTCAGCAGCGTCTCATCTGCTTCTTTCTACAAAGGAGAACGAAGACGAAGGTTAAAGGAGGAAGATCCAAAAAAAACATATTTGAATGTTTTGTCGGAAATATTTGAGACCTTGCTGAAAGGACTCAACACACAACCACACACAAGCTGTGTACCAGAGAGATGAGGTTGGAGAGCGTGAGGGCGAGGTACACGTCGACAACGTCCTGCTGCTTCTCAGCGGGACGCAGCTCTTTGTTGTATCCTTTCTCTCTGAACAGGTAGTCAATGATGCGCTCCTCTTCATTCCTGCCCCAGCACTCTAACACACACACACACACACACACACACACACATACACACACACATTAAAACACACTAACACGAGACTGTCAAAATAAAAGAGGAAGTAACCCAACATGGTACACGCAGACTTAACACCTAGGAGGAGAGAGAACTAAACAGGGGTCAACATGGAGAGAGACTGCCGGAGAGAAGGCCTGGCTCACAATCTCCGCTCTGATTCATCCCAAAGGTGTTCTATCAGGTTGAGGTCAGGACTCTGTGCAGGCCAGTCAGGTTCTTCCACACTAAACTGGCTCATCCATGTCTTTATGGAGCTGCTTTGTGCACTGGTGTGCAGTCATGTTGGAACAGGAAGGGGCCGT
>JAVDPK010003056.1:8904-24031 GCA_034780415.1 Cichlasoma orientale | reverse complement strand
GCCTGGTTCTGATGGAGGTTTCTTCCTGTTAAAAGGGAGTTTTTCCTTCCCACTGTCGCCAAGTGCTGCTCATAGGGAGTCGTTTTGACTGTTGGGTTTTCTCCGTATTATTGTAGGGTCTTTAGCTAACAATACAAAGTGCCTTGAGGCGACTGTTTGTTGTGATTTGGCGCTATATAAATAAAATAAAATTGAAAAGATCAGATGATCTAGAGGAATACTTTAAAAAGCATAAATGCAGTGTTACAGTACTCAGTGACTCCTCCTTGTTCTATTCTTACACTCTCCCTGAACGCCTCTGAATTCCTGCTTTGCTGATGAACTGAACACTGACCTGAGATTTCACCGTTTTTCTTCTGTAGCTCTGAATGAAGCGATCGGACCTCCTCCTCTCTCTCCTCCAACAATGACGCCGTCCTGAGAAAAAGAATCAGAAACCTCGTCTTCAGGACTCATGTCAAAGAAAACGGTCTTTTTGAAGTGTGTGTGTGGTTTACTTGTTTTGCTGCAGCTGCAGTGCTTCGTGGTTCTTCCTCAGAGTGTCGTTCTGTTTGGTGAGAGACACGTGAGCCGCCTGCACCTCCTTCAGCAGCTGCTCCGTCTCATTAAACCTGCACAGGAGAACCAAACTGTCACATCTAAAACACTGAACGTCACAATAAAAGAAGGCCATAAATACAGAGACACTGGCTGTTCACGCCTTCAAAATAAAAGCCTTATATAGAGAATTATGGGAGATGGTAGGTGGTTTCTCTCAGGGGGGAAAAAACAGGACATTAATGGTTAAATCTGCAGCACAGATCTCAAAAACACCTTCAGGTGAAGTGAGAAGCCAAAAAAAAGGAACAAAACTGAGACTTTGGCGTTTAAGATGTCTAAACACACTGGATCTCGTCGCCTGTAACCTCACTGAAAAACAAGGACGTGTTTTTGCTCTTCTTGGTGTTCCTAACCTGAACAGGAGAAATTTGACAAACTACACAAAGACTCTAACTACATCGGTGATTTGGGGGAAAATGAGAGCCTCATATTAAAGGTGCTGAACATAACTCCAACCAAAGTCCCGCTGGGTGCCTCTGACCTGTTGAGCAGGGCGTTGTAGGCTCCTTTCAGGGCCTGGTGTTCCTCAGAGTCCTGTTGTAGTCTGGAGTTGTGCTGCAGCAGCTCCTCCATGTCAGCTTTGGAACGCTCCACCTCCAGCACCTGGCCGCTCAGCTCCACCTGCAGCTCCTCCCGCCGCCGCTCCGCATCCTTCAGCAGCCCGGCCAGCTTACGGGCCTGCGGGTGGAGAGAGGGGCCAAAAAAAAAAAAAAAAAAAACGGACTATGATTTTTATCAAAAAAAATCTTTTAGCACTAAAATGTGAGGAAACAGTAAAAAAAAAAACAATGTTCCCTGAGTTCAATATGAGGATTTTAGCTTTCAATGAATTCACTGTTATTAGATCAGGGATCCTCACATCCAGGCCTCGAGAGCTGCTGTCCTGCAGGTTTTAGACGCGTCTCTGCTTCAACACACTTGAGTCAAATATAGAAGTCTGGACTGTGGAGAACTCGCCTGCATCCTGAGGAGGTAATTCAGCCATGTGATTCAGGTGTGTTGGATCAGGGACACATCTGAAACCTGCAGGACACCGGCTCTCGAGGCCTGGACGTGAGAATCCCGGTATTAGATGAATCAACTGTCTCAGCTTCAGACAGTAACCCGGGAGCAGCGGGTCAGCACAATGTACTCAGACTGCTGAGGACTCCTTTCTTTAGTGATGGGGAGTACTGTGCCGAGGCTTCGGAGTGGGTGTCGAGACATCCAGGAAGGCTTCGTGAAGTGCATATTGAGGCTCGCTTCTTTCAGGGAGAATGACGTCACTGACGGCATCTGAAGCCTCGCTGCTTCAGGAAGTGGTCCGAGTGATTTATGAACAAATAAGAAACAATGATCCCTTCAAGATGTGTGTTTGAGTTTCACAGTGTGCCAAGCAGCTGATCTACGGGTATGATCCAAGCCTGTGCAGTGGGATAAAGGCTTGTACCTGTGCAGCCATGCCTCCACCATGTGAAAGGGTTTTCTCCAAAGCTGGAGAAGTTATTTCCAAAAAGGAAACTGACTGATTCCAAGCACAGCAGAAAAAAATTATATCTTAATAAGAATGAAAAATCACCCAGTATTCATAAACACAATCACTGCCCCATCTTTAAAAACACTGCAGCAGTTTTAACGTCTCAGGTCCTGACTGACATTGAAAGACCTCTGTTACCATCACACACATTAATCACGAGCAGATGAATGGATGAACGAACAAACGAATGAAAGAAAGAAAGAAAGAAAGAAAGAACAGCACAAAATCAAATTAAGCTGTTTTTCTTTCAGTTCTTGGCAGACAGTTTTTTAAACCCAGTTAGATGGAAAGGCTTCCTGAGGCTTCATCTGGCCATCGCTTTCTTTTTCAAAAGGAAGGAATAGTATGAAAACATCAATAACGTGTTACCTCAGCCTCAGCCTGAGCTCTCTGAAAGCGATACTGAGCGAGAAGACGGTCGGCCTGAGAAAGAGCCAGAGCCTTCGCCTCCAGCAGGTCCTGCAGACGGCTCTCCTTAGACTGACGAGGAGACACAAAGAAACTTCATGAGATACAGAAGTGCTGAAATCCAGCCGAGGTCTGAATGTTCTGCACAGGTTTCAGTGTTGCATGAGCAGATGAGCAGATAACCCTCACATAGTAAAGGTCAGACTGTTTCTAAAAAACTGCAAGAAGAACATGACAGGTTTGTGGTTACGTGTCTGCTGAGCCAAACTATAGCTGCATTCATCGGTGTAAAAGGTTTTCCTTGGTCTGATGTACTCACCGCATACGTGACGAGCTTCTGTTCATACACATCGATGATCTCAGATACGTGCGAGTCCTTGACCTGCTCCTGCAGCTGCAAACAGCAGAAACTTCCATTAACAGCTAAAAGGCACAGAACAAAACCCTGTGCAGTTCACTCAGAGATCAGCACTTCACTGAAGATTTTGACAGTTTTTCTTTATTGGAAATGGTGACAGCGCAGAGACAGAAACTATTTGGCCTTCATTTTACACCACATCTTCCCAAACCTTATGACCTTTAACCTCTTAAAGAAAAGCTATATCTATTTGTGACCCTGAGTTCCTGAGGAGATCAAAAAATCCAGTAAATAAAGTGGAAAAAAGAAAACAGCAGACTTCCCCAGATACCTGCAGAGTTCTGGATGCACAATTTAGATTAGAGCATCAGGTGCCAAAGTTAAAGGTGTTTAATGAAAGTTAACCTCAATAAGCAAATTTAAATAAGGAAACGCTTCATCTTAGTTTAAAGTTTTGATCAGAGCTGCGTTCCAGGCTTTGGCTGACCTGCAGGAAATGTCTCATGTCTGGAAAAATGTGCTCACCTCCAGCCCGTTCTGAATCTTCTCTACCAGACTGTGGACACTTTTGCTGGAAACGCTGGAAGATTCCAGCGTGCTGGCGTTCGTCCTGGGAGGCGGGACTTCCTGCACCGCCACACGCTTCACAGACAGCTCCGCCTCCCGCTGCCGATAAGCGTTGTTGGCGGCGATACTTTCTCCCAGACTTGAGAAAAATTAGAAAATATTTTGTCACAAAATTGTTACATTTTCTAGATAAAAATCATGTTACAAGCATGAGACTCACACCAGCGAGGGGAAGTCTGGGAGGGGAGTGGCTTCAAACAGCAGAGACAGTCCGGTCTGCACACGGTCTCTGTGGTGGGAGGTGAGGGCCAGGGAGAGGGGGGTCACTATCCTCTGGTCCTGAGGGATAAAAACAGAGAGCGTAACGTCCCGTTTTCACTGAACGCATCATTCATGACACAAAATTAAAAACTTCTGCAGCCAGTGAGACTGCGGGGAAATAAGATGAGGGCGCACCTGCAGTATCCTGTAGAAGCTGGTCTCCATGTCTTTCACATGCGGTCTCAGTCTGCTCATCAACTCCAGAGTCTTCAGCAGAGCTTCAGCACACACCTGACTGAGACAAAACACACACACACACACACACCTGACTGAGACAAAACCACACACACACCTGAAATATCTCAAAATACCTCTAAAATAACTAGAAAGGGTTCATCAGCAAAATTAACTTTTAGTGGATCGTTTACACACCACACCGTGTTTCTTTGCTCACATCTGTTATATAATTCAGTACTGTGTCCATCATGTATACACTCACTTTGTGTACTTTATGTAAGTGAGCCAAAAAACCCTCTACAAAGGCTCGCTGACTATCGTGGCAGCTTTCAGCAGGGCTGCTGACTTCCCTGATCCAGCAGCTAGTTTCACACGTTGTAGCTGGTTGTGTGTGTGCTGGTGGTTAGTTGAGGTTTTCTACATGAGCCTGGTTACAGTCAGTGGGCTTCATAATAACCACCATCCAGGAGCCAGTGAATGGAGAGTGGCTGAACAGCAGGTTTTTTAAAGATTTTTAGGGGCTATGCGAGTTCATAATACTGGTACAATAAAATAACTCAATCATAACATCTGGTGCAGCTGTTTGATGCAATAACGAACTTCCTCACTGCTCTAAAGCCACGTGAACCCAGAAAGATCTGAGCGTGATGCAGTTTATGACTGCAGTCAGAGCTTTTACTCACCTGAGATCATCGTCGGAGCCGGGAGGCAGGCAACTGAGGGGGCTGTTGCTATGGTAACATGAGAGGAGCGCTTCAACCTGTGAGAGGCAGAGCTGAGCGCTCACCTGACAGGACACCAAAGATCTGGTGGCATCCTCGGCACAAAGGAGTGGAAGAGTTAAGGCTTCAATACAAACAGACGTGCAGATACAGACAGACTGCAGGGCAGCAGAGTCACGTGAAGGATATTGAGCAGCAGACTGGTGACGTGGGCGATGCGGAGGCAGTGCTTTCTCAGGTGAGCGTCTCCCTGTGCGGGATCGAGACCCTTCAGCAGCCCCAACAGGACCGGAAGCAACATCTCCACAAAGCTCAGCGTACAATCAGACATGCTCTCTGCTCCCAACGCCTCCTGGAGGGAGAGGACAGGAAGGGGAACGGATGTAGCATTTTCCTGGTTCTACCAGAATAGCAGTCACATCAGAGCAGATGCTGCTTCAAAGCTCTTTATATGTTATGTTGGACCGCCGTGTCCCAGTGTGACTGCCGTACCTCCAGCAGCTCGTTCAACAGCTGCAAAACCTGCAGAGAGCAAGATTCTCCGCCCTCCACAGGTGAGCTCAGCCACTGCACCAGAGCCAGCCCACACTGCACCTTGCGTCCACCGTCCCGTCCTGCAGCTCTGAGTTTGGGTCCCGCCGGTTTGAAAACCACCTCGCACAGGAGCGAGCGCAGACCCGAGACACTGCACATGGCCAGGAGAAGCTCCAACACCTGCAAACGACACAGACGCACAAATCCACAAAAAAGTTTTAGTCACTGAGCTTGACCTGCCCAAGGGTTTCCACCTCTGCTTAGAGAGCAGGGGCAAAAAGAGGCTGCAGGAGGAGCAGTGCGTACAATTATGCAGTAAAACTTAAGGTGGAGCTGTTTTCCTTATTTTCTGTTACAAAGGTGGATGCTCATTGAGAGTAGAGCAGCAGAGAAGCATCTCTGTGTCCATTTGTGTCCTCAATCTCAGACACAGCAGCCCGAACCCACGTTTATGGTGTGTGTGGGTGTGTGGGTGTGTGTGTGTGTGTGTGTGTGTGTGTGTGTGTGTGTGTATAATGAGTTGTCTGTGATATTGGCAATGTTGGCATGTTCATGGTCTTTGTGGATTTCCTGTTTATCATTTTGTAACAGAGGTTGTAAAAACCTGTTTCTCACACATTTTTCACAACAGTGTGACGGGTTTCACTCCTGACTGCTGATATTTTAACCCCGATGATGATGATGATTGATGAATGACTGATGATTGATGATGAATTATTGATGATTGATGATGATCCTAAACCTCAGAGTATTTTCAGTTCCTGAGTCTTATGAAACAGGCAGCGAAAGAAAAATGTGAAAAATGAAAACAAAACTGAACCGATTGAGTCTTGTGATAGAAACCAAATAATAACCAAGTAAAAAGTTTCCAGCAGCTTTTCAATCAATGTTTGCAAACCAGCTGTGACCCAGTTAAGTTCTGAGACACAGGAGAGAGACCACTCCACTGTCCACTTACATCACAAAACAACACTGAGGAGATTTAATGTTAAATCCTGTGTTTAAGCAAAAGATGAAGAAGAAACACAAACTTTAAGAGCATGTGACTTTTAATCTGAGGCTGCAGGAAAAAAAACAGGCGACGCTTTCTGGGGAAAATGGGACTGATAGCTCACAGAGAAGGGTTACAGTTTACAGTCTCTCTTACCTTTGTCAGGTGAGCATCAATATTGTCTTTGATTTTTTACACCCCCTGCAGAACCACCAAACTATCATGTATAACATTTCCTTTATTTATCATTTGCAATGCTAAAAAGGGAAGTGTAACCACAAACGCCGCTGGCTCTCTTCCTCCTGTGACTGTGGTTTTGGTTATTATAGTTTTAATTTTACAGAGTGAAAGATTAAAATCATTTTCCTGAATTTGAACTCCTGAACAAACGTGAGGAAACCGGCAGATTTTAAAAATCTTTTTTTATGTGGAATCCTCAAAGCCAATCATGACACCATTTTTTTTTTATTGTTTTGAATTTTTATTTTGAGTTGTTTCACTTCAGTTATTAAAAATGTGTTTCTTGATTTCAGTTTAGTTTTTCAGTTTCAAAACCTCCAGTTATTTAATACTTTATTATTTTCCGTGTTAGTTATTTAAAACATTTTTCTTTCTTTTATTAAATTCATAAAGCAGTTTTACTTTAGAGACACTATTATTATTTTATTATTGTGTTTGGATACTTATTGTATTCTATTCTGATTTTTACAGTATTTTATTGGGTTTTACACGACAGGTAAACGTTTCGGACTTCCTCCTCAGACACTGTTATTTAGGTTTCTTCAGTCAGACGTTCTCCTTCGTTTCTGCCTGAGCTTCTCTCTAACATCGCCACTGTAACTCCAAAATAAAATGATGTCCTCATTTAAAGAAATGGGGGTGTGGCTATATGCAGATATGATGCAGAGTCCAGGCAGCGAGCACAAGCCAACTGATTTTGAACGAGTCTAATTTAATAATAGTAAAAATCATATAGGCAGTAAGAAAAAAAATTGGCCAGTGCGCACGTGTCATAAATCTGAGAGTGATTTTTTTGAGCAGGATTTCCACCAACACAATAAAATGGATTCAGTGGTTTATCCTTTCAAACTGAACATATTGATACCCCTGAAGTTTAACTGTTACCTCTTTTTGAGAAGTGTTTTTGATTTATTTATTACTAAATGACCTATTTTGACTTTGCTGTCATGTCCCCAGAGCCTCTTTAGGCTGTATGCAATATATTTCCAGGTAATTACACACCACCCTTCTGATCACTGCTCTACTGTAAAAAAAAAAAAAAAAAAAAAGAAAAAAGGTCTCTGTTACCACACAAAGGTCAGTGGTGAGAGCAGCTACAGAGCATCACGTATGATGCAGTGCGATGCACACAGTCAGATGATGCTTTCAGGGGGAACATGCACACTAACGTTTTTTATGGGGTTTGTCTCGTCTCACCTTGGCTGCAGGGTCGGGGTCTTTTGAATGCAGCAGTCCTAAAACCTGAGACACACATGCTGAGAAGTGCGGATACCTAAAAATGGACACATGGGTTTCAACAAGAGTTTTAAAGCAGCCACTGAGAAAACCTGCTCTGAAACGTCTGCGTACCTCGTTAGGCAGTCTGTTATTTTGGGGTTCTTCAGCAAATCGACCAAAAGATCAACTGAGTATTTTCTCGTCAGAGTACCGTCACCATTCACGATGATGTTGAACACGAGCTGGAATGTCTGGTGGATGTTCTTTGCATCGAAGAGCTGTCAGGAAATCAGAGAGATTAGTGAAAGGGTCCGATATGAATCGGTATGAATGCTGTTTACTGTCCAGGATATAAATAAAAATGAGAACAGAAAACAGGAACAAAAAACAAGTTGTTTCCACTGTTGAGAAAAAAAATCGGTATTTGTTAAGACACTTGCCACAGAGACTTGCAAAGGTCTTGGAACCCCCCCGCATTTTGTTTCCAAGGAACCAGACCACACTGTAGTTCTTTGAAAGCATTCTGAACAGTTCTCCGGAGTTCTCAAGGTTTCAAAGTGTTTCTTTGGACTTTGGCTGCTTTTTCACTCCTTTCTCATCCTCGTACCAGAGTTTCATAAACCACTCAACCCTGACCTTCAAACATTAAAAAAGGCGGCCAACTAATTTTAAATGTTATCTTTAGGAACCTTTTTAAAAGCAGCCCGCTGCAAAAACACATCATTTAGTGTGCGATAAGAAGAGGTGTAAGCAACAGAGTTCACCCACCTTCTCTCCAACCTTCTCGTTCAGAGTGAGGCCGGCCAGTATGGACAGCGTGAAGACCACCACAGTCAGGCTGTTGTGAGCCAGGAAGCTGATCAACGTGCGATAAAACGGCTTCACGTTATCCTGCGAAATAACAGAAGCAGTTTCACTCACAGCGGTGACCAACAGTAGCTGCATGTGGACTAAAGAGAGAAGGTTTATTTGTCACATGCACTCATACACAGCACAATGCACAGTGAAATGTAATCTGCACCTGCAGCCGATAAGCAATAAAAAGATATAAATAAGGATAGAAATGTGTAATTCACACATCACGGCACACAAGATAAAGATTAACATCCATCAGGGCACAAATATAACAGTCTAGCTGTTGCACATTGCAGCTGTGACAGTAAGTGAAACACGTGCATCTCAAAAAAAAATGAGAATATCACAAGTTTTTTTTCTTATTTAATTCCAAAAAGTGAACTACATTCATTACAAGTATGAACGAGCCGCGAAGGAACACTAATGACACGATGAGCTGAGCTGTAATGTTAGCTAGCCGCATGCTTCCTCTGGTTGTTGGATGGAGACGTCGCTACAGCCGTTATATCCAAAACTGGCCGACTAGTTCTAATCGAATCGAGTTCTGTTAAAGAAGGCAGACAGCTGAGATCTCCAAACCTGAGCAACTCCCACCACCAGGACCATCGGGAAGGATATCACTACAGCCAGAAGAAACATATTTCAATTTCTGTCCTTTAATCTTTACAGCACTCCCAACAGTGGCTTCAAAATACTTTACTGAACAAACTTTAATGCATTTATTTGTTCTTTACGTCTTCAGTGTTTGAACGGATGCTCCTAACCAACCTTCTTCCTCCTTTATCTGATCCAGCAGAAACTCACCAGAGACTTGATGTAGTTCTGCACCGAGTGGTTTTCACGACAAAGATTGGCCATGAGGCCCAGACACGGCATGACGACATCATCGTTGTGAGACTGGCTGTGATGACAGAGCGCGAGTATTCGGGTTAGATGAAAGCCGAACACGAAGAGCGGGAATTGAGTGTAATGCACAGGCAGAGATCAGATGTGTTTATTACATGTTGGCCATGAGAAAGGTAATGAGCTCATGGATGTAGCTCGTGGACTGGAAGATACGAGTGTTGTAGGTTAGCTTCTGGAGCACCTGGAGGCACTGAAACACAGAGCAACACAACTGTAGTGTTATATTAATGTACAAATGATGTATTATCAGTCTGAATGCAGTAACTGACTACGAGAGCCTTTTGATGGGTATCTTAGGTATCATGACTTCTTTGCATGCTCTCCAATATCAGCACCCAGTGAGGTGGGCACTGTTCTTACACTGAGAAACTCTACCTGGGAGGTCGATGTAAAGGCTTTTGATCCCGCCCCCAACAGGCCTACAGTGTTATAATAGTGCCATGCATTTAACTTTTTGAGAGTCTTGGCCAAATTTAACCTGCTTTTCTTTATTACTACAGAGAACTTAATCAGTCTCCATATTAACACATCCAAAAACAAAAGTCAATTTTCACCATCACCACAGTCTTATTAAAAAATAAAGGGTAAATAAATCAGGCGTATGATGCAATGAAGGGCTCACCTGCAGCACCAGAGGCTCTCCAGGCGTGTTGCTGTGACAGTGTACGACAGCAGCCAGGGTGCTGGTCAGGTTGTAGCTGCTGTGCAGAATCTCCCGGCTCTGATCGTCACAGGCTGCGGGGAATAATGTGCACATGAAATTGTTCTGCCTCAGAAATCACATGCTTCCCTTTTTCAAACTCTTTTATGTCTGTGCTGATGAAAGTGTCTCCATTTTATGAGCTCTATTGTAATATTTATTGATGCAGCAGTTTCCTGTCCTTAGTTGGATTTTGTTGTGAGATTTCTGAAAAACACACCCATTTTAAAATCGACTTAATTTGTAACATGGTATCAACATTTAGGTGATCTCTCCACAAAATGTCCTACAGAAGTGCCCAAAGGTCTGTGCAGTTCACCCAGAGCCCACCAAGGAGGAGAGATGATGAAGCTGGGCTGGTAGGTCATCCACCCATTGGCACTAACAATGATAATGGATGGTATCACAGAGGGCTGAGAGAGGCTGACAGGATGAGGTGGAGGAGGAGGAGACAGAGCAAGAAGGTGAGAGCTCAGAGAAGCTTTTGAGGAGCAAAATGATGACACCGGAACACCATCAAGCTGGAGCTGCGGAGCTTACAAAAGCCTCAAAAGCTTGCACGCTGCTTTTTATCCATAATAGACAATAGGTGTCATCACATTGCCTCTGATCAGGCTCCTCAGAAGCTGCTCTCCTCCTCTGAGCCTCCACCTTCCTGCTCTAATCTCCAACCCTCCTCCACCTCATCTCCAGACAGCTCCTTTCTGCCTCACTCTTCCCTCTGCTTCCTGAGGTATGGACATGGGTTCAAAGCATGAGGTAGTAAGTCCTGCTGCGGGACAATGACTCAAAGTTTTGGAAGGGGCAAAATCACTGCGCATTTCTGAAATCCTACTAAAGACTCTTAAAGACTCTCAAAGTGAAAAACAATTAGATTTGTAGCAACAGAATCATAAAATCTGCATAAAATGTGGAAGCTGCACCTGCCACAAATATGGCATCAACAGAAGCCCAGAATGTCCCACTGACGGTAAAGACCGCACAGATGATGCTTGATGGTCTCAGACTCGCGTCCCCACAGAGGACAAAATGAGCTGCTGGGTCTCAGGAGGAAGACATGCTGTTTAAACCTTACTGCCAATAAGTTACAACAAAATTTATTTTGTAGCTTTTTCCCCTAAAAAACACAAAGTCATAAAAAAAAAAAAGACTGTCAGACTCAGGAAACGTGACCATCTGAGAGCCACAGGGTTAATCCTGCTGATGCACCTTCTTCTCACCATTTTACTAAACTGAGACTATACTTTCAATGCAGTGACATCATGTATATGCATTTATTCCATCCATCCATCAGGTATCTTCTACTCCTTAAAATAACATTCCAAGCATCGGATAAATACCTGGAAATCATGGATCTACAATACTTTTGATAAAAGAGGAGATTTGATGTGTGACCTCTGACCTGTAACAGGTCTTTGTGGCAATGAAACACTTCCTTTATATGTCCAGACAGCCACCAAAGACCGAAAGATGCTGTTCCCATGTGAGATTATGACTCTCACTTATTCTGACTAACTTTGAATTTGAACAGTTTTCACACAGTTATAGATACTGCATATCTGACAGCTCAGGTGGAGGCAGGATTCATGCAGAGGAGCGCTGCCATTTAAAAAACGTACCACCGCATATGACCTGAATTCTGAGCTACAGCTGACCGGCACGGTGCGCAGACGAACACAAAACATTATTTCCCGTCAGGTCGTGACCCGTCCACATGTCGAAGTTACACAGTAACTGTGTCACATGCATAAATCCACACACTGACATTTTTATCTGCATTCCATGTAATGCTTGGCATTTATTAAAGTCAGAATTATATACTGTAAGAGTGAGAAAATCAAAAACACTTTGATCTTTCTGAGACACATTAATTGTAGCATTTTGAAGCGCTGTATAGTACAGATGTGAGAAGAAAAATAAGAACTCGCTCTCCCTCATCAGTTGTGCTGGTTTTTGAGCAGGTAATCTGCACTGCTGTATGTCTGTATATTCATTAGCGCACTGCTAGTAGATCACCCAAAGAAATGTCCACTCCCACGGGAGCTCGCTAATTTGTCCTGCAGCTTTCAGTCAGAAAACTGGCACTGCGCCTCTGTGGTAAGACCCAACAGCAGCTTTTTGACATCAGTTTGTCTGTATTAGCTTTATTGCATGAAATATTCTCAAACAACCGAATTTAAACCCTTTATGCTAACGGTGAATATTTATTTCCTCTCTTGGAAAAAAGTGTGGTGGAGCGTCACTCCAGTGCGTTTCCAGGCAGGACTACACCTCTTGGGTTGACACAAGTGGCCACATTAAGACTAAAATCAAGGACATTTCCTCATTTTCACATTTCCAATATTAAAAAGCCTAATTTTTATTGACTAAAATGTTTTTCCACACTTGGTTTCAGGTCTGAGTTTAGTTTGAGTTTATTCTAATAAACTTGGATTCAAACTGCCAGAGCACCCAGGTCACAGTCCGTTACCGGCCCTGAAGTGTGTGTGTGTGTGAACAGGTGTTCCGTACCTAGCTGTGACAGCAGGGAGATGATGGAGCTCGTCAGGGCGGGGCTGGTGCTTGGGCTTCCAGCCAGCTCCACCAGCCCACTCACACACTCGCTGGGCAGAACCTGCGCTGTGGACAGCAGCTGCTCACACTTCAAGCCTGAAAGTTTCTACAAACACACAGCATGCATGTGAACCGCACAGGGACAGAATCCACGCATCCTACCAGCATGCTGGGTTGTAATCACAGGCCAGATTATTAACCAACAAACTGCTACAGTGTTGTTTACGGAATTACTCGCCTCATAGCTGCATGATAACCTGCCTTCTTCACATATTCTACTCCAAAACCAAACCTGCCCTCCTGTTTGGCTCACGTGGAGCCTCATGAAACCACTCAGGCGTGACTCTCCGGTTTTGCAGTTGTATTAACTGAACATTTAGCTCACCTCCACCTGTTTCTGTAGTTGCGCTGCGTGTTGCGCCGTCCTGCTGTCTCTGTACTGCTGGATAGCCAGCAGCAGAGACTTCAGACACGTCGTCACGTCCATCCTACACAACAAAAACTGCACTTTAACAGGCTTTTATCAAAGACAGAGACAGAAAACTTTAGTTCGCATGCCTTCAACCAATGTCCATTTTAAGCCCGCAGGCTAACATTAGCTAGCCAGCTTATCTTACAGTATAATGACGACAGATAAAAAGCTAATTATAAAAGTCTGAAACTGTAAACTGTGGGTCATGCATTCAAAACAACCGCCTTACAATGAACTTTATACCTGCGGTGCCTTTTGTTTCTTACACAAACATCAACAACCGGCAACACACCGGCAACTTCCTCCCGCTTCAACTTCGAACGGGAACGGATCGTACCATGTACAAAAACGGGGGTGAAAGTAAATAAAATCAAATAATAAATAAATAAACTCAACAATAACGAGACTATTATTTATTACTTTGAGAGTTTTGAAGAGTTTTGAACGTCATACTGAAACACTTTTTAATAATTTATCGGTAAGGGCTTAAAACAGATAAAGCTGCTGAAAATTACAAACCCCTTCATTACAGGTCCCGAGGGCGAGGCCATGCGAGGAGACACGTAACAAGAGGGGGCGGAGCCAGAACCAGCCGCTGTAGTTTTTTTAACAGTAAAAATTCAGTTCGATTCAGTTCAGTTAAATGATAACTGGGTAAAAATGGTCTAAATTAAAATTCTATTAGAATTAGATATTTCTTTTTATTTCTGAAACTGATGATTACTTTAAAAAAAAATGGAAATCATTTTTGCATTCAGGCCTTACCGTTTCCTCCACATTATTCATTTCACGAAATAATACATTTAATTTCATTTATTAGTTTATTTAACAGGGAGGTTGTCATTAACATATATAGTACTGTGCAAAAGTCTCGAGCCGCCCCAACTTTCCACATAACATGAAAATACAGAAGAAAAAAAAAGAAAGAAGAAAATACAGAAGAGGCTGCCACTTCTTTTTTTTGTCCTCCACTCATCATGCTCACATCATGCTGAGATACGTCAAGATTTCAACTAATTGACCTTATTGGTGCAAAAATACAGTTTTATCCCCGTCAGATGGTGTTATCTAATGCATTTTTTTTATAAACAATCATGTGTTGCTGCTCGAAACAAAAAGGCCAAATGATACGATTTAAAATTGGTTCTTTGCTAACAACAAATGAACATTCCTCTGAAAATGGTCAGGTATGAGGATGCCCGAAGAAAACAGACCTCCAGAAAGCTGGAGAACTGTTGCTGAAGACCTCTTTAAAAATGGCAAGAGAGTAAAATATAAAGAAATGAGGGGAGACTCCAGACTCTTACACATATTGGTGCTGGACTGGATCAGAGAAATGCACATTTTTCTCTATTAGAAGCAATTTCTGGTATACATACTTTAAAGTGCCTGTGGAAAAGCAACCTGAGTACTTGACTCACTTGTTGGTCAGTGTTGCAGCATGTTTACTGTTCAGACCAAAATTACATTACATTTAACAACAAATACTAAATATTAAAGAGGAATAATATCTTTAGATCTAGCATGACTGGTTGAAAGACACGAACAATGATGCACTGTGGTTTCTTGTTGCCCCATTGAGGTTTCATACTATCTGTAGGGCACGTCAGATGTGCAGACAGGAAGAAAAAAATTAGATCCTCAGCCGCTGCATCTACGATCAGAGGAGGCAAAAGTACTGACATTCTGTATTTAAGTAGAAGTACAGGTACTTGTGTTAAAAACTACTCTGGTTAAAGTTGAAGTACTGGTTCAACTTCTTTACTCAAGTAAAAGTAAAAAAGTACAGGCTCTAAAATGTACTCAGAGTAATAAAGTAAAAGTAGCTCTTTGGAGGACGTTTCTACCTGATATTTTTGTGTAAAGCTAACTGAACCTCATTATACATTATTATAATAATATATAATAATAATACATGAGAATACAAATGTTATTCCAATCTAAATTTTAATCCTAATGAATGCACTCAGCCTGAATCTGTTCTGTAGG